>CM060342.1:5006489-5023989 GCA_030674155.1 Stramonita haemastoma | reverse complement strand
GCTTAGAGCACCGCCGACTGCACAGGCCATATTGGGGCTGTTACCTCGTCACATTTTAAAACTCCTATTAAAAGTGTGTAAGTGTGTACAGTTTAAAAGGGGGTATAAAACCAACTCGACTGTCCTTCCTTGTATCAATCCTGGTCAACCATAAGGGTCAGCCCAGGATGGCCACCGCGTCGTGGGAAGACCCACATTGATCACACATAAAATGAGATAAAACCAAAACCAGATTCCTTAAAACAACCTTGTCCTTAGAGAGCAACTATACCACTTTCACTCATATCAGGTGGAAAAAGCCCGATTCTCTCAGGAAGTTAAAAATGGTGTCCGGTGGACCATCCCAGAAGAGGATCGTTATGAAGTCTGCAGTACAATGCTTGTGCCTAATATCCTGAACATCCCGACACTCCAGAAGCAGATGCCTGATGGTTACCCGCACATCACAAGTCACACACCATGAGGTTCCTTCGCCTTTCAGCAAGTGAACGTGAGTGATATGAGAATGACCCATGTGTATCCTGGTGAGCACTGTTGCCTCCCTTCGGTTTTTAACACACAGAGTGAAAACCTCTTTCAGGTTGGGACGGATCTGAAAAAGTTTTTTGTCCGTCTGAGCGTTCCACTCCTCCTGCAAGAGGGAGTGCGCGTATTTTTCGCTCCTAGGTTTCAGATCTGTAACGGCACCGTGGACCCCAAAACCTCCTGCTTCATGGCACACTGGCGAGTCAGTCAACCTTTTCGTTGCCTCAAATGCCCACGTGCCCCGGGATCCACATCAAAACCATGGCACACCCGTCCCGTCTCAAGGAAATATACAGTTCGTAGAACTCCTGAAGCTTAGGGTGGTTTACGTTCCTGCAAGCGATAGCTTTCAGAGTAGAGAGCGAGTCTACACAGACCAAGAAGTCTTTCTTTCCCAATCACCGGATCAGTTGCAGAGACAAGACGAGCGCTCAGTTCGGCCGTGTACACCGAGGCATGCGAAGGCAGTTGCTCAGAAAGCGCCGACTCCTTGATGGTGGGACAATAGGCGGCGCAGGCCACCCCCTCCTCCGACTTGGACCCGTCTGTGAAAACCCTGGTGTAGGACGGATACGACATACAGAGTTTCGGAAGATTTTTTCTTTGATTTGTCTTTACAAGAGATAGCGCTATACAAATTCCATGTAATAATAAAAATAATAAATAAATAAGACCCCGTACGCCGTGGAGCTGGTGACATCTTTCCTGTGAGCAGCAAGATCGAAACAGATCTGGTCATCTGTCATCTGCCTCACTTGTGTCATACTTATAAGAATGGATGATGCCACTGGTATTATTGACAATATCAGCATTCTCTTCAAAAGCATGAATGAAAAAAGCACTCTGGTTGTACTCACATCTGGTGGCAAAAACAAGAAATCAACTTCGATGTTGTAGAGAACACTATCTGAGGACCCATAGCAATTGACAAAATTGTTTTATAACACTGCATGAAGCTAGCAGCAACCTCTAAATGAGTGATCATATGCTGTACACAATCATTTATTTAGTGATTAGGAGAGAAAAACGAGTTATTAAAGGCAATGGAATGATCATACAGAAAAATGAAAACATTGATATGTAATGTCTTTTAAGAGATGATGAAAAAATATTGATATGTGTTTGGTATTATTTTACAGACTGACAGAAATCCATCTGGAGACGTTCAGCCTAAGTTGCCCACAAAACGAGTGAAGAAACTAGTGATCACTGCTTTCCCTAAATTTGGTTCTGCTCCTGAGGTGAAAGTGACAAAGATGGTTGGCTGTGTACATGGTAAGTGTTTCAATGTTCTGGTCGCATTTTGCTTTCATGAGGTAATCTTGACAAGTGTGCAACGGTACATTCTGATAAACGGTTATTGTCCCATTACAAATAGCTGTAAAGTCTGATTTGTCAAATATTTTGTGTGATTATATTACAGATGGTTTGCCAGAAATCTACACTTGAAACTTTTCTCCTTGAAAATTCATTGTGTATTCTACAAAAAAATGATTAAATTCTACCATGCTTACAGTTTATTGGAGGTTTATAACTGATGCAAATCTAACTCTCTATCAATGCCTTTATTGAAGATTTGAAACTGAAAATTGTGCTATGCTTATTTTTTTGCTGATTTCATTTCTTCTTGTTGATATCATTTATGCACACAGACAAACAGACGTGAGGGTTAAAAAGGACAGTTAGACTTGTAAAATACAGAAGATTTTTCTGTTCAGTTACTGCTCAACCACGTCTCATTTCAAAACCACTGACTTGTTTTGATCAGTAGCACTGTAGAGCATCAATCCTGGTTTGATAGAAAATGATGTGTTGTGCCCATTGAAGCTATGCTCAGCATCTCTGGCATTATTGCGTGTTTGTGCACACACCACAGTGCTCAAATCCAACATCACTCAGTAAGGCCTAGTCAAGATTGCTAAATTTATTGCGCTCCTTGCTTTTACTTCGTCCATGTATGGTCAGGTCCTGCTATAATTAGTACCAGCTGGGCTGGAAAGGGATGGGTTAATTAGCAGCTGAAAGGAGCTGAAAGTGGGGGAAACTGACAGCTGTGACACATGCATCTTCAAGATAATTCCTATTTACCTGTATCTGTCCATCTTTCATTCATAACAACTTGTCACTCTCACATTTCAGTGTACACAACGCAGACCACAGAAAGAACAACTGGTACGTTTTTGTTATTTTAAGTACATACGGGAAAAGCATGTTTCAGTAATGTGTGTAGGTAAATGTGTGTGTGTGTGTTTTCGTGTGTGTGTGTTTGTTCGTGTGTGTGTGTGTGTGTGTGTGTGTGTGTGTGTGTGTGTGTGTGTGTGTGTGTGTGTGTGTGTGTGTGTGTGTACGTGTTTGTTTGTTTGTTTGTGTGCCTGAGAACTCTGAAATGCTTTACTATAAATCGGTCCTGGGCAGCAATACATTCCAAAGTGCACAAAACACTTGTATGCACTGAACAACTTTTTTTCATTTCTCTGCTTGAGCTCCAAGGTTCACTAATAGTGAGATTTTGCCTATAGAAATATTTTACCCCACCATGAAGGTAACCACATTCCGACTTCAGGGATACACCCATAACTATATCTTCTGGGAAAAAAATATCCAATCATGATATGAAAATCAAAATATTCATAGTTTTTTTTATAATTAGTTTATAACAATGTAGCGTTTAAAAAAAAAGTGCATGTGTCGGCGTGTGTGTGAGTGTATTTGTGTGTGGTCACATGGTGTGTGTGTGTGTGTGTGTGTGTGTGTGTGTGTGTGTGTGTGTGTGTGTGTGTGTGTGTTACACACAGATATATATAATATATATATATTATATATATATCATGTATATGTATAATGTGAGTGTGGGCTTTGTGTGTGTGTATTTTTGTGTGTGTATCAGTTTGTTCACGTGTGTATGCATGTGTTTCTGTGTTTTTGTTTGTGTGTGCGCGCGAGCGCGCGCGCGTGTGTTGTGTGTGTGTGTGTGTGTGTGTGTGTGTCGTGTCTTCCTATCCATTTTTTTATGCCTTTTTGACATTTGTTAACTGAAAGTTTTCTTTTCAACATTTTAGCTGGCACCAAACCATCACCTACAACAGCAGTACCTACAACTCAAACCACCCGTAAGTTTTTGTAGTCCAAGTAAATATTTTCCTGGAAAGATGATTCTACAGTGTGTGTGTGTGTGTGTGTGTGTGTGTGTGTGTGTGTGTGTGTGTGTGTGTGTGTTTGACACCATGTGCGCCTATCACTCAGTCACACACACAAACACACACACACAAACACAACACAACACACACACACACACACACACACACACACACACACACACACACACACCACCACCACCACCACCCACACACACAAAACAACACACACACACACACACACACCGCGCGCACACACACACACACACACACACCACACACATGTTCTATCTTGATATGGGTCCGTGATAGTCTAGCAGATGGAGTGTAGATTATGATCTGATGGCCTGGGATTGAGCCACTCAACCCTATTGTCAACATTAGCACTTGTTCCTTAGACATGAAACAGTAATTGAAATCTGAAAAGAAACAACCTGAGCAAGCTCATAATTATATAGGCTGATGTCTTAAATGCTCTGACAAAGAACTCCTTCTCTTTTTGATGAGAATGGGGAGAGGATGGATGGGAAAGAGAATTGGTGAATGATCTTGAATTTTTAAATAATATGTTTTATAGGAATGCCTTACTTTTGGAGTGGTGGAGGCTTTAAAGAGTGAAATAGTGTAATTATTTTCAAAATTTGCATTGCTCTTTTCATCAACAAATCATTTTGTCTTTGCAGCTGAAGTGTGTGAGGAAGGAGACAAGACCGATGCAAGTGGCTTTGATTTCACCGCTATCCCGAAACACTAAAAAAGCTGGCAAGAAGTTCACTGCCCCTGATACGGATACAAAGGTGGAGTTCGTAATTTCCACACCAGCAGGTTCTTTCACTCCCATGACCGCGATATTCAATGTCAAGGATGTTCAGAAACTGGAAGTGAAAGTTGTCTACGAGGAGGCGGGCAAACCAGATGACACAATTGTAAGTTGTGATGGGCAAGTAGTTCTTGGTAAAAAGTAGTGTTGTTTGCTTATTTGTGTCTATCTATCTATCTATCTATCTATCTGTCTGTCTGTCTGTCTGTCTGTCTGTCTGTCTGTCTGTCTGTCTGTCTGTCTTCTGTCTGTCTGTCTGTCTATCTATCTATCTATCCAGCCATCCCTTCATCCATCCTCTCTCTTTCAATCTCTCTCTCTAGTGGATGGTGGATGGATGGAATGTCGTCTCTGTCCTCATCATCATGATCATGTGTGATGTAATGTTCTTCTATTTATGTCCATCTACCTACAATCAACTCTATTCTTTTTTTGTAATGTATGTCTATGTAAATATGTATGTAGATTATTATATGTATCCTCTTTATGTCTGTATTATGTATGTATGTATGTATGTATGTATGTATGTATGTATGTATGTATGTATGTATGTATGTATGTATGTAATGTATGTATGTATGTATGTATGTATGTATGTATGTTGTATGTACGTATGTAGTACGTACGTAGTAGTATGTATGTAGTGTAGTGTAGTACGTACGTACGTACGTAGTACGTGTGTATGTGTGTATTTGTGTATTTGTGTATATGTATACATATAATATATAAATATGGTCTTGTTTAAATATGGTCTTGTTTAGTTAAAAAACTTACTCCTGAAATTTGTATACATTCAATACTCTAACAAGACACGAAGTTCATTTCCACATTTTCTGTTTTTCTTGTCTGAGCAGCGCTTGATTTTTTACAGATCAGATGCTTTCTCTTATACATCTTTTTTCGATCTGAGTACATTGTTATTGAGTGGCTAAACGGTTTGTTGTGACTGTGTAATGGCTATATGAAAATAGTAGTTTGAGTATACCTTTTTTGTTTGAAAATGCTTACTGTGACAGATATCATTATCATACATTGTATTTTGTTGTGTTCCTCCAGAGGGTTCTCGCTTTATATACGTTTTGATTGTTTGGATGAAACTACGTTACTTTATGAATACTTGACTGATTACTTGTCGACACAACACAACTATAACGCACGTCACGTGTCTATAATGTCTTTTGAATACTTTTCTTTGTTTTTTGTTTGTTTTGGACTTTTGTTTTTACTTCAGATGGTCTGTGGTCTTTACGTAAATACAGTCCCAGCATTTTTATTTCATTGTTCTGTCTCTGTATCTGTCTCTCCCTTTGTCTGTCTGTCTGTAAGCTCTCTCTAACTCTTTATCTCTGTCTGTCTCTGTCTCTCTCTATAAATATATCTCTGTGTCTCTTTCTCTCTCTCCCTCTATCTTCCTGTTTGCTTATTTGTGTATGACATACCTCCTTTTTTCTTTCTTAGATGATTTTTAAAGTTTTTCTATCTGTCTATCTGTTTTTGTTTGCGTTTCTGTCTGTTTGTCTGTCTTTCTGACTCTGTATCAGTATCTGTCTGTCTGTCTCTTTTTATGTATGGTTGTTTGTCTCAGTATCTGTCTGTCTGTCTCTTTTTATGTATGGTTGTTTGTCTGTGTATCTCTCTCTCCCTCTGTCCCCCCCCCCCTCTCTCTCTCTTTCTCTTCCTCTCTCTCTCTCTCTCTCTCTCTCTCTCTCTCTCTCTCTCTCTCTCTCTCTCTCTCTCTCTCTCCTCTCTCTCTCTTCTCTCTCTGTCTCTCTCTTATTTCTCTGCCTGTCTGTCACTCTGCCTGTTCGTCTATCCTCTTGTACCTGGTATTTTATGAAAATGTTTCTAAAAGTGTGACGAGATAGAACAGATGGAACTTGCTAAAAATAAAATGACTTGTATGTATTAGTGGGATGTCAACATCTTTGTTTTTCGGTTTGTTTTGTTTTGTTTTGTTTTTAAGAAAGACAGGTCTTTTAAAAATGCATGAGGAAAGGATGAATCACAGATTTTAGGTATTGAATTTGAAAGGACATGATTTTTTTCTGTATCATAATTATCACTGTCTTTGTTTTCTATGTCGTCAGTTATTTGCATAATTTGTGGCATCCTTGTAAAGGCAGATAATGTCACGGGTATAATCGGCATCATCATCATCAAATCATCATCATCATCATCATCATCATCATGATAAGGGTGATTTTAAAAAGCACTCTGTTTGTACTTACATCTGATGGCAAAAACAAGAAATCAACTTTGATGTTGTAGAGAACACCATCTGAGGACTGATAGCAATTGAGAAAATTGTTTTATAACACTGCATGAAGCTAGCAGCAACCTCTAAATGAGTGATCATATGCTGTACACAATCATTTATTTAGTAGTTAGGAGAGAGAAATACACAGCGCCTTGTAATTAATAAACTATTTGTTAAAGGCAATGAAATGATCATGCAGAAAAAGAAAACATTAATATGAAATATTTTGTAAGAGATGGTGAAAAAAAATTGATATTTTAAATTTATTTTACAGACTGAAAGAAATCCATCTGGAGACGTTCAGCCTAGGTTGCCCACAAAACGAGTGAAGAAACTGGTGATCACTGCTTTCCCTAAATTTGGTTCTACTCCTGAGGTGGAAGTGACAAAGATGGTTGGCTGTGTACATGGTAAGTGTTTCAATGTTCTGGTCATATTTTGCTTTCGTGAAGTAAACGTGACAAGTGTACAGCGGTCCATTCTGATAAAAAGAAAGTGGAAGAGTATTATCCTAAGTGACGTCATGGTGAAAGACAGTATGAACAAAGCATCATAAAGCATGACGACTTGAACAAAGCATCATAAAGCATCATGACATACCTATGCCCTGAGGAACAAACGGCTGCAACAACACCCCTCCAACCGACTGGGTTCTAGGAGATCCTCTTCAGTTCAGCCCACGTCATTCTGGCTGCCTTCATCTCTGCTTTGATGTTTTTGCACCAGGTCTGTTTTGGTTGACCCACTTTCTGCTTCCAATGTGGATTCCAGTCAAGGGCCTGCCTGGTGACATTTAAGACAGGCATACAAGTGTATTAGTGTTCTTGGCCTTTACATTACATCAATAATTGACATAGCTGGTCCTGGACATCATTTATTGCTTAAAGTCGCAATGAAATAGTCAGCTACACATTAATGTCTTGTATTAGTAAGATTGAATGGGCTGATATTGATAGTGGTGAAAGGAGTTTCTGTAATTTTATACTATTTTCAGTTCAAACCAGTTGTTCTAATCAGCAAGGGAGAAAGCAAATTGATTGTATTAGAAACTAGAGATGGTTTGCCGGAAATGTACATTTAAAATGTTTTTCCTTGAAAATTGTGTGCTCAATAAGAATACATGATTAAATTTAGTGATGAATAGATTGAATTAAGTATGATTGATACAGTTTAATAGAAGTCAATAATTTATCATATCAGTGTAACACTCTTTCCATGTCTTTATTGGAGATTTGATACGTGAAATTGTCTTAATGTATGCTTATTTCTCTCTCTCTCTCTCTCTCTCTCTCTCTCTCTCTCTCTCTCTCTCTCTCTCTCTCTCTCTCTCTCTTCTCTCTCTCTTCTGTCTGTCTGTCTGTCTGTCTGTCTGTCTGTCTGTCTGTCTGTCTTCTTCTCTCTCTCTCTCTCTCTCTCTCTCTCTCTCTCTCTCTCTCTCTCTCTCTCTCTCTCTCTCTCTCCCCTCTCTCTCCCTCCTCCGTACTTTCTCTTTCTCTCTCTCTCTCTCTCTCTCTTTTCTCTTCTCTCTCTCTCTCTCTCTCTCTCTCTCTCTCTCTCTCTCTGTCTGTCTCTGTCTCTGTGTGTGTCTCTCTCTCTATTTTTTCCCACCTTTCTTTCCATTGTTTTCTTATCTTTCTCTTTCTGTCTGTGTCTCTAGCTTTCTCTCTTACTTTCTGTGTCTTTCCCCCACCCTTTTTTCCTTCTATCTCAGTCTGTCTGTCTGTCTGTCTGTCTGTCTGTCTGTCTGTCTGTCTGTCTGTCTGTCTGTCTGTCTCTGTCTCTCTCTCTCTCTCTCTCTCTCTCTCTCTCTCTCTTCTCTCTCTCTCTCTCTCTCTCTCTCTCTCTCTCTCTCTCTCTTTCTCATGTGCTATGATACTGCTTTCAATCTCTTTCTTTTTTTTTTTTTTTTTTTTTTTTTTTTTTTTTAACTTTTATCTCTGTTTGATGTAACCGATTTCTTAGTTTCATCTTTAACAAAAGGATAATACCAACCATCACATCTTAATAAAATTTGGAAAGATTTCCAATCCTCTACATACGCACACACACACGCACACAGACACACACACACACACAGAGACAAACACACACATGCACGCACACACACACATGCACACACACACACACACACGCACGCACCACACACACACACACACACACACACACACACACACACACACACACACACACACTCACACACACACACAGAGAATTGCATGTCTCTTGACAGATGCTGGCAAAGCTTAATCTATAAGATAAAAAAAAGATGAAACAAGGCTGGTAAAGTCATTCTGTGTTTATACTTTTAAGGTACAAATCAAAGAATTGAATTTCCTTAGAAGAATTATCAATGGTGATAATCATGGTCTAAATATGCTGCATTTTATGGTAAAATAATATTTTTTTTTTACAAAAGTATGTCAAATTCAATAGTAGAATATTAAGTGTTTATGATCCAAAGCAGCCTCATTACTCATAAATTCATAAATTCATAAATTCAATAATTCATAGATTATGTATCTGTATTATGTATTATATTATCGTGATATCTATCCTCCTATATGGCTGTGAATCATGGACTCTGACAGCAGAGTTAGAGAGGAGAATCCAAGCATTCGAGAACAAGTGCCACAGAAGACTTCTCAAAATATCATACAAAGAACACAAGACCAATAACTATGTGAAAGAAGAAATCAAAAAGCTGTGGGCCCCCAAGAGCCTTTGCTCTCCACCATAAAGAGGAGAAAGCTGATGTGGTTTGGTCACACCACAAGACACAACACCCTAGCAAAAACCATCTTGCAAGGAACAGTCGAGGGCAAGAGAAGAAGAGGCCGCCAAAAGAAATCATGGGTTGACAACATCAAAGACTGGACCGCCCAACCCCTACAACACTCCTACTAGCCACACAGGATCGTGAAGCATGGAAAAAGATCTCTGTTGCGTCTTCTCTCATGTCCCCCCTACGTCCTTTGGGACATGGGACTGAGTGAGTGAGTGAGTGATTATGGGACTCTGCTGGTGCCCATATATCAAGGTCTTTAGTCATACTAGTTACGAATGACAAATAGTGTAGCATAAATGTGCTCTGAACATTTATTCTGAAGGTAAAATTATTGGCAGTGATTGTCAATGCTTCTGTCAATATTCTTCGTGAAACAAAGTTTTGAACATGATAAGGAGTTTGAGGGCATAAAGCAAGAAATGACAATGCAGCAGCCTCAGATACTACTCGTTTTCCATGAACAGACATTTACATGACTCGTTATTCTGCTCTGAGGACTTGGTTTCGTTATATTAATATATTGTCTTTCCATCTCTCATTCATAACAAACTTGTCATTTTAACATTTCAGTTTACAGACGCAGGCAACAACAGCTGAAACCCCAGGTACGTTTTGGTTATTCAAAGTATATATATATATAAGTACAAATTTGTTTCCACAGTATGTTTGGTTAAATCTCTGTGTGTGTGTGTGTGTGTGTGTGTGTGTGTGTGTGTGTGTGTGTGTGTGTGTGTGTGTGTTACAGATGTTATTTCTTTATAAGTAGAAAGAGCATCAATGTGCTTTGTTAGTAGAACAGTACTTGTTTTCTTTTTCTACTGCATTCAGCCTTTTCTTGTTCATACAGTATATGAAGAGGGTAGGATAGGGCTCAACGTAGAGATCCATTAGATTGAACTGGAATCTGGACTTCTGGCAGAGTAATTGATCTGGACTCACATAAACACATTACACTAAAAACACTTTTCTCTTATGAAAGACTGTTTGGTACAGTATATGAAAAAAGACCACCCAAGACTAAACCACATCTCTGGATCTGCTGTTTATCGAAACAAGTGGGATCCTCTCAGTAGTAAACAGTATGTATAGTTAGTAGTAAACAGTATGTATGGTTAGTAGTAAACAGTATGTATGGTTAGTAGTAAACAGTATGTATGGTTAGTAGTAAACAGTATGTATGGTTAGTAGTAAACAGTATGTATAGATTTCAAGTCGAAGTTGCTGCAGAACTAACATTGAGCTTGTTCCTGCTGTCATTTCTTGGAAGGGTTGTCAGCCTCTTGTAAATTCCCCAAGACTCGTCTTTAAGTAGTTATCCAGACCATACCTTTCTGGATCAAACCGAAGAGCTAAAAGTAGAGTGCGTTTCCACTCAAAGTGTATCTGTATTTGCATTTGTATACCACTTTAAGTCATGGCAGATTCCCCTGCATCATATAAGGGCTGCTCTCGCTGGAAATAATTAATCGCCACAAGTGCAATACCATTCATTTTTGAAACAATTATTTTCTTGTCTTTGCATATGTATATCTTTCATTATTTGAGCTCCTTTTTTCTGCATACTTTTGCCATGGATAAATTTCTTTTTGTGGGTTTTGGGTTGTGCGCTGAATAAGTGTTACAGACGAAGCCTCGGTTTATGATCTCAGTTGAAAGACTAGTATGCAGACCACTACTCTCAGTCTAGTAGAATAGGGGGTGGGGGTAAGTTTCTGGCAGTGTCCAAGGGTATATCCAACTATGACAATACTTTTAAAGAAGTAAAAAACCACACTTTTGGAGCAGACAATAGTGCAGCATTGTGGGCACACAGAGCAAATCACCTGCATTCCAGATACGTTTTGTATATAATTATATGTGTCTTAGGGCCCTCTTTAACTGTTGTAGACTATTTTGGCAAAGATGACGTTGAAAAAATATCCAGAAGAGATTGGTTTGCGTGATAAGTTGTTATTATGACTGGCACGTTATCAAAGTACCCTTTCTGCCACTCCGTTTTAAATGTGTTCTAAATCAGTGCTCCATGTTGAAACTTTTCTTCTGATGTCAATACTGTAATCTTATTTCTGTCAGCTACATTTTTTCCATGTCTTATGCTAGGTTTTTAGTGTCTATCATCTTATGATAAAGCTCTGAAATGTGCCTTTAAAAAAAAAGAATAATAGACTTGAAATTTTGGAGCAAATTATGATTTCTGAAATTCACAATTAATCAGTAAATGTGTAGCTGATCTAATTAATTTTGAGCAGGTGTCACAACGCAAACACCAACAACGAAAGCAGTTACTACAACCAAAGCAAAAACTACGCAAGGTGGTGGCACGACACAAGCAACAACAGTTTCAACTGCTGGTACTACACAAGCAACCAAACCAACTGCTGGCACAAAACCAACTGTTGGCACAAAACCAACTGCTGGCACTACACAAGCAACCAAACCAACTGTTGGCACAAAACCAACTGCTGGCACAAAACCAACTGCTGGCACAAAACCAACTGCTGGCACCACAGAAGCAACAAAACCAACTGTTGGCACTAAACCAACTGCTGGCAGTACACAAGCAACAAAACCAACTGTTGGCACAAAACCAACTACTGGCACAAAACCAACTGCTGGCACTACACAAGCAACAAAACCAACTGTTGGCACAAAACCAACTACTGGCACAAAACCAACTGCTGGCAGTACACAAGCAACAAAACCAACTGCTGGCACAAAACCAACAGTTGGCACAAAACCAACTGCTGGCACAAAACCAACTGCTGGCACTACACAAGCAACAAAACCAACTGCTGGCACCACAGAAGCAACAAAACCAACTGCTGGCACAAAACCAACTGTTGGCACTAAACCAACTGCTGGCACAAAACCAACTGCTGGCACAAAACCAACTGCTGGCACCACCGAAGCAACAAAACCAACTGCTGGCACAAAACCAACTGTTGCCACAAAACAAACTGCTGGCACTACACAAGCAACCAAACCAACTGCTGGCACAAAACCAACTGTTGGCACAAAACCAACTGCTGGCACAAAACCAACTGCTGGCACAAAACCAACTGCTGGCACAAAACCAACTGTTGGCACAAAACCAACTGCTGGCACAAAACCAACTGCTGGCACAAAACCAACTGCTGGCACCACCGAAGCAACAAAACCAACTGCTGGCACAAAACCAACTGCTGGCACTACACAAGCAACAAAAACCAACTGTTGGCACAAAACCAACTGCTGGCACTACACAAGCAACCAAACCAACTGCTGGCACAAAACCAACTGTTGGCACAAAACCAACTGCTGGCACTACACAAGCAACTAAGCCTACAACAGTAGCACCACCAACTTCACCAGGTGAAGATGGGAATACAAGTGTGTGAGGGAGAATGGGTAGAGGTCAATGGAGGGAAGTAAATATTTGTCATAGTTTACTTTTTTGATTAACCATATCTTTATTTAATTTTTTTTAACTTCTGAAATTATGTTTTTATCTGAAAAAAATGTACAGGAGTTTTTCATGTCTTAACTATTTTTTCTTTACACATAAAGACATACCAAAACCCTTGATAACAAAATCCTGAGAAAAAAAACACATCGTAAGGTAAAGTAACAAAACAACGAATCTTGTATGACAAAGTAGAGATCACATCAGCAGATAATATTCATGATAATTCCTAAACATGAGAAAAATCAGTGAATGATTAAACAAGTTATTGTTTCTGATTGTAAAATAAATACTGATATTTGTGGTCATGTGTCTGCATTTTCAAAGTAATACATAAAATAAAACTGTAACATGTTATATTTTACTTTGAGTACATCTAACGACACGTTAAATATAAGAATATATATATATATATATATAGTAGAGAGAGAGAGAGAGAGAGAGAGAGAGAGAGAGAGAGAGAGAGAGATATGTCTGTACCTTATTGGTCAGTCATTTGTGTAAAAAGCATTCAACTGATCTTACATTTTTGATTATACATGTGCAGGCACAAATTATAATAGTCTGCTTTATATTGATTGGTATAACAGCAGATATTACTAACTTTTCCCATTTAGAATGAAAAGGCACACTTTATATCAGCATTTCAGCTTGAAATATTTAGCTGGTTCTGTGTTACAGTCATGCTCAAAGTACACAATTTTTTCATTATGTGGGATAGGGGCAGTGCCTCTGTTTAATTGTATAATCTAACTAGGCGTAAACTACAAAGGCGAAGTGTAATTATTTTTGTTTTTAATCAAATGGAGAGGAGAGAAATTACGCAAGAAAATACAGCAGCTGAGCACACGAAGAGCGAGTTAGTATCAAGCTTTGTGTGTCCACTGGCCTTACACTAGGAAGAGTTTGTTAATTAGGAATATCTCAAATCACTGACATGGGGAGGATGAGTAATTTCTCTTTATTCCAATATATTCAAAGTTATCCTATTTAAAACTTCACATTGATAGCGGAAACTTAGTTTTATTTCGCCCTTTCTTCCCAGTTTGACGAAAAAATCGAACTGAATGTCAAAGTCATTCGGATGAGACTCGAAACCAAGGCCCCGTGTGCGAATGCACGCAGAACATCATGAGCACACGTTAAAACCCCGTTCCGCCCTTTCGAAGAGCAGGCCATCGTCTGCCGGAAGGTGCGGATGACAAAATTAAAACAAACCAGCATGCACACAGGTGTCGTGTTTAGACACCATCCCTGAGGAAAAATCGGGGAGTTGGAGTCCCGGAGCGGCTCAGGGCTGTAGGTATATGGCAACTTTCTGGTGGCTCCTGCAACGGTACTGGAACCATTCGTATCGGTCATTGCCTTTCCAATGGATCATTCCAGTGCCGTGGAGAGGGGGGGGGGGTCTGCTGCATGGGTAACAGCTTGCCCATCATGCATACTTGCCCAGGCTTTGCGCTCTAAAGACTAGAGCGCAACTCCATAGTCTTCCGAGACTGATGGGTGCCTACTAGTTTCATTATATCTGATCTGTTTCTTATACAGAGAAATCATGCAAGATTTTAGCTAGCCTAATGGACATACAAGACACATCCAACATGCCTCATCCAATAAATGAACAGTTCTTCAAACATAGTTGAAGTATTGTTCAATACAGGTTCAGTGTATACAATAGAAACGACTTCAGATTCGACACATTACTGTTGTGTTTGATAGGTGTCCAAAATTAACTGTCCAATGTTTGGATCAACATATTATAATATTTACATAAAATTTTCTTACTAATCCGGCCTGCAGCTTTCATGACAGAAGCAAGAGATGCATCATGACTGGAAGCTTCATTGATTTAAGCAGCACATGACATGCTTCACCAAACACAGTTTGTTATTATTAGGAAATGACAGGATATTTGCTGGCTCTGTGTGAACTCCTGGCTTTGTATGCTGCTGTTTTCCAGAGAAAAAGATCACACGCTTATTGAAGTAAAGGAATATAATCATCATGAACTTTCAGTACACGTAATGCTTGGCCCTTCTCCCCAATGAAGAGGGGTAACAGCAGAACCATGAATAAAATTTAACGGTTTAAGTTTCAAATAATGTATTTTGGACTCTTTAGCAACTAATCCAAAATACTGTCTACACTCATGTCTCTTGGTACTTTGTGCTGGACGTTTCCCAAACACTCATTTTATGTTCTACAAATGTTTGAATGGAAACCTATTGAGTGTCTACTAGCACAACCTCGAGAGGAACAAACACTCAAAGCAGTTCTTCCACTATCAATGGCACTCTACCTGCATCTTAGGAATGAAGGAAAGCAAGATATGCTATATTTGCAGATTTACGTGTCGACTTATTCAAACCATTTTTGGAACACAGTTTTTCTACTGTTTGATATTAACAGTTTCATACCACCTGTTTTGCTGGACTCGAGTATTTCAAAAGTATGCTGCAAGGTTTGTCAATCCTTTTGCTCTGAACATTTCCCTGATATTCTGCACACCAGATACAGGTTCCCATTCTTCTTCTTTTTTTTTTTTTTTTTACAAGGAGTCAAATCCTGTTTGGACGGCTTGGAAGAAGTAGAACACAGCTGGTTATTGGAAGGGAAACAGATTCTGCTGTCAGCATACTTGACAGGACTGGAAACCAGACTTGAGTCTTTGAGCTAGGGAAATCAATGCACCTTTGGTCTGTTCTCCCACACATTTTTGAAAACTAGCAGATTCTTCTTGGGACTAATTTATCTATAGAGTTAAGTATGCAGTAAATGGAGAGGATGGATGATGCCAGTAGACCCGCAAAAATAATATTACAGCATTCCAAAAAAGTAAAGATAATAATATATTCAACAAGCTTGAATGTTCCATTAGAGAAGATTTACTTGCACAAGGCACTGGGTTCCTGTAATGAATATAAACAGGACTAGCAGTTACAAAATGATACGATATGACGTAAAGTAATGCAAAGCAATTCAATACAAAACAACACATAACAACAACATGCACTGCAATTTAAGAGGAAATATTTCAATGCAGACATTTGGAAATAAAGACGTTCACTTACTATATTATGTGGCACAGAACTAAGTGGATTTTTTTTTCTCTCAAAGTTACAACTGTAGATATTTCATCAAACTGTAATGACGTGTGCAGGCACTACTGGAACAACCTGTCCATTTGAAATGGTTCCCCAAGTACCAGGAGGAAGTACAAAGATACCTGGAGAAGAGCCTGGCAAATTTGTCCAGCCAGTAGATTTTGGCAAAGAAGTCTTTGTTGAAAAAGTGCCTGGTTTGAAGAATCAGCCAGATGATGAAGTCTACACAGAGTCACCTGTGAGTGTGTTTATGTATTTCTGCTATAGAAGTGTGTGTGTGTGTGTGTGTGTGTGTGTGTGTGTGTGTGTGTGTGTGTGTGTGTGTGTGTGTGTGTGTGTGTATGTATGTATGTATGTGTGTGTATGTGTGTCTGTGTCTGTGTGTGCGCGCGCGTGTATCTGTGTGTGTGTGTGTGTGTGTTGCGCGCGTGTATCTGTGTGTGTGTGTGTGTGTGTGTGTGTGTGTGTGTGTGTTGTGTGATGGGGTGTGTGTGTGTGTGTGTGTGTGTGTGTGTGTGTGTGTAGATGGGTGTGTGTACGTGTGTCTGTGCGCATGTGTGTGTGTTTGTGTTGCACGCAAATCCAAATTGGAGAAATAATAATTTGAATGTACTTATGTTTCAATACCAATGAACAGTTTACAATACAAAGTATGAAAGATACTTTTAAGTCGCAATTTCTTTAAGATAAGTGTATATGAACCTCTAAAGCTACTTCAACAAGAATAACGACAGCAACAACAACAACAACAATAACACATGCACACACACACACACACACACACACACACACACACACACACACACACACACACACACACACACACCACACACACACGGGACGGAATAGCCTAGTGATCAGAACATTGCGCTCGCAATTTGACAACCCTGGATCGATTCCCATCCGAGGGGATTTTTCCCCAGGAGTTAACATCAGTGCTGACTCCACTCTCCCCAAGTCCTTCGGATGAGACAACAAACCGAGGCTCCATGTGCGAACGCACGCAGAACGTCTTGCGCACATGTTAAATCATGTTCTGCTTTTCGTAAGAGTATGTCATTGAGTACCGATGGGAAGAGATAAGATTTACAAAACTGCATACACACGGGGACTAGATGTAAAAAACACACGAGTGCTTATTCCATTATTCACTAAATGAAAGAATAAATAAATAAACACACACACACGCGTGCGCGCGTGCACACACACACACACACTTATACACACACACTTACGCACGCACGCACGCGCTCGCGCGCACACACGTTCACAAGCACACACGCACACACGCACGCACACATACACAAACACGCACACACACGCACACACACACACAAACATGTGCAAATGCTCACACAGACTCCTGATGTAAAACACAGATACTGTAGAAAAGATTTTTCCAGTCTGATTTAGTTGATGTGTGCATGTGGCTG
>CM060342.1:4993989-5001489 GCA_030674155.1 Stramonita haemastoma | reverse complement strand
GGTGATCTAGGAAGAGATGTAAAGATGGGGTAGTAAATAATCATGTGTTTTTAGGTATATATAGTGTAGCATGATCAACACATATCAATGTGTTGATATGTGTGATTCTATGTATGTATTGCATTTTTCCCATTGGAGAGTGTGCATCATTATTGGAAGGATTTGTGTACAGGACAGATAATTTTCTATCACTTTAATTATGCTGTATATGATATTTTATAGACATAAAGGTGCACACCCACAAACATCAGTGCTGACTCCACTCTCCCCAAAAGTCCTTCGGATGAGACTTTAAACCAAGGCGCCGTGTGCGAACGCACGCAGAGCACCTTGCACACACGTTAAATCCTGTTCCGCTTTTCGTAAGAGTAGAACATCGTGTGCTGGCGGGAACAGTTGACATTTATAAAACTGCATACACACGGGGACTGGATGTACAAAAGGAATATAGTGATTATTCTAATAATTTTGACGCTCCACCACATAAGGAGTCGCATTGCAACAGAGGTCAGTTTTTAGTTATTGACAAGGTATTAATCTGCAATAAAACGGTTATCCAATCCAAAAAACAGATTGAAAATCAGACAATTCTGTGCAAAGTTTTCAGAAATTGAAATGATAGACTGTAGGATGGGACAATATGAGAAACGGGCAAGTTTATTTTCATAACAGGTTGTCAGAATGAGGGCTTGGGTATTTTGAAAACACATTCAAAAGCAAAAGGAATAAGAATTATGCCTTGATATTTCATTTTGAGGTATATAAACGGATATAGTTTAATAATCAATAAAAATCTCAAAATTGACAATTTGACCCTAATCTGCCTTTAAAGGCTCCTATCGCAAAATTGGGTAACGTTTTAAGCCACTCATTTCGTGGTGGAGTGTCACCTATTATCTTCGATATAAAAGAATAAAGAAAGAAAGAAAGAAAGAAAGAAAGAAAGAAACACCACACACAAACACACACACACACACAAACACACACACACACAACACACACACACACACACACACACACACACACACACACACACACACACACACACCAACAAAGAAACACACGCACACACATACACACACATTCCTGATATAAAAGAATAAATCATAATAATAAAAATAAAAGAATACAATACACAACACACACACACACACACACACACACACACACACACACACACCACAATCCATTAGAGACTTGGATGGATGTAAAATATCAGATGTACGTATTTTGTTAACCTTGAAATAATAAAGAAATACATAAACACACATACACGCACGCTGGTGGTATGGAAGGTTAACGATGCAGCCTTTTCTTTTAAAAGATGAATTACCCTTATTGATTGATCTTTTCTGAGGTGTTGTGAAATATTCCAAAGGCAGCATTAATTTCATGTCATGCTGTTTACAGCTCTGTTGAATGGGAAGCCATATGAAAGTAAAGAGATTAGCATTTCAAGATGACCTTTAATCCACTTTTCTATCACACAATCATGGATTTATGATCTGTACACACACTTAAACAATGTGAACAGTAACTTCTTTGGGCTGATATACAGTAAGTAATGGTTCATATTTTGTACAACAGGAACAACTGCTGGAGTTGGCAGTTCAACAGCTGCAACTAAGCGGACTACAACTGAGGGTTCAACAACAGGGACGACAGGTAAAGATGGCACTACACGGGTCGGTTACAGTGAGTTAGGTTTATTTAGGTGACATTTTGTTTTGTCCTCACTTTATTTCACACTTCTGCCATTCATATTCTTATGTGACAACTTCATTTGAATAAGCTGATCTAGGAAGAGATGTAAAGATGGGGTAGTAAATAATAATAATGTGTTTTTAGGTATATATAGTGTAGCATGTTTGAGTCAATGCGTTGATATGTGTGATTCTATGTATGTATTGCATTTTCCCCATTGGAGAGTGTGCATCATTATTGGAAGGATTTGTGTACAGGACAGATACTTTTCTATCACTTTAATTATGCTGTATATAAGATTTTATAGTCATAAAGGTGAACACCCACAAACATTAGTGCTGACTCCGCTCTCCCCAAAAGCCCTTCGGGTGACACTTTAAACCTAGTCCCCGTGTCCAAACGTATGCAGAACACCTTGCACACACGTTAAATCCTGTTCCGCTTTTTGTTAGAGCAGACCATCGTCAGCCGGTGGGAACAGTTGACATTTACAAAACTGCATACACACGGGGACTGGATGTACAAAAGAAATATAGTGATTATTCCATTGTCCTCGATATAAAAGAATAGAGGGAGAAAGAAAGAAAGAACGAGAGAAAGAAATGCACAGACACACACACACACACACACACACACACACACACACACACACACACACACACACACACACACACACAATCACACACACAAACACACACACAAAACACAACACACACACACACATACACACACACAAACACACTAACAAAGAAATACACTCACACGCATACACGCACATTCTCCATACAAGAGAATAAATCATATTGATAAGAATAACAGATTACAACACCACACACACACACACACACACACACACACACACACACACACACACACACACACACACACACACACACACATTTACAGACTTGGATGGATGTAAAATATCAAATGTACGTATTTTGTTAACCTTGAAATAATAAAGAAATACATAAACACACATACACGCACGCTGGTGCCTTGGAAGGTTAACTAACTATGCAGCCTTTTATTTAAAATATGAATTACCCTTATTGGTTATCCTTTTCTGAGGTGTTGTGAAATATTCCAAAGGCAGCATTAATTTCATGTCATGCTGTTTACAGCTCTGTTGACATGGGAAGCCATATGAAAGTAAAGAGATTAGCATTTAAGATGATCCTTTAATCCACTTTCTATCAACAATCATGGATTTATGATCTGTACACACACTTAAACAATGTGGACAGTAACTTCTTTGGGCTGAAATACAGTTAATAACGGTTCATATTTTGTACAACAGGAACACCTGCAGGAGGCAGTTCAATAGCACCAACAGGTCCAAGCAAGCCGACTACACCAGGAGTAACACCTCCAACAGGGTCAACAACAGGGTCAACAGGTAAAGATGGCACTACACGGGTACAGTGAGTTCAGTGGTAGGAAGCACACAAGCACTGACAGGTCCAACAGCAGTGAAAACACAAGCTATAACACTGTCACAGTTGTCACTACACTAATGGCTAGAAAATGTGGCAAAACACCAGCACCAACAGTTCCATGTGTTGCAGTACACTAACACTGACAAGTCTGACACCAGCAATGAGAATTGTGTGTAATCATGTGTAATGATAACAAGATGGTATAGCTGTGTGTCAAGATATCACAGATGGAAAGGAATGAGAAAAAGACTCTAGACAATATGACATATCCATACAATCAAAGAAACCCGTTTGATATGATTAAGTGATATTACAACTATCTTGACTTGGTAATCCATTTTATATTTTACATGGTACCACAACTGTAGTTATTTTAACATGACATGATTTATGACGTGTGCAGGTACTACTGGAACAACCTGTCCATTTGAAATGGTTCCCCAAGTACCAGGAGGAAGTACAAAGATACCTGGAGAAGAGCCTGGCAAATTTGTCCAGCCAGTGGATTTTGGCAAAGAAGTCTTTGTTGAAAAAGTGCCTGGTTTGAAGAATCAGCCAGATGATGAAGTCTACACAGAGTCACCTGTGAGTGTGTTTATGTATATCTGCTGTACAAGTGTGTGTGTATGTGTGTGTGCGTGTGTGCGTGTGTGTGTGTGTATGTGTGTATGAGGGTGAGGATGTTTGTGTGTGTGTTTGAGGATGTGTGTGTGTGTGTGTGTGTGTGTGTGTGTGTGTGTGTGTGTGTGTGTGTGTGTGTGTGTGAGGAAGTATGTGTGTGCGTGTTGTTTTAGTGTGTGTGTGTGTGTGTGTGTGTGTGTGTGTGTGTGTGTGTGTGTGTGTGTGCTGTACGCACATCCAAATTCCAGAAACAATGATTTGAATGTAGCTATGTTTCAATATCAATAAACAGTTTACAATACCAAGTATAAAAGATACTTTTACTTTACCACTTAAAAAAAAAGTATATGTATATCGATCTCGAAAGTAAGTTTAGCAAGAACAACGACAGTAAGAGCATCAACAATAAGAGCACATACACATAGTCATACAAACACACACCACACACACACACACACACACACACACACACACACACACACACACACACACACACACAAACAAACACACACACACACGCACACACACGCATACGCACACAACAGACACACACACAGGGATACATACACACACGTGCAGTTTTTCACACAGACACCTGGTATAAAACACATACAGATACTGTAGAAAAGTGTTTTCCTGTCTGATTTAGTTAATGTGTGCATGTAGCCGTACCGTAATGTGTATTCCTTATGAAAAATATTCCTGCCAGAAATGTCATGACAGCTATAACTATTTCTCTGCTGTCTACAGGAACCAACAGTCAAGCTTGAGAAAAACAAACCTGTCCTAGTCAAAGTGACCTCAGAAGGTGAGAGATGCAATGGCCAAGTTTGCAGTTTGCTTGTCTCTTTGTTCTGCTTTTATTCTACACCTCTATTACATCCTCTCCTCCATTTTGAAGTCTATGTCTGTCTCAAAACCTCACCTTTAGGTAAAGTGAAGTACAGTTGCTGTCTTATTTACTCTTTGCTTTTTGGTGTATGCATTGTGCTTTTTCTGTGTCAGTTTTTGCATTAATGTGGCAGTATGTTGTCAATCCAATACTTTTAAATGGATTAGAGAGCAAAAGCCAAATGATCTGTTTCACTGTATGACACCTTGAACATTTCTAGTGTTACTTTGCTTTTGATCAATTTGCTTGTTATTGATTTCCGAATGAGTTTCTGATGTGTCTACAAAAAAACCTAATGTGTTCTTTGGTACTCTGTGTCAATGTCAGACTTAACCACACCATCTGCACAATCTACACCTGGACAACCAGGTGCCACAGCAGGTGAGGTGTCACTTGTATCTGTTGACAGTTGTGCTACCGTCATTGTGTTTAGAAAATGATTCCGTTTATACCCAAGAGAAAAAAATAATAAGAGTAAACCATGTTGTTTGAGGGATTTAGGTATAGGCTAATTAGGCCCAAGGATGTCATGTAAGCTGAAGCACTGTGTTCATGTTTATTCACAGGTCTGTCTGTCTTTTTGGTTTCTATCTTTTCTCTTCCAGTGAACAGATTTGATCTAATGTGGATTAGCAAACTATTTCCATCAACTAGAAAGCAAGAACTGATGATGATTATCCATATCCCAACCAAGAAAGAAATTATTCTGTTGATATACAAAAATATACCCTCTTGTTTAGAGGCATATGAGGAATGTAAGCTGTACTTTGTATAAAAAAAACCCTCTTTTATTTATTTAAAAAAACTGCCTGTTTTTCCCAAAGTGTTAACACATGCATGCAATGGCGTGCGCGTGCGTGCAGGTGCGTGCACATACGTGTGTGTGTGTGTGTGTGTGTGTGTGTGTGTGTGTGTGTGTGTGTGTGTGTGTGTGTTTACTTATTTTCCTCTATTGGCAACAGAGATTTCAATCAACCGGCACCAGTTATCTCTATCTCTTTAGTAACTGGGAATTGATTAGATTCATCAGTTTATTACCATTTTTTTATGACATTATATGATAAAAAAAAGATCAATAGATGCAAGAAAATGATTTACCGTACTTTCCTCAGAATATCCAAAAGATGTACAGTATTCATCAAATGCTGGATCTGTAAAACCATTAAACACGATACAAATAAGCATACTACAAAATTCAACCAGCTGTTCTCCAATATTCTTCATGGGACTATCTTACAATTTGTCGGGAATAGATTGCTGACAGGCATGGTTTGTTTTTTCAGCCACTATTGTCACCATTGAATGAGGGGCAGAGAGAGAGAGAGAGAGAGAGAGAGAGAGAGAGAGAGAGAGAGAGAGAGAGAGAGAGAGAGAGAGAGAGAGAATATACAGATGGAAGTGACAGCTGTATGTAAAACTGAACCTTTTTTATGTAGGAACAACTACAAGGCCAGGGGAACGACTGACACCTGCAGAACTGGGTATGTCTTGCCTGAGTAGAGCTCTGTCTGGGTACTGAAGGCTTTTTTTAAGAAAATTGAGAAACACTTGAATTATGAGTGAAGTCAGTAGATGTATGATTATACAAGTGATGAGGGTGTCTCCCCTCCACACACACACACACTTACACATGGGTGCATACACATGGATGGGGGGACGGGATAGCCTAATGGTCAGAACATTGCGCTGGCAATTTGATGAACCGAGTTGGATTCCAGGTCAAGTGGATTTTTTCCCCTGGAGTATTAGTGCTGACTCCACCCTCCCTAAAAGTCCGTCGGATGAGACTATAAACCGAGGCCACGTGTGCGAACGCACGCAGAACATCTAGCACACACGTTCAATCCTGTTCCGCTTTTCGTAAGAGAAGGCAATTGCGTGCCAGTGGGAACAGGTAAGATTTAGAAAACTGCATACACACGGGGACTGATTGTGAAAAGCACATGAGTACTTATTCCATTATCCTCGATATAAAAGAATAAATAAATATATGAAATAAATAAATACACATGTGCATTCATATGAAGTGTAACAATCACAAATGTTTATATTCTCTATGGTGATACGCCACCAGCAGCAGTATTACCACCTTTTGGGGGGAAGTTTAATATTCCTTATGGTAAACAAATATTGAATAGAGGAAAACACACACACACACACACACACACACACACACACACACACACACACACACACACACACACACACACACACACACAGAGAATAGCCTAGTCGTCAGAACATTTCGCTTGGAATTTTACGACCCAGTTTCGATTCTTGTTCGAGGGGATTTTTCCCCTGGAGTTAACATCAGTGCTGACTCCACTCTCCCCAAAGTCCTTCGGATAAGCCCCGTGTGCGAATGCACGCAGAACATCTTCCGGACACGTTCAATCTTCTTTCGCTTTTGTAAGAGTTGTGTCCGGGTAGGAACAGATGACAAGATTTACAAAACTGCATACCCATGGGGACTGGATGTAATAAAGCACATTAGTGCTTATTCCATTATCTTCGATTTACAAGAACAGAATGAATGAATAGATACAACACACACACATACACATTTGCACAATTTTCTGTTGCTGTTAGTATGTTTACGTGAAAACCAAATCATCAGTTAAAACCTTTTCATTGTACTTGAAAGTAAGTCTTATTTGATGTTTACGTGTTATCAAGTGCATAAGTGTTGATGTGTTTATATTTGCAGTAAACAGCTCTCCCGATAAAACAGTGGTTGCGAAGTTTACTGAAGATGGCAAGGAAGTTCAACTGATCAAGGTTGTGCCAAAGAAACCCACCACAGTTGTGAGCAACGATGGAAACGTTTATGAACCAGTTGAGGTG
>CM060342.1:4983989-4988989 GCA_030674155.1 Stramonita haemastoma | reverse complement strand
TGACTTGGTAATCCATTTTATATTTTACATGGTACCACAACTGTAGTTATTTTAACATGACATGATTTATGACGTGTGCAGGCACTACTGGAACAACCTGTCCATTTGAAATGGTTCCCCAAGTACCAGGAGGAAGTACAAAGATACCTGGAGAAGAGCCTGGCAAATTTGTCCAGCCAGTGGATTTTGGCAAAGAAGTCTTTGTTGAAAAAGTGCCTGGTTTGAAGAATCAGCCAGATGATGAAGTCTACACAGAGTCACCTGTGAGTGTGTTTATGTATATCTGCTGTACAAGTGTGTGTGTATGTGTGTGTGCGTGTGTGCGTGTGTGTGTGTGTATGTGTGTATGAGGGTGAGGATGTTTGTGTGTGTGTTTGAGGATGTGTGTGTGTGTGTGTGTGTGTGTGTGTGTGTGTGTGTGTGTGTGTGTGTGTGTGTGTGTGTGTGTGAGGAAGTATGTGTGTGCGTGTTGTTTTAGTGTGTGTGTGTGTGTGTGTGTGTGTGGGGTGTGTGTGTGTGTGTGTGTGTGTGTGTGTGTGTGTGTGTGTGGTGCTGTACGCACATCCAAATTCCAGAAACAATGATTTGAATGTAGCTATGTTTCAATATCAATAAACAGTTTACAATACCAAGTATAAAAGATACTTTTACTTTACCACTTAAAAAAAAAGTATATGTATATCGATCTCGAAAGTAAGTTTAGCAAGAACAACGACAGTAAGAGCATCAACAATAAGAGCACATACACATAGTCATACAAACACACACACACACACACACACACACACACACACACACACACACACACACACACACACAAACAAACAACACACACACACACGCACGCACACACACGCATACGCACACAACAGACACACACACAGGGATACATACACACACGTGCAGTTTTTCACACAGACACCTGGTATAAAACACATACAGATACTGTAGAAAAGTGTTTTCCTGTCTGATTTAGTTAATGTGTGCATGTAGCCGTACCGTAATGTGTATTCCTTATGAAAAATATTCCTGCCAGAAATGTCATGACAGCTATAACTATTTCTCTGCTGTCTACAGGAACCAACAGTCAAGCTTGAGAAAAACAAACCTGTCCTAGTCAAAGTGACCTCAGAAGGTGAGAGATGCAATGGCCAAGTTTGCAGTTTGCTTGTCTCTTTGTTCTGCTTTTATTCTACACCTCTATTACATCCTCTCCTCCATTTTGAAGTCTATGTCTGTCTCAAAACCTCACCTTTAGGTAAAGTGAAGTACAGTTGCTGTCTTATTTACTCTTTGCTTTTTGGTGTATGCATTGTGCTTTTTCTGTGTCAGTTTTTGCATTAATGTGGCAGTATGTTGTCAATCCAATACTTTTAAATGGATTAGAGAGCAAAAGCCAAATGATCTGTTTCACTGTATGACACCTTGAACATTTCTAGTGTTACTTTGCTTTTGATCAATTTGCTTGTTATTGATTTCCGAATGAGTTTCTGATGTGTCTACAAAAAAACCTAATGTGTTCTTTGGTACTCTGTGTCAATGTCAGACTTAACCACACCATCTGCACAATCTACACCTGGACAACCAGGTGCCACAGCAGGTGAGGTGTCACTTGTATCTGTTGACAGTTGTGCTACCGTCATTGTGTTTAGAAAATGATTCCGTTTATACCCAAGAGAAAAAAATAATAAGAGTAAACCATGTTGTTTGAGGGATTTAGGTATAGGCTAATTAGGCCCAAGGATGTCATGTAAGCTGAAGCACTGTGTTCATGTTTATTCACAGGTCTGTCTGTCTTTTTGGTTTCTATCTTTTCTCTTCCAGTGAACAGATTTGATCTAATGTGGATTAGCAAACTATTTCCATCAACTAGAAAGCAAGAACTGATGATGATTATCCATATCCCAACCAAGAAAGAAATTATTCTGTTGATATACAAAAATATACCCTCTTGTTTAGAGGCATATGAGGAATGTAAGCTGTACTTTGTATAAAAAAAACCTCTTTTATTTATTTAAAAAACTGCCTGTTTTTCCCAAAGTGTTAACACATGCATGCAATGGCGTGCGCGTGCGTGCAGGTGCGTGCACATACGTGTGTGTGTGTGTGTGTGTGTGTGTGTGTGTGTGTGTGTGTGTGTGTGTGTGTGTGTGTGTACTTATTTTCCTCTATTGGCAACAGAGATTTCAATCAACCGGCACCAGTTATCTCTATCTCTTTAGCAACTGGGAATTGATTAGATTCATCAGTTTATTACCATTTTTTATGACATTATATGATAAAAAAAAAGATCAATAGATGCAAGAAAATGATTTACCGTACTTTCCTCAGAATATCCAAAAGATGTACAGTATTCATCAAATGCTGGATCTGTAAAACCATTAAACACGATACAAATAAGCATACTACAAAATTCAACCAGCTGT
Organism: Stramonita haemastoma; assembly: GCA_030674155.1. Classification (NCBI taxonomy): domain Eukaryota; kingdom Metazoa; phylum Mollusca; class Gastropoda; order Neogastropoda; family Muricidae; genus Stramonita; species Stramonita haemastoma. The sequence continues at coordinate 4,986,563 of CM060342.1, read as the reverse complement.
TCTCCAATATTCTTCATGGGACTATCTTACAATTTGTCGGGAATAGATTGCTGACAGGCATGGTTTGTTTTTTCAGCCACTATTGTCACCATTGAATGAGGGGCAGAGAGAGAGAGAGAGAGAGAGAGAGAGAGAGAGAGAGAGAGAGAGAGAGAGAGAGAGAGAGAGAGAGAATATACAGATGGAAGTGACAGCTGTATGTAAAACTGAACCTTTTTTATGTAGGAACAACTACAAGGCCAGGGGAACGACTGACACCTGCAGAACTGGGTATGTCTTGCCTGAGTAGAGCTCTGTCTGGGTACTGAAGGCTTTTTTTAAGAAAATTGAGAAACACTTGAATTATGAGTGAAGTCAGTAGATGTATGATTATACAAGTGATGAGGGTGTCTCCCCTCCACACACACACACACTTACACATGGGTGCATACACATGGATGGGGGGACGGGATAGCCTAATGGTCAGAACATTGCGCTGGCAATTTGATGAACCGAGTTGGATTCCAGGTCAAGTGGATTTTTTCCCCTGGAGTATTAGTGCTGACTCCACCCTCCCTAAAAGTCCGTCGGATGAGACTATAAACCGAGGCCACGTGTGCGAACGCACGCAGAACATCTAGCACACACGTTCAATCCTGTTCCGCTTTTCGTAAGAGAAGGCAATTGCGTGCCAGTGGGAACAGGTAAGATTTAGAAAACTGCATACACACGGGGACTGATTGTGAAAAGCACATGAGTACTTATTCCATTATCCTCGATATAAAAGAATAAATAAATATATGAAATAAATAAATACACATGTGCATTCATATGAAGTGTAACAATCACAAATGTTTATATTCTCTATGGTGATACGCCACCAGCAGCAGTATTACCACCTTTTGGGGGGAAGTTTAATATTCCTTATGGTAAACAAATATTGAATAGAGGAACACACACACACACACACACACACACACAAAACACACACACACACACACACACACACACACACACAGAATAGCCTAGTCGTCAGAACATTTCGCTTGGAATTTTACGACCCAGTTTCGATTCTTGTTCGAGGGGATTTTTCCCCTGGAGTTAACATCAGTGCTGACTCCACTCTCCCCAAAGTCCTTCGGATAAGCCCCGTGTGCGAATGCACGCAGAACATCTTCCGGACACGTTCAATCTTCTTTCGCTTTTGTAAGAGTTGTGTCCGGGTAGGAACAGATGACAAGATTTACAAAACTGCATACCCATGGGGACTGGATGTAATAAAGCACATTAGTGCTTATTCCATTATCTTCGATTTACAAGAACAGAATGAATGAATAGATACAACACACACACATACACATTTGCACAATTTTCTGTTGCTGTTAGTATGTTTACGTGAAAACCAAATCATCAGTTAAAACCTTTTCATTGTACTTGAAAGTAAGTCTTATTTGATGTTTACGTGTTATCAAGTGCATAAGTGTTGATGTGTTTATATTTGCAGTAAACAGCTCTCCCGATAAAACAGTGGTTGCGAAGTTTACTGAAGATGGCAAGGAAGTTCAACTGATCAAGGTTGTGCCAAAGAAACCCACCACAGTTGTGAGCAACGATGGAAACGTTTATGAACCAGTTGAGGTGTGTGCATTTCAAAGTTCTGTGATCTTTTTTGTGGTAAATGTGGGAGTGAGTCAGGTTTTTGTTTTTCATTTTGAAGTATAGGTTGGGTAATTGTAGTAAAAAAAATCAGCTGAAATATACCTAACAGTAGAAACTTTCAATGGGAATGTATATCTATCTTAATGATAAGTAGTCATGTAAGGTGGCTGGAGAAACAGTGTATAAAAGGTTGACAGAAATACTGAAAAAACTGTGTGGTGTGTTTGTGTTGACAGAAGGTAGACGGGGAATTCCCAGTCAACAAAAAGGTCACGAAGCTTGTGATCATTGATACATCAAAGAAACCAAGAACAGTCCATTTCTGTGAAAAACTCACAACAGGTAAGACAAAAACATGTCACTTGTATTAGGATTTTAACTGTTTAAACATCCATTCTTAGTTATTATGATCATTTAAAAAGATCAGAATGTTGTCTTTGAGGAACATGAGTTGTTGTTTTCTTTAGGTGACATTTTGTTTTGTCCTCACTTTATTTCACACTTCTGCCATTCATATTCTTATGTAACAACTTCATCTGAATAAGGTGATCTAGGAAGAGATGTAAAGATGGGGTAGTAAATAATAATGTGTTTTTAGGTATATATAGTGTAGCATGTTTGAGTCAATGTGTTGATATGTGTGATTCTATGTATGTATTGCATTTTTCCCATTGGAGAGTGTGATCATTATTGGAAGGATTTGTGTACTCACTCACTCACTCACTGACTCACTGACTCACTCAGTCCCATGTCCCAAAGGACGTAGGGGAGACATGAGAGAAGACGCAACAGCGATCTTTTTCCATGCTTCACGATCCTGTGTGGCTAGTAGGAGGTGTTGCAGGGGTTGGGCGGTCCAGTCTTTGATGTTGTCAACCCATGATTTCTTTTGGCGGCCTCTTCTTCTCTTGCCCTCGACTGTTCCTTGCAGGATGG
>CM060342.1:4958989-4981489 GCA_030674155.1 Stramonita haemastoma | reverse complement strand
CACTCACACGCATACACACACATTCTCCATATAAAGGAATAAATCATATTAATAAAAATAACAGATTACAACACCACACACACACACACACACACACACACACACACACACACACACACACAAACACACAACACACACACACACACACACACACACACACACACACACAACACACACACACACACACACACACACACACACACACACACACACACACACACACACACAAACACACATTTACAGACTTGGATGGATGTAAAATATCAAATGTACGTATTTTGTTAACCTTGAAATAATAAAGAAATACATAAATACACATACACGCACGCTGGTGGTATGGAAGGTTAACTGACTATGCAGCCTTTTTTTTAAAAGATGAATTACCCATATTGGTTAATCTTTTCTGAGGTGTTGTGAAATATTCCAATTGCAGCATTAATTTCATATCATGCTGTTTACAGCTCTGTTGATATGGGAAGCTATATGAAAGTAAAGAGATTAGCATTTCAAGATGACCTTTAATCCACTTTCTATCACACAATCATGGATTTATGATCTGTACACACACTTAAACAATGTGGACAGTAACTTCTTTGGGCTGAAATACAGTTAATAACGGTTCATATTTTGTACAACAGGAACACCTGCAGGAGGCAGTTCAATAGCACCAACAGGTCCAAGCAAGCCGACTACACCAGGAGTAACACCTCCAACAGGGTCAACAACAGGGTCAACAGGTAAAGATGGCACTACACGGGTACAGTGAGTTCAGTGGTAGGAAGCACACAAGCACTGACAGGTCCAACAGCAGTGAAAACACAAGCTATAACACTGTCACAGTTGTCACTACACTAATGGCTAGAAACATGTGGCAAAACACCAGCACCAACAGTTCCATGTGTTGCACACACTAACACTGACAAGTCTGACACCAGGAATGAGATTTGTGTGTAATCATGTGTGATGATTTCAAGATGGTATAGCTGTGTATTAGGATATAACAGATGGAAAAGAATGAGAAAAAGACTCTAGACAATATGACATATCCATACAATCAAAGGAACCCGTTTGATATGATTAAGTGATATTACAACTATCTTGACTTGGTAATCCATTTTATATTTTACATGGTACCACAACTGTAGTTATTTTAACATGTCATGATGTATGACGTGTGCAGGTACTACTGGAACAACCTGTCCATTTGAAATGGTTCCCCAAGTACCAGGAGGAAGTACAAAGATACCTGGAGAAGAGCCTGGCAAATTTGTCCAGCCAGTGAACTTGGGTCCCGATGAAGTTTTTGTCGAAAACGTACCTGGTGTGAAGAATGAGCCTAATGATGAGGTCTTCGTAGAATCTCCAGTAAGTATAAGTGTGTTTATCTGTAGCACTCGCAACTCCAGTGTGCTTTGTTAAGAAAGATAGACACACAGGGACAGAAACACACACACACGCAAACACGCACGCACGCAGGCATGCACCCAGGCACGCACACTCGCACCAACGCACGCACGCATGCATGCACGCACACATACACACATACACACACACACCACCACCACCAGCACCACCACCACCACCACCACCACCACCACCACAACAACAACAACAACAACACCACTGTATGGGATTGGATGTAAAAAAGCACACGAATGCTTATTCCATTATTTCAATATATAAGAATGAAAATAAACAACTTGAAAAACACACATGCGCAGAGGAACAGGAGTGCTCTATCAAGAAAATACTTTATACAATGTTATCATTTTTGAAACAGCTTCTAAATAGCACTAAAGAAGGCAGACCAGTTCTTCTGAGATAAACTTATCCAATGGATATAGGAATTTTGGTTTTGCACTGCCGCATTGAGTACCAACATTCTGTTTTTGTTGCCATTAAAAAAGTAATTGAAAGGCAATAAATCGTTATAAGATGCACATAACCATTGCCTGCTGTTGTTAGGTTAATATAATGATCACAGTATCAGAAGTACTTTTTATTCTTCCTTGTAAAAACTGTCAGTTTAATGATATAGTTTTTTCTCTTGAAATTTATTTATTTCTGGGACATTATGAGACTTGGATTTTATAAGTTGTAGTGAGTTTGTTCTTCTGTCTAAACGAAGAAAGTAAATACAAGAAAAGCCCTAATGGTCTGGTAGATCAGTGATAATGCTGTGATGTACCTGCCTAGAAAGCAAGAGGTTAAAGGATCATTCTGTTTCTGAACCAAATGCATTTTCTTATAATAAGACAATGATTTAGATGCTGTTTTTTATGAGATCATGGAAGAACGCCACTGTGCAGCATACGTCGAATGCATATAACTTTTTTCTGACTAAAATAACAGTAAATGAAGACTGAGCAAAAACATTGCAGAAAAAAGTCACTCTTTATGGTAAAAAATATGTAGTCAGACATAGGTAAAGAAAACAAAACAATTTCTTCATGTAAAACACACACACACACACACACACACACACACACACACACACACACACACACACACAAAAAAAGAACATACACACACACACATATACACACATACACACACACCCACTTCACCACCACCACCACCACCTCCACCACACACACACACACGCACGCACGCACGCACGAACGCATGCACACACACTCACACTCACACTCACACTCACACCCACACCCACATACACACCCACACACACACACACACACACACACACACACACACACACGCAATCATTGATTCATGTACAAATAAACAAACTAAACATGCCCAATACACATGAATACTGTAAATTGATGATGTTATTCTTGTTTGTTAGTGTAAGCAGTGGCTTTGAGTATGATATTTAAGACTGTATGATTTTGTGCCAGCAATTAAAAATGGGGAATGTTTTTCTACTTTGTACAGAACCCTACAGTCCCTCTTGACAAAAACAAGCCTGTCCTTGTCAAAGTGACAGCAGAAGGTGAGAACCTGGTTTTCAGTTTGTGCAGTGCTGTCTTGTCATTAATCTAGACATTCTTACACCCTTTCTTGTAACTTTACACTGAGAAACCACTGTTAAAATGATGTGTCTGTGTAGTACTAGTTATATGTGTATTTGTTTTACTGTTTGTAAGCAGTGAGTTGATGTGTTTAGTTGCCAGCTTTTACCTGGGCCGACTCAGATCCTGATAGATTGGTTTTAGAATTGTGTTACTGCACTACCCATAAAGTAAAGTATACAATATGCTTGTAAAAAAACTGATATAAATGAAAACTATGCTAGATATACAAACTGCTAGCAATTGGTTTTAAATCTTTAAAGTCGACTTTCCATGGTTCATGACCAACTTGTATACTTTCATTTAAAACCTGCGCTGATCTCATGGTAAAATATTAGTAACATTTCTTTTGTGAATACATGCAACAGTCATTTACCTTTGTTTTCTTTCTTCCATGGAGATGTCTAAAAGAGCACAGTTGAATGTTTATTGGGAGCAATAGACATAAGCAGCAGTCAGATATCTCTATCAAAGCATCACCTGTATAGATGGACTAAAATAGCGCAGTCAGATGGCTAGTTTTTGTGTCTGTCATCAGTGTCTAGTGTAAGTTGCTGTTCATTTCTTAATTAAAGGATACACTTTTTGTCTCTCAATAAAACTCGTGTCTCTTTTTCTTACACTCAGAATTAACCACACCAGCTCCACAGTCTTCACCAGGAGCACCAGGTGCCACAACCACAGCCGGTGAGCCATCACTTGTTATTCTGAAAGCTATGTTGCTGTCACTGCTTTTGGATAATGACTCTTTTTAGACACACACAGAAACTAAACTCAAGTAAGGAAAAACTATATTTCAGAAGTCTTGATGATATACATACAGAGAGATAGATAGATAGATTTATAAGTGCTATATGAGATCCTGTACTTATGTTTAAGTCATTTCCTTAATGGTTCTGAATGTCTAAGTTTTGTCTGTGACTAAGAACAGATCATGTACTTGTGTTCAAGTCATTTCCTAAGTGGTTCTGACTAAGTTTTCTCTATGATTAAGGACAGATCCTGTACTTGTGTTCAAATCATTTCCTAAATGGTTCTGACTGTCTAAGGTTTGTCTGTGACTAAGAACAGATCATGTATTGTGTTACACATTGACTGTCTGCATGAGTTAAGTGTCAGCTTAGGGACATTATGACTTCAGCTTATGAAGTTTTTGGTGTTAGTCTTGGCTATAATTAACTTCATCTCCGATGGGGTGGATAACAGCTGAGAGAAGGTCTAAGTGGGGGACACTGACAGCTGTGTGAGATACATCATGTCTTGAACTGGGGAAAATATTTATTGGTTTGCTTAAAAAAAGAATATGCACATATTATCAACTTTTCAAGACAAACCAATACACACAAAGTATGGACACAACAAGGGAAAGAGCAGAGAAAGATAAGGATGGAGACTTCAGACTTCAGATGATTTATTCAGATAGGTCACAGCCCCTTCTGAAGGGGTGAAAAACATACAAAAGTGGAAGTAAACAGCCATTCACTGTTAATTGCTTGATGGAAAAATGAGTTATTCAATACAAATTTTGACTTACTTTCTTTTAACATTCCCAAAAAATTACATTGGCTTTTTATCTGTTATTTTCTTCAAAGATTTGTACAGACAAATTGCAAAATTTTTAACAGTTTGCTCATTTTCAGATGCCATAAGCTGAGCTAGCCTGACCATTGATGGATAATTCCAATATATTGGCAGAATTAATTCTTTTCTTAAGTCTCTGAGAACTGGACATTCCAAAACAACATGCATTTCATCCTGAGTTGCCAATTTACACAAATTACAAACCAAATTATCACTGTCGTCTTTTGCATATCGTTTCAAATGTACAGCAATATCTGATACACCACATCTAAATTTTGAAAATGCTTGCTTAACATACCTATTCATTTCTACCCCTGTGTAGTGTTCAATGCAAAATGACATTTTAAATATTGCGTACAGAAAAAATCGATCACTGCTATGAATGTGAGCATTTCATTCCTGCCATCTGCAGTCAACAAGTCTCTGCTTAAAAGATTTTATGAATTCGTTAACGTTTTCGACTCCTTGATTGTCCCAGACAAACCCAAAGCCATACTGACACAAATATGTACGTATGTTAGATGCCCAAGTATGCTTGCCTTTACAATCAAGTTGGTATAGCATTTTATAAGCTTTAGATGGCAATCGTTTATCCTCCATACGAGTTATCTTATGCCAATAACGAATGCATTTTACCTTAGAATTTATAAACAATGGATACCTTCCTAGTTCTCCATAGACCATGTCATTAGAAGTGCGCCAGTTTACACCAAGAAATCTCTTTAATGCAAATAAATGTAACTTTTCTATTGGCGCAATGTTTTCAATTCCCCAGACCTCAGCCCCATATTGTATAATAGGTTGTACCTGTGTATCAAAGAGTTTCATGAAGACTTTTACATAATTATTTTCAAACTTGTATAAGATAATCAGAATACCCAGAAGAGCTTTCTTAGCCCTTGAAACTAAATCTTGGCACGTAAAATTGAAGCTAAGTTTAGTTGTCAAGTAGATTCCAAGATATTTGTATGAATTTACAACTGAAAACTTAGCATTGCCACAGTACCATTTCTCATGAGCTGCCAAGAATCCTCCTTTCTGAAAAACCATTATGTTACTTTTGTTCATATTTACCTTCAACTGCAGATCTTTAGCAGCAGTATACAGATTGTTTAGTTGTGTATGCAATCCCACAGCAGTTTCAGATAATAAAACAACATCATCAGCAAAAAGTAGTAAAAATGTCTCTTCCAAACAGTCAGAGAAAAATACCCCATGCTTTCCTTTATTTACAATATCCTCAGCTAGCTCATTAATGAAAAGAGAGAACAATACTGGGCTGCATACATCACCCTGTTTAACACCTGCTGTGCAGTATATATAATCACTGAATTTTGTTCCACATCTGACTTTTGCTTTGACTTCTTCATACATACTTTTAATGCAACGAAACAATTTACCCGTTACCCCATTTTCCCTTAATACTGGCCACAATAACTTTATTGAAATAGAATCGAACGCTTTCTCAAAATCAATGAAAGCAGCGTACAATTTTCTGTTATAAGCAAATTGTTTTTCTATAACTGCTAACAAAGTAAAAATATAGTCAACTGTAGAATGATCTTTTTTAAAGCCTGCTTGGTGCTCTCCTGTAATGTCATTTAATTCTATCCATTCTTGTAGCCTGCTGTTTATGATGAAGCCGTACATTTTCCCACTTATGTTAGACAAAGAAATCCCTCTATAATTATTTGTTTCATTAACATCCCCTTTTTTGTACAGCGGCAACAAAATAGATTCTGTCCAATATTTAGGATATGCCCCCCTGTCAAACAGACTTTTAAACAATGTCGTAAAAAATTCTACTGCAACATCTCCTGCATGTTTTAACATTTCTGCAAGAATTTGATCAGGACCAGCAGCTTTTTTACGCTTGAGTTTCCTAATGGCAATGCTGACTTCTTCCTTTGAGATAGGACAATTCAGAACATGATTTACATCTTCAAGGTCTGTTGCTACACTGACCCTTTCTTCACTATCAAAGTCTGAATCTGTGGAAGCATTGATATTATTTTGATCGGAGCAACTTGCCATTTCTTCATTACTGACATCTTTTTCAAGGATACTTTTAATATGAGTGAACCAGCTCTCAAGTGAGATATCATTCTGTGGTTGAGTTTGCTTCCGGGACAGCTTATGGACAGTTTGCCAAAAATCTTTCTGATTGTTAGAAGATTCTATCAATTTGTGAAGTAGTCTGTTGTTAAAAAGTCTTTTCTTTTCAAACAATAAATGCTTATATTCTTTTCTGGCCTGGCAAAAAATATAGCGATCACCGTTATCTTTAGTTTTAAGGAATTTTCTTAAAAGTTTGTGAACATTAGTCCTTGCATCTTTACAGTCTTGGTCAAACCATTCCCTTTCACTTTTGTTCCGATCTACATAAATTTTGCATTTCATGCACTCAGCTTGTTTCCTCAGAATATCATTAAACATCTCTAGAGCTGTATCTACATCACTTTCAATCAACGGAGCTGCTTCTTTAAACTTTTGCTGAGTTTCAAAGCTGTTAATGTTAGCAATGAAATGCTCAGTAAAATCTGCTTTCCAATCAAACTTTTCAAAAAATGAAGTTTTACATTTTTCTGTGTATGTACACAATGAGTGCGCCATTTCAAAACAAAACTCCAGAGGAAAATGATCTGATTCTATTCTCTCTTGTACAGTTAACCTACACTTGTTTTTAACCAAATTATAAAAGTCTGCTGACATCAAATAATAATCCACAACACTATTACCAGCTTCAGACACATATGTACAACACCCATCAAGGTCACCATGACAAAATCCATTCAAAATACTTAAACCCAAACTACTGCACATGTTCAACAAATACTTTCCATATGCGTTCAGTGTTTGATCTTCAGAACAACGACTGCTTTCATCATATGTTGACACACTTTTGTCAGCAAAATCAAAAACAGTTTCATCTGCAGTACTGGAAGTACAGTTAGAAGTTCGACTATTCATGTCACCAGACATGAGCACATAGATGTCACCCAGAGATAAGATATTATCAACAAGACATTCCTCAAGAGCACTAACGCCATTTCTAATGCCAAACGAAATGTAGAAAGGTGAATTTTCTGGATGTACGTAAGCACATGCAAACAATACATCTTTATCAACATTAAACAATTTTTTGTCGAACACAAAGGATAAATATTGTCCACAATCACAAGGGAGGTTACGTACATATGGCATCAAATCGTTTTTAATTAGACAGATTACTCCCCCTGAACGTTGGCCTCGTGCAGACAATTTCACTGCCGGCTTAACAAAGGCGGTGTAACTGTTAAACAAAGTAGTATTCAACTCTTTCACAAAAGTCTCTACTAAACAGATAACATAAAAACTTGAAACGTACGTAATAAATTCTGAGTCACTTAATTTAGAAAGAAGGCCACAAATGTTCCAATGAAGAAAGAAAATCTGCTTCTTTTCATGTGAGCAGTCTTTTGGTGTTTTTTGTTCATTTTCTTTGCTATCCAGCAAAGACCTATCAGAATAAATGCCACACATGTCTGTATCATTTTCACCATTTAGCTCAACAAATCCTGCTATGTTTGAGTCTTCATAAATGAAGGCTTCAGCATTGTTACCAATATGCATGTCATCATCAGACACATCAGTTCTCACTTGTCTTGCCACGTCATACAAAGCACCAGTATCATCAGCACACACATTTTCCTCTAGCATACCATGCACCCCACTGCCCAAGTCACCATGCATCAAAACATCAACATCATTTTCAGTAAACACATTATCTTCAGACATATCATACCACACCACACTTGCATCATCACACAGTAAACCATCAACATCATCATTATCAAGAGCAATATCAAACATATCAAAACTGTATGCTGGCATCTTCATATCATACATCATCAACCTTTTCATTTGTATAAACATTAACATCAGACACATCAAAACTAACTTCATTTATGTCATTACACACGGTATTGGTATTTTCATGGACAAAAGTATTATTGACATTTGACCCCTTCATTGATTGTTTACGGTACGCACAAAATTTCGGTGCACTTGCACCAGCTCCATGACTGTCAACAGGCTCAGGTACAGGAGCACCAATGGTCAGTTCACTTTGGGTCAAGCTGCCGTTTTCCACATCAGCACTGACCCAGCTCGTTTTGTCTTCACAGTTTTCACGTGCATAAGCGCACACCCTCACGGCACTGTCACCACCAGCGACATCATTTCTAACCGGTGTTTTGTTTGTGTTGCTACCATGTGAAAAAGGGTGGGTGTCAATTTGCGTGGTGGCTTTTTTCATCGCGACAGGGCTGACCAACTTGCTAGGCTGCCTCACAGATCCGGTCGTTGTCCAGACGTACTTTTTCCCTTCGATCACCATGTGGTCAAAGATCATGATGGCCTTCTTCCCTTCCTTCCTTGCTGCTTTCAGGGATGGAGTGTTTCCTGCGGACGTCTCGAACACGTTGTGAAAAGTCCTCCCCCAGGAAGATGTTGCTGCCTTGAAGTTTCCGTTTGGCCTTCAGGATCCTCTCCTTCTCCTTGTAGAAGGTGAATCTGGCCATCACTGGGGCGTTGGGCTTGTTGCTGACACGGTGCACCCTGTCAAAAGACACGTCGTCCTCCACCTGCAGTTTGTCCTTGACCAGGCTGCGCAAGGAGTCTTCACAGTCCTTCCAGCTTTCATTGTCTTTCTTTGGGAGGCCATAGACAAGGACGTTGTTTCTTCTTGGTCGGCCTTCCAAGTCGTCCGTTTTTCTTTCCAGTACCTCCACCCTTTCCTGCAGGTCTTTGTTTGCACTTTGCAGCTGCTCGTTTTCTTTCTTGAGGGTGGATATTTTTTCCTCGAGCCCCGCTAGCTCTTCTACAAAACCATTGAAAGAGCCACGCAAGTCCTTCATGTCATCTTTCATATTATCAAACTTGCTGTACAAGTTTTTAAACTGTGTGATCAAATCCCCCAGTGTGGCCATAATGTCTTTCAAACACTTGTCTGTTTCTCCACCCACACCTGCACTTGCCTGTCTTGATGCCTGGTCGCCTTCTTCAGCCAACACGCTGCTTCCACTGATTCTGCGACTCGTACTCGTATTTGTCAGGTGTGTCTGTCTTGATGACTTTGGATTCGGCCCCAGATTCAACTCAGTGTCCCCATACCTGTATAGGAGGGTGGCAAAATACAGGTAGGAGAGGAGTGTGCCTACCACTACACCGCCTTTCATGTTGACAAGTTTCAATGTCCTCATCCTCATGTCTACCTTTTCTTTTTCACGTTGGCCCATGAAGGCCAAAAATACTGGTAAAAACCACCACAGACCGCCCTGAAACTTAGTGGTACCACTGGCATGGTCCTTATGTACTGACTGTACACTTCTTAAGGAACGACACTGTCTGGAACCTGTTGAATTTGGCAAAATTTGGCAGATCTTGGTGTACTGCGTCAACATCGGGTTTGAATTATGTTCATCCCCGATAAGGATGGAGAGGAAAAAAGAGAGAGACAGAGACAGAGACAGAGATAGAGAGAGACAGAGAGACAGAGAGAGAGAGAGACAAAGAGAGCACATGCAGCTGTAAATGACTAGACATATACCTGACCTTTTTATAATTATGTGTAGGACCATCTGAAGGGCCAGGGAAACCAGTGACGCCTGCAGAACTGGGTATGCATTTGTGTAGAGTCTGTGTTTCTAATGAAGAGTTCCTAATACAATAAAATGAATGAAGTGGTCTACAGATGTATGATGATGCATGACAGCATGTGTGTGTGTGTGTGTAAGTGGTGTGTGTGTGTGTGTGTGTGTGTGTATGTGTGTGTGTTTGTGGGTGTGTATGTGAGTGTGTGTGGTGTGTGTGTATATCTGTGTGTCTGTGTGTGAGTTAAAGTATGTTTGATTGTTGTTTCCATGAAGTTGGCAAGTTATGTGTATTAATGTCTGCTTCAGATTGATGTTTTTACCTGTCAAGTAGAATTACTGTTAAAAATAATCAGCTGCTTTAGGAATATTTTCCAAAGTTGTTGCGATTACACATGTGTTGATCTGTGTGTTTGCAGTGAAGAGTTCTCCCAAGAAAACAGTGGTTGCCAAGTTTACTGAAGATGGCAAAGAGGTTGTACTGGTCAGGGTTCAGCCACAGAAACCCACCACAGTTGTGAACAATGATGGAAACGTTTTTGAACCAGTTGAAGTAAGTGGTTTGCTTTCATTTCTGTCATCTTGTAATTGACTTCTGGCTCAAGTTGTCCAGTAATGTTATCCACTATATGATCTGTTATTGGACGTAGAATTCATATTCTGTGTGATTCTGTAGATATGTAAGACAGACATAGGTCAATTATGAAATGTAGACCTTGACTATAATTTATGGTACTACACACAGTCCTGAATGCATAACATTCTCGGTCTACAATATAAAGCAACAAAAAGAAAGGAATACATGACGTGCTCTGGAATATGAGTTGGTTGGAAGAAAAAAATATTTTGAGTGAAATAAAGGAATGTGAGTTAATCCTGGGAAACTGGGTATGTCAAATCTTTATTTAATATGTTCTGTATATTTCTATGGCTAGGATTGGATGGTCTTAATTAGAAGCATGTCAGTATCATTGGTGAGCAGCTCAATAGACAGATGAATTTGGCATGTACAGAAAATGATTCCACATAGAGTAAGAGTACCTCACATTATATGCAGTCATTAGGGAGCAACGTATCAGATGCCTCAACTTCTGTACAGGCCAGCACCTTAAAAGTGTTGCCCATATTCTCTCTTGCTGCTTTACGTTCCTTGTTTATAGAGAGGGCAGACAGTCTTTTACAGCTGGTGAATAGGTGGACTGTTCTTAAGCCAAGGCACAAGATTAGGTACCTATCTGGAAGCCAACCATGCTCAAAGCTGCTGAACTTTTTCTTTGGTTAAGCAAGTAGTGTGACTACTGAGATATCTAGACAAAAGTTACATAGTTGACAACAGGTTTGTTTGTGTGGGTTCCATGACAAATGTGCACTGTGCATATGTATATCTTATTCCTAGTCATTGTTTGTTTAAGTTGGTAGATAATAGAATTACACTGGCTACACTGTGGCAACATGTAATTGTTCCTGAACAACACTTTCAGTGAAAGAATTATACAGTAGCTTGTAAATCCAAAACAAAAATAACAGTTAATATCCAACTTAATATGCTAGAAAATATATACAAGAGCACTTATGATCTAGTGATATTTCCTTGTGTAATTGAAAGTGAACTTGTTTTTAGTATATCCTAAATGGTGGGGTCATTGTTAAAGTTTGATTTTCCTTGAGAGACAACATAATCAGTAGGAAATGTTTTCCAGTTGACTTTGCTTATCTATGCTTTTGCTGTTTCAACAAAAACGGTTTTCATGCTGGTTTAGAGTTCTGTCTTGTCCAACCAGATTGTGTATAAATACAGTCAGACTGGTCTCATAATGAAAAGAAATTATTTTGGCAGAAGAACTCAAGATCTGTGTTATGTTTGTGTTGACAGAAGGTAAACGGGGAATTCCCAGTCAACAAAAAGGTCACGAAGCTTGTGATCATTGATACATCAAAGAAACCAAGAAAAGTCAAATACTGTGAAAAATTCACAACAGGTAAGACTAATGCTTCACCTTTTTTTTTTTTTTTTTAAAAACATGTCTGTTCTTTGACTGTCATTTTCTCTTCATTCACGCTTTTGATCACATGCCTCATCACCACTTTCCTTGCACTTGTTATGCCTGTCTTAATGCACATATATATACATGCCTTGGAGAGAAAAGAAACACTAGTGTGAAATGCTCTTCAAATAAATCTTTGTAAATCTTGTCTTCAAGTTTGAAAACAGTTTTCTGTATATATTTCTCTATGGGTATAGATAGAGTTAATGTTTCGACAGGGTAAATGTCAATATTGGAATGTGAATGAATAGTGTGATTAGCTGTGTTTGTGAATGAATGTTTGCTGTATGTTCATTCTTTCCCTCTAGAAAATGTACAGAAATTAATGCTATCCAAAAGGTTTTGCATGATAGATTTGTTCCTTATTTTTCCTTTATGTTTATTGTGTACCAAATCCTAGGTCTCAATAAATGGCGTTCCTGTCCTTTTTGCAATGTTAATGGTTTGAAACTTTTGTCTTCTTTCCATCCCTACAACTTTCTCTTTTACTGTCTCCAATTGAATAGAGAAGAGATGGGACTGGACTGTTTGATCTTAGATCCTGGACATAATATTGTAGCTTTCTTTTCTCTACTGATGTCAGCAGTGTTTGATAAAAAAGAAATGAAATGATGTTATTGGGGTTACTGTTTTTATTCCGAAGGGATCTGTTTATTTTATGTACTTCAGTTTTCGAAATAGCCTGCATTTCTATGGCTTTGATTTTTCTGTCTAAATCGATTGTTGCTACCTTTGTCTTGTTGACTGAAAGATGATGAGATATACTTCATACACACAGAGCCTTATTGGTGTTTTGTTGCAGATGTTTTTCTTCTTTGATATAGGTACCAGTTTTGCCATTGATGTTGCTGTTTTATATATCCTTGAGAAAATGTCCCATCTGCTAGTTCCTTTTTAATGAGTGGGATGAGTTTTTGTTTGCCTCCAGCCAGTCATAGAAAGTCTACTAGACTTCCATGACAGCTTTTCCTTTTAGTGCCTAAAGACCACATAAGAGTTTTTAATATTGTTATGCAGTTAAAGCACACATAGAGATTTGGTTCCCCTTTTGCCGTTTCCAAAGAACGTGAAAGCCCATTCCTTTGTATGCAATAATGAGAAAACAGCAACAGAAATCCGCGAGACACAAGTCATCCCAAAACCACGTTGTGAATCAAAGGCAATTTGATTACATAGGTGTGCCGCACATTGATCTTTAAAAAGCAATCAAAGAAACAGATAAAATCCTTATTAACAAGACAACCCCCCACCCCCTAAAGGCTTGGAAATACGGAAATATTGAAACTGAAAAAGCAGGGTTGGTTAAGTTGGGCTGTCTCTCTGCCTATAAAAAGTCTTGCCTGCTTTCCAGCCTGTATTTCTCTCATTTTCTGTCATGACCATATAGATGACCCATCCCTCTCTCCATTGCTGCCTTTTACGTGTTCTTCTCTTTTGACAGGAACTACACCAGGAACAACACAAATCTCTACAGGTACCACAACGGGCACCACAGTACAAACCCCAAGTGTCACATCAGTGGGAACACCAAAGACAACAGGTAATATTTTGCTACAGTAAACTGGTGACACTTGCTTGATGATCAGATTGTTTTAGTCGCAATGATTGCATGATAGGATATCTTAAACTTTAAAGCAGCGAGACTACAGTAGTTTTCCATACGTGATTGCTGTTTAAAAACTGAGGATTGGTCTGTAAGTTATAACAGCTCAAAGACCAGATTTCTGGTCTCTGTTAGAAATACTGTGCAACGATTTGACATGATCCTATATATCTTTCTCCTTAAACGAAAACTGTATCAAGTTCACAAAGCAAAAGGACCATGAAGAAAACTGTCAAATGTCTGAAACAAATACTAACTTAATGTCAGTGGCAAAGTGTTACAGGAAAGACACATGTATTGTAGTGTGGCATATTTGTATCTAACCGATTTTCATTCCAATCTGCCACGTTGTGTCTTTAGAGTAGTTACATGTGTAGTTATTTGATCAAAATGTAATGACATTGGCAGGCACTACTGGAACAACCTGTCCATTTGAAATGGTTCCCCAAGTACCAGGAGGAAGTACAAAGATACCTGGAGAAGAGCCTGGCAAATTTGTCCAGCCAGTGAACTTGGGTCCCGATGAAGTTTTTGTGGAAAACGTGCCTGGTGTGAAGAATGAGCCTAATGATGAGGTCTTCGTAGAATCTCCAGTAAGTATAAGTGTGTATATCTCTAGCACTCTCAACTCTGATGTACTTTGTTAAGAAACAAAGACACACAGAGACAGAAACACACACACTTACACACACACACACACACACACACACACACACACACACACACACACACACACACACACACACACACACACACTCACACACACTCACACACACACACCCCGCACACACACATTTTCTTTCTCTCTCTCTATGTCTCTCTCTTTTATATTCTTTGTTTTGATTTTTTCTGTTTCTTTAACAAAGATAGTATTCGTCGTTTGGTTGAAAGGTTTTTTTTATTGGTTATTTGTGTTTTATTATGCCTAGAGGGCTGGCTGTAAGAAAGCTATGTTCGCTTATGCCATGACCCTCTTTGAATAAAAAGTATTCAATGTAATTCAATTTATATCTTTCTCTCTGTCTCTGTCTGTCTCTATGTCTCTCCGTCACAGTCTCTGTCTCTCTCTATATCTATCTTTCTATCTATGTAATTAGAAACAAAAATTTTAGGATTGTAATCATAAGATTGATAAGATATTATAAGATATCAGGGTATATATGTCCCAAAATATGTGCCTTACAGCGGATAGATTCCTCTTGTGTTCCGTTCCGTTATAATTTCACTCAGAATTCAAGGCTATATTTCCTTAGAATGAAGTTTATTGATGAAATGTTCGAGAACCAGTGAAAATGTGTGTGTGTGTGTGTGTGTGTGTGTGTGTGTGTGTGTGTGTGTGTGTGTGTGTGTGTGTGTGTGTGTATGTGTGTGTGTGTGTGTGTGTTTGTGTGTGTGTGTGTGTTTGTGTGTGTGTGTGTGTTTGTGTGTGTGTGTGTGTGCTTGTTGTGTGTGTATGTGTATGTGTGTGTGTGTTTGTGTGTGTGTGTGTGTGTGTGTGTGTTGTGTGTTTGTGTGTGTTTGTGTGTGCGTGTGTGTGTGTGTGTATCTGTGTGATTGAGTGTATGTTTGTGTGTGTATGTGTGGTGTGAGAATGTGTGTGTGTGTGTGGTGTCCTTGTGTGTGTCTGTGTGTGTGTCTGTGTGTGAGTTTGTGTGAGTGTATGTAAAACATTATCCGATTGATAAAAATGCTATGCCTATTCTTTGAAACATCTAGGATGTTTTATTTTTAAAAAAATCATTTTGATTTATTTTATTTATATTTTTATTGGTAGTATGTCTCCGCCCCTCCAATAAGGATATTAGTTTTTAAAATTTTCCCTTTTATCCAAATGTATGATTTATATCACATGGATAACTTTTGACAGATGGTGGTGGATTGATGTTTTTTTTAGTTTTTTATTTCATTTTGTTCTCTTGTGTGTCTGTGTGTGAGTTTGTGTGAGTGTATGTAAAACATTATCCGATTGATAAAAATGCTATGCCTATTCTTTGAAACATCTAGGATGTTTTATTAAAAAAAAATCATTTTGATTTTTTTGATTTATATTTTTATTGGTAGTATGTCTCCCCCCCTCCAATAAGGATATTAGTTAAAATTTTTTTTCCCTTTTATCCAAATGTATGATTTATATCACATGGATAACTTTTGACAGATGGTGGTGGATTGATGTTTTTTTTTTAGTTTTTTATTTCATTTTGTTCTCTTGTTTGCTCTTTATCTATTAACGCTTTTCTTTTCTTCCATAATCAAAATCTTTCATTGTGACTTCAGATTTTTGTCTTCTAAAAGAGTGCATTTTTTAATTACGTTATCATATATAGTGTCCTTATTCTTGGGTGTTGTTTGGTATTGCGTAAAGTTTTATTGTTTAGTATCTTTTCAACTTGATTTATCTCTGAAATGGGCGGAGACTGGATGTAAAAAAGGACACAAGTGCTTATCTATTATCCTCGAATAAAATACTTTGCCTTGCCTTGCCTTGCCTTCCCTTGCCTTATCTCTCTCTTGCTCTTGCTCTCTCTCTCTCTCTTTCTCTCTCTCTCTCTCTTTTACACACACACACATACACACACACACACACACACACACACACACACACACACACACACACACACACACACACACACACACACATGCAGTCATGGATTCTTGTACATATTTACAAACTAAAGATGCACAATGCACATGAATACTGTGAATCAATGATACGATTCTTTTTTATTAGTGTAAGCCATGGCTTTGAGTATGATATTTGAGACTGTATAAATTTGGTGTCAGCAATTAAATATGAAGGCTGTTTTTCTCCTTTGTACAGAACCCTACAGTCCCTCTTGAGAAAAACAAGCCTGTCCTTGTCAAAGTGACAGCAGAAGGTGAGAACCTGATTTTCAGTGTGTACAGTTTACACAGCTGTCCTATCATTAATCTAGACATTCTTACACCCTTTCTTCTAACTTTACACTGAGAAACCACTGTTAAAATGATGTGTGTGTGTGTGTAGTACTAGCTATATGTGTATTTGTTTTACTGTTTGTAAGCAGTGAGTTGATGTGTTTAGTTGCCAGCTTTTACCTGGAGCAACTCAGATCCTGATAGATTGGTTTTAGAACTGTGTTACTGCACTACCCATCAAGTGAAGTATGCAATATGCTTGTAACAAAACAGATATCAATGAAAACTATGCTAGATATACAAACTGCTAGCAATTGGTTTGAAATTTTTAAAGTCGACTTTCCATCGTTCATGACCAACTTGTATACTTTCATTTAAAACCTGCACTGATCTCATGGTAAAATATTAGTAACATATTGTCTTTTGTAAATACATACAACATTCATTTACCTTTGTTTTCTTTCTTCCATGGAGATGTCTAAAATAGCACAGTTGAATGTTTATTGGGAGCAATGGACATAAGCAGCAGTCAGATATCTCTATCAAAACATCACCTGTATAGATGGACTAAAATAGCGCAGTCAGATGGCTAGTTTTTGTGTCTGTCATCAGTGTCTAGTGTAAGTTGCTGTTGATTTCTTAATTAAAGGATACACTTTTTGTCTCTCAATAAAACTCGTGTCTCTTTTTCTTACACTCAGAATTAACCACACCAGCTCCACAGTCTTCACCAGGAGCACCAGGTGCCACAACCACAGCCGGTGAGCCATCACTTGTCATTCTGAAAGCTATGTTGCTGTCACTGCTTTTGGATAATGACTCTTTTTAGACACACACAGAAACTAAACTCAAGTAAGGAAAAACTATATTTGAGAAGTCTTGATGATATATTTATACAGATAGATAGATAGATTTATAAGTGCTATATGAGATCGTGTACTTGTGTTTAAGACATTTCCTTAATGGTTCTGAATGTCTAAGTTTTGTCTGTGACTAAGAACAGATCTGTACTTGTGTTCAAGTCATTTCCTAAATGGTTCTGTCTAAGTTTTGTCTGTGACTAAGAACAGATCACATACTGTGGTGAACATTGACTGTCTTCATGAGTTAAGTGTCAGCTTAGAGACGTTATGACTTCAACTTATGAAGTTTTTGGTGTTAGTCTTTGCTATATTTAGCTTCATCTCGGATGGGCTGGGTAACAGCTGAGAGAGGGTCTAAGTGGGGGACACTGACAGCTGTGTGAGATACATCATGTCTTGAACTGAGGAAAATATTTATTGGTTTGCTTAAAAAAGAGTATGCACATATTATCAACTTTTCAAGACGAACCAATACACACAAAGTATGGACACAACAAGGAAAAAGCAGAGAAAGATAAGGATGGAGAGGAAACAACAGAGAGACAGACAGACAGACAGACAGACAGGCAGACAGACAGACAGACAGACAGACAGAGAGAGACAGAGACAGAGAGAGACAGAGAGAGCACATGCAGCTGTAAATGACTAGACATATACCTGACCTTTTTATAATTATGTGTAGGACCATCTGAAGGGCCAGGGAAACCAGTGACGCCTGCAGAACTGGGTATGCATTTGTGTAGAGTCTGTGTTTCTAATGAAGAGTTCCTAATACAATAAAATGAATGAAGTGGTCTACAGATGTATGATGATGCATGACAGCATGTGTGTGTGTGTGTGTGTGTGTGTGTGTGTGTGTGTGTGTGTGTGTGTGTGTGTGTTTGTATGTGGGTGTGTGTAGTGTTTCTGTGTCTGTGTGTCTGTGTGTGTGTGTTGAAGTATGTTTGATTGTTGTTTCCATGAAGTTGGCAAGTTATGTGTATTAATATCTGCTTTTGATTGATGTTTTTACCTGTCAAGTAGAATTACTGTTAAAAATAATCAGCTGCTTTAGGAATATTTTCCAAAGTTGTTGCGATTACACATGTGTTGATCTGTGTGTTTGCAGTGAAGAGTTCTCCCAAGAAAACAGTGGTTGCCAAGTTTACTGAAGATGGCAAAGAGGTTGTACTGGTCAGGGTTCAGCCACAGAAACCCACCACAGTTGTGAACAATGATGGAAACGTTTTTGAACCAGTTGAAGTAAGTGGTTTGCTTTCATTTCTGTCATCTACTTCTGATTCACGTTGTCCAGTAATGTTATCCACTATATGATCTGTTATTGGACGTAGAATTCATATTCTGTGTGATTCTGTAGATATGTAAGACAGAAATAGGTCAATTATGAAATGTAAACCTTGAATACAATTTGAGATACTACACACAGTCCTGAATGCATAACATTCTCGGTCTACAATATAAAGCAACAAAAAGAAAGGAATACATGACATGCTGTGGAATACGAGAAGATTGAAAGAAAAAATATTTTGAGTGAAATAAAGAAATGTGAGTTAACACTGGGAAACTGGGTTTCTCAAATCATCATTTACTATGTTCTGTAGATTTCTATGTCTAGGATTGGATGGTCTTAATTAGATGCATGGTAGTACCATTGGTGAGCAGCTCAATAGACAGATAAATTTGGCATGTACAGAAAATGATTCCACATAGAGTAAGAGTACCTCACATTATATGCAATCATTAGGTAGCAACGTATCAGATGCCTCAACTTCTGTACAGGCCAGCACCTTAAAAGTGTTGCCCATATTCTCTCTTGCTGCTTTACTTTCCTTGTCTGTAGAGAGGGCAGGTAGTCTTTTACAGTTGGTGAATAGGTGGACTGTTCTTAAGCCAAGGCACAAGATTAGGTACCTATCTGGAAGCCAACCATGCTCAAAGCTGCTGAACCTTTGTTTTGGCAAAGCAAGTGGTCTGACCACCGAGATATCTAGACAAAAGTTACATAGTTGACAACAGGTTTGTTTGTGTGGGTTCCATGACAAATGTGCACTGTGCATATGTATGTCTTATTCCTAGTGATTCGTAGATAATAGAATTACACTGGCAACATGTAATTGTTCCTGAACAACACTTTCAGTGGAAGACTTATACAGTAGCTTGTAAATCCAAAACAAAAAGCACAGTTATCATCCAACTTAATATGCTAGAAAATATATACAGGAGCACTTATGATGTAGTGATATTTCCTTGCGTAATTGAAAGTGAACTTGTTTTTAGGATATCCTAAATGGTGGGGTCATTGTTAAAGTTTGATTTTCCTTGAGAGACAACATAATCAGTAAGAAATGTTTTCCAGTTGACTTTGCTTATCTATGCTTTTGCTGTTTCGACAAAAAACGACTTTGATGGTGCTTTTGAGTTCTGTCTTGTCCAACCAGACTGTGTATAAATACAGTCAGACTGGCTGATAATGAAAAGAAATTATTTTGGCAGAAGAACTGAACATCTGTGTTATGTTTGTGTTGACAGAAGGTAGATGGGCAATTCCCAGTCAACAAAAAGGTCAAGAAGCTTGTGATCATTGATACATCAAAGAAACCAAGAAAAGTCAAATACTGTGAAAAATTCACAACAGGTAAGACTAAAGCTTGATCATATTTTTTTTCAAAAGATGTCTGTTCTTTGACTGTCATTTTCTCTTCATTCACGCTTTTGATCACATGCCTCATCACCACTTTTCTTGCAGTTGTTATGCCTGTCTTAATGCACATATGAATACATGCCTTGGAGAGAAAAGAAACTCTAGTGTGAAATGCTCTTCAAATATATCTTTGTAAAATCTTGTCTTCAAGTTTCAAAACAGTTTTCTGTATATATTTCTCTATTGGTATAGATAGAGTTAATGTTTCGACAGGGTAAATGTCAATATTGGAATGTGAATGAATAGTGTGATTAGCTGTGTTTGTGAATGAATGTTTGCTGTATGTTCATTCTTTCCCTCTAGAAAATGTACAGAAATTAATGCTATCCGAAAGGTTTTGCATGATAGATTTGTTCCTTATTTTTCGTTTATATTTATTAGGTACCAAATCTTAGGTCTCAATAAATGGCGTTCCTGTCCACTTTGCAATGTTTATTGTTTGACACTTTTGTCTTCTTTCCATCCCCACAACTTTCTCTTTTACTGTCTCCAATTGAATAGAGATGAGATAGGACTTGATTGTTTGATCTTATATCCTGGACATAGGATTGTAGCTTTATTTTCTCTACTGATGTCAGCAGTGTTTGATAAAAAAAAATAAAAAAAAATGTTATTGGGGTCATTGTTTTTATTACGAAGAGATCTGTTTATTTTATGTACTTCAGTTTTTGAAATAGCCTGCATTTCTATGGCTTTGATTTTTCTGTCTAAATCTGTTGTTACTACCCATGTTTTGTTGACTGAAAGATGATGAGATATACTACATACACACGGAGCCTTATTGGTGTTTTGTGCAGATGTTTTTCTTCTTTGATAGAGGTATCAGTTTTGCCATTGATGTTGCTGTTTTATATATCCTTGAGAAAATGTCCCATCTGCTAGTTCCTTTTTAATGAGTTGGATGAGTTTTTGTTTGCCTCTAGCCAGTCATAGAAAGTCTACTAGACTTCCATGACAGCTTTTCCTTTTAGTGCCTAATGACCACATAAGAGTTTTTAATATTGTTAATCAGTTAAAGCACACATAGAAATTTGGTTCCCCTTTTGCCGTTTCCAAAGAACGTGAAAGCCCATTCCTTTGTACGCAATAATGAGAAAACAGCAACAGAAATCCGCGAGACACAAGTCATCCCAAAACCACGTTGTGAATCAAAGGCAATTTGATTACATAGGTGTGCCGCACATTGATCTTTAAAAAGTAATCAAAGAAACAGATAAAATCCTTATTAACAAGACAACCCCCCACCCCCTAAAGGCTTGGAAATACGGAAATATTGAAACTGAAAAAGCAGGGTTGGTTAAGTTGGGCTGTCTCTCTGCCTATAAAAAGTCTTGCCTGTTTTGAAGCCTGTATTTCTCTCATTTTCTGTCATGACCATATAGATGACCCATCCCTCTCTCCATTGCTGCCTTTTACGTGTTCTTCTCTTTTGACAGGAACTACACCAGGAACAACACAAATCTCTACAGGTACCACAGAGGGCACCACAGTACAAACCCCAAGTGTCACATCAGTGGGAACACCAAAGACAACAGGTAATATTTTGCTACAGTAAGCTGGTGACACTTGTTTGATGATCAGATTGTTTTAGTCACAATGATTGCATGATATATTTTGAACTTTGAAGCAGTGAGACTACAGTAGTTTTCTGTACATGATTGCTGTTTAAAAACTGAGGATTGGTCTGTAAGTTATAACAGCTCAAAGACTAGATTTCTGGCATCTGTTAGAAATACTGTGCAACACTTTGATATGATCCTATATCTCTTTCTCCTTAAACGAAAACTGTATCAAGTTCACAAAGCAAAAGGACCATGAAGAAAACTGTCAAATGTCTGAAACAAATACTAACTTAATGTCAGTGGCAAAGTGTTACAGGAAAGACACATGTATTGTAGTGTGGCATATTTGTATCTAACCGATTTTCATTCCAATCTGCCACGTTGTGTCTTTAGAGTAGTTACATGTGTAGTTATTTGATCAAAATGTAATGACATTGGCAGGCACTACTGGAACAACCTGTCCATTTGAAATGGTTCCCCAAGTACCAGGAGGGAAGTACAAAGATACCTGGAGAAGAGCCTGGCAAATTTGTCCAGCCAGTGAACTTGGGTCCCGATGAAGTTTTTGTCGAAAACGTGCCT
>CM060342.1:4951489-4956489 GCA_030674155.1 Stramonita haemastoma | reverse complement strand
AGCGCAGTCAGATGGCTAGTTTTTGTGTCTGTCATCAGTGTCTAGTGTAAGTTGCTGTTGATTTCTTAATTAAAGGATACACTTTTTGTCTCTCAATAAAACTCGTGTCTCTTTTTCTTACACTCAGAATTAACCACACCAGCTCCACAGTCTTCACCAGGAGCACCAGGTGCCACAACCACAGCCGGTGAGCCATCACTTGTCATTCTGAAAGCTATGTTGCTGTCACTGCTTTTCGATAATGACTCTTTTTAGACACACACAGAAACTAAACTCAAGTAAGGAAAAACCATATTTGAGAAGTCTTGATGATATACATACAGATAGATAGATTGATTGATTTATAAGTGCTATATGAGATCCTGTACTTATGTTTAAGTCATTTCCTTAATGGTTCTGAATGTCTAAGTTTTGTCTGTGACTAAGAACAGATCCTGTACTTGTGTTCAAGTCATTTCGTAAATTGTTGGAAGTTTTGTCTATGATTAAGAAAAGATCCTGTACTTGTGTTCAAGTCATTTCCTAAATGGTTCTGACAGTCTAAGTTTTGTCTGTGACTAAGATCAGATCACATAATGTGTGTTAACATTGACTGTCTGCATGAGTTAAGTGTCAGCTTAGAGACATTATGACTTCAACTTATGAAGTTTTTGGTGTTAGTCTTTGCTATAATTAGCTTCATCTCGGATGGGGTGGATAACAGATGAGAGAAGGTGGGTTAACACTGACAACTGTATGAGATACATCATGTCTTGAACTGAGGAAAATAATTATTAGTTTGCTTAAAAAAAGAATATGCACATATTATCAACTTTTCAAGACAAACCAATACACACAAAGTATGGACACAACAAGGAAAGAGCAGAGAAAGATAAGAATGGAGAGGAAACAACAGAGAGAGAGAGAGAGAAGAGAGAGAGAGAGAGAGAGAGGAGAGGAGAGAGAGAGAGAGAACAGACAGACAGACAGACAGAGACAGAGACAGAGAGACAGAGACAGAGAGAGCACATGCAGCTGTAAATGACTAGACATATACCTGACCTTTTTATAATTATGTGTAGGACCATCTGAAGGGCCAGGGAAACCAGTGACGCCTGCAGAACTGGGTATGCATTTGTGTAGAGTCTGTGTTTCTAATGAAGAGTTCCTAATACAATCAAATGAATGAAGTGGTCTACAGATGTATGATGATGTATGACAGCATATGTATGTGTGTGTGTAAGTGTGGTGTGTGTGTGTGTGTGTGTGTGTGTGTGTGTGTGTGTGTGTGTGTGTGTGTGTGTGTGTGTGTGTGTGTGTGTTGTTTGTGTGTTTGGGAAGAATGTTTGATTGTTGTTTCAAAGAAATTTGCAAGTTTTGTGAATTAATATTTGCTTTAGATTGATGTTTTTACCTGTCAAGTAGAATTACTGTTAAAAATAATAGCTGCTTTAGGAATATTTTCCAAAGTTGTTGTGATTCCACATGTGTTGATCTATGTGTTTGCAGTGAAGAGTTCCCCCAAGAAAACAGTGGTTGCCAAGTTTACTGAAGATGGCAAAGAGGTTGTACTGGTCAGGGTTCAGCCACAGAAACCCACCACAGTTGTGAACAATGATGGAAACGTTTTTGAACCAGTTGAAGTAAGTGGTTTGCTTTCATTTCTGTCATCTTGTAATTGACTTCTGACTCAAGTTGTCTAGCACTTTTATCCACTACATGATCTGTTATTGGACGTAGAATTCATATTCTGTGTTATTCTGTAAATATGTAAGACAGAAATAGGTCAATTATAAAATGTAGACCTTGAATATAATTTATGGTACTACATACAGTCCTGAATGCATAACATTCTCGGTCTACAATACAAAGCAACAAAAAGAAAGAATACATGACATGCTGTGGAATACGAGTTGATTGGAAGAAAAACTGTTTTGAGTGAAATAAAGAAATGGGAGTTAATACTGGGAAACTGGTATGTCAAATCTTCATTTACTATGTTCTGTAGATTTCTATGGCTAGGATTGGATGGTCTTAATTCGATGCATGATAGTACCATTGGTGAGCAGCTCAATAGACAGATAAATTTGGCATGTACAGAAAATGATTCCACATAGAGTAAGAGTACCTCACATTATATGCAGTCATTAGGGAGCAACGTATCAGATGCCTCAACTTCTGTACAGGCCAGCATCTTAAAAGTGTTGCCCATATTCTCTCTTGCTGCTTCACCTTCCTTGTCTATAGAGAGGGCAGGTAGTCTTTTACAGCTATTGAATAAGTGGACTATTTTTCTTTAGAATCTAATTTAGAATTCGGTAATACTTCAGTCACTCTTTCCACGCTGTAAAGTATCTAGGGTTGTTATCGACAACACACTATCCATGCAAAAATTCATCACCCAGACCTGCCAGTCATGCTATATCATTAAAACGTATTAGCGCAATTCGAAAGTACCTGTCCACTGATGCAACATCTAAACTCGTCACGTCTCTGATTCTTTCACGTCTCGACTATTGCAATTCTCTTTTGGCTGGTCTGCCAGCATCATCTATCCACTCCTTCAACGTATACAAAACTCGCAGCTCGACTGGTCCTCAGAAAGAAAAAAATCTGAGCACATTACTCCTCTCTTGCAATCTCTCCATGGCTGCCTATGCCACAGAGAGTAAACTATAAGATCAGTACTCTCTGTTATAAATGTCTTCACAAAACGGCACCCCTACCTCTGTGAATGTCTTTACCCGTACACTCCTTCTCGTTCCCTCCGCTCTGCTGCAGATACCATGCGCTTACAAATACCTAGATTCAATCAATCCACTGTTGGCCGTCGCTCTTTCTCTGTTTCTGGTCCAGTGATCTGGAATGATCTCCTCTGTCCTTCGTAAAAAGCCTACTATGACACATTTAATCCAGCCTCAAGACACACTTATTTCAAGCTAAGACTTTCCTATCCTGTTTCATCTTCTGCCCTGCTCTCAACTGCCGAAACATCCACCACCTGCCAAGTGTTTAACCTCGTGTGTGTGTGTGTGTGTGTGTGTGTGTGTGTGTTGTGTGTGTGTGTGTGTGTGTGTACATTGGCTTCGTTAAAAATCTAAATTGTTGTTGGCTGCATGCGCAAGAATTGGTTGAATGCAAGCGCTTTGATTTGTTTTGAAGATATAGCGCTATATAAATTCATTTATTATTATCATTACTATTCTGAAGCCAAGGCAGAAGATTAGGTACCTATGTGGAAGCCAACCATGCTCAAAGCTGCTGAACCTTTGTTTTGGCAAAGCAAGTGGTGTGACACGAGATATCTAGACAAAAGTTACATAGTTGACAACAGGTTTGTTTGTGAGCTTCCATGACAAATGTGCATGTGCATATGTATGTCTTATTCCTAGTGATTGTTTGTTTAGTGGTAGATAATAGAATTCACTGGCACACTGTGGCAACATGTAATTGTTCTGAACAACACTTTCAGTGAAGAATTATACAGCAGCCACTTAATATGCTAGAAATATATACAGGGCCACTGATGATCTAGGATATTTCTTGTGTAATTGAAGTGACTGTTTTAGTATATCCTAAATGGTGGGGTTATTGTTAAAGTTGATTTTCCTTGAGAGACAACATAATCAGTAAGAATGTTTTCCAGTTGACTTTGCTTATCTATGCTTTTGCTGTTTTGACAAAAACGACTTTCATGGTGCTTTTGAGTTCTGTCTTGTCAACAGACGTGTATAAATACAGTCAGACTGGCCTGAATGAAAAGACATGTTTTGGCAGAAGAACTGAACATCTGTGTTATGTTTGTGTTGACAGAAGGTAGACGGGCAATTCCCAGTCAACAAAAAGGTCAAGAAGCTTGTGATCATTGATACATCAAAGAAACCAAGAAAAGTCAAATACTGTGAAAAATTCACAACAGGTAAGACTAAAGCTTGATCATAATTTTTTTTCAAAAGATGTCTGTTCTTTGACTGTCATTTTCTCTTCATTCACGCTTTTGATCACATGCCTCATCACCACTTTTCTTGCAGTTGTTATGCCTGTCTTAATGCACATATTATATACATGCCTTGGAGAGAAAAGAAACTCTAGTGTGAAATGCTCTTCAAATAAATCTTTGTAAATCTAGTCTTCAAGTTTGAAAACAGTTTTCTGTATATATTTCTCTATGGGTATAGATAGAGTTAATGTTTCGACAGGGTAAATGTCAATATTGGAATGTGAATGAATAGTGTGATTAGCTGTGTTTGTGAATGAATGTTTGCTGTATGTTCATTCTTTCCCTCTAGAAAATGTACAGAAATTAATGCTATCCAAAAGGTTTTGCATGATAGATTTGTTCCTTATTTTTCGTTTATATTTATTAGGTACCAAAGTTAAGGTCTCAATAAACGGCGTTCCTGTCTGCTTTGCAATGTTTATTGTTTGACACTTTTGTCTTCTTTCCATTCCTACAACTTTCTCTTTTACTGTCTCCAATTGAATAGAGATGAGATAGGACTTGACTGTTTGATCTTATATCCTGGACATAGGATTGTAGCTTTCTTTTCTCTACTGATGTCAGCAGTGTTTGATAAATAAAAAGGAAATAATGTTATTGGCGTTATTGTTTTTATTACGAAGAGATCTGTTTATTTTATGTACTTCAGTTTTTGAAATAGTCTGTGTTTCTATGGCTTTGATTTTTCTGTCTAAATCTGTTGTTACTACCCATGTTTTGTTGACTGAAAGATGATGAGATATACTACATACACACGGAGCCTTATTGGTGTTTTGTGCAGATGTTTTTCTTCTTTGATACAGGTATCAGTTTTGCCATTGATGTTGCTGTTTTATATATCCTTGAGAAAATGTCCCATCTGCTAGTTCCTTTTTAATGAGTTGGATGAGTTTTTGTTTGCCTCCAGCCAGTCATAGAAAGTCTACTAGACTTCCATGACAGCTTTTCCTTTTGTGCCTAAAGACCACGTAAGAGTTTTTAATATTGTTAAGCAGTTAAAGCACACATAGAAATTTGGTTC
>CM060342.1:4936489-4946489 GCA_030674155.1 Stramonita haemastoma | reverse complement strand
ACACACACACACACACACACACACACGTGTGGGCACACCTAAGTTGTTATCCATATAGATTCACCATTATTTATGTCAACACATTTTCAAAATGATAGAGCACATGGAGAGAGAGAGAGAGAGAGAGAGAGAGAGAGAGAGAGAGAGAGAGAGAGAGAGAGAGAGAGAGAGACATAGACAGAGAGAGCACATGCAGCTGTAAATGACTAGACATATACCTGACCTTTCTATAATTATGTGTAGGACCATCTGAAGGGCCAGGGAAACCAGTGACGCCTGCAGAACTGGGTATGCATTTGTGTAGAGTCTGTGTTTCTAATGAAGAGTTGCTAATACAATAAAATGAATGAAGTGGTCTACAGATGTATGATGATGTATGACAGCATATGTATGTGTTTGTGTAAGTGTGGTGTGTGTGTGTGTGTGTGTGTGGTGTGTGTGTGTGTGTGTGTGTGTGTGTGTGTATGTGTGTGTATGTGTGTGTGTTTGGGAAGTATGTTTGATTGTTGTTTCAAAGAAGTTTGCAAGTTATGTGAATTAATATCTGCTTTAGATTGATGTTTTTACCTGTCAAGTAGAATTACTGTTAAAAATAATCCGCTGTTTTAGGAATATTTTCCAAAGTTGTTGCAATTACACACGTGTTGATCTGTGTGTTTGCAGTGAAGAGTTCCCCCAAGAAAACAGCGGTTGCCAAGTTTACTGAAGATGGCAAAGAGGTTGTACTGGTCAGGGTTGAGCCACAGAAACCCACCACAGTTGTGAACAATGATGGAAACGTTTTTGAACCAGTTGAAGTAAGTGGTTTGCTTTCATTTCTGTCATCTTGTAAATGACTTCTGGCTCAAGTTGTCTAGCACTTTTATCCACTATATGATCTGTTATTGGACCTAGAATTCATATTCTGTGTTATTCCGTAAATATGTAAGACAGAAATAGGTCAATTATGAAATGTAGACCTTGAATATAATTTATGGTACTACATACAGTCCTGAATGCATAACATTCTCGGTCTACAATACAAAGCAACAAAAAGAAAAGAATACATGACATGCTGTGGAATACGAGTTGATTGGACGAAAAAATGTTTTGAGTGAAATAAAGAAATATGAGTTAATACTGGGAAACTGGGTATGTCAAATCTTCATTTACTATGTTCTGTAGATTTCTATGGCTAGGATTGGATGGTCTTAATTCGATGCATGATAGTACCATTGGTGAGCAGCTCAATAGACGGATAAATTTGGCATGTACAGAAAATGATTCCACATAGAGTAAGAGTACCTCACATTATATGCAGTCATTAGGGAGCAACGTATCAGATGCCTCAACTTCTGTACAGGCCAGCATCTTAAAAGTGTTGCCCATATTCTCTCTTGCTGCTTCACCTTCCTTGTCTATAGAGAGGGCAGGTAGTCTTTTACAGCTAATGAACAAGTGGACTGTTCTTAAGCCAAGCACAAGATTAGGTACCTATCTGGAAGCCAACCATGCTCAAAGCTGCTGAACCTTTGTTTTGGCAAAGCAAGTGGTGTGACCACCGAGATATCTAGACAAAAGTTACATAGTTGACAACAGGTTTGTTTGTGAGGCTTCCATGACAAATGTGCAATGTGCATATGTATGTCTTATTGCTAGTAATTGTTTGTTTAAGTTGGTAGATAATAGAATTACACTGGCTACACTGTGGCAACATGTAATTGTTCCTGAACAACACTTTCAGTGGAAGAATTATACAGTAGCTTGTAAATCCAAAGCAAAAAGAACAGTTATCATCCAACTTAATATGCTAGAAAATATATACAGGAGCACTTATGATGTAGTGATATTTCCTTGTGCAATTGAAAGTGAACTTGTTTTTAGTATATCCTAAATGGTGGGGTCATTGTTAAAGTTTGATTTTCCTTGAGAGACAACATAATCAGTAAGAAATGTTTTCCAGTTGACTTTGATTATCTATGCTTTTGCTGTTTCGACAAAAACGACTTTCGTGGTGCTTTTGAGTTCTGTCTTGTCCAACCAGACTGTGTTATAAATACAGTCAGACTGGCCTGATAATGAAAAGACATTATTTTGGGAGAAGAACTGAACATCTGTGTTATGTTTGTGTTGACAGAAGGTAGATGGGCAATTCCCAGTCAACAAAAAGGTCAAGAAGCTTGTGATCATTGATACATCAAAGAAACCAAGAAAAGTCAAATACTGTGAAAAATTCACAACAGGTAAGACTAAAGCTTGGTCATATTTTTTTTCCAAAGATGTCTGTTCTTTGACTGTCATTTTCTCTTCATTCACGCTTTTGATCACATGCCTCATCACCACTTTTCTTGCACTTGTTGTGCCTGTCTTAATGCACATATGTATACATGCCTTGGAGAGAAAAGAAACGCTAGTGTGAAATGCACTTCAAATAAATCTTTGTAAATCTTGTCTTCAAGTTTGAAAACAGTTTTCTGTATATATTTCTCTATGGGTATAGATAGAGTTAATGTTTAGACAGGGTAGCTGTACATATTGGAATGTGAATGAATAGTGTGATTAGCTGTGTTTGTGAATGAATGCTTGCTGTATGTTCATTCTTTCCCTCTAGAAAATGTACAGAAATTAATGCTATCTGAAAGGATTAGCATGGTAGATTTGTTCCTTATTTTTCGTTTATGTTTATTGTGTACCAAATCCTAGGTCTCAATAAACGGCTTTCCTGTTCTCTTTGCAATGTTAATGATTTAAAACTTTTGTCTTCTTTCCATCCCTACAACTTTCTCTTTTACTGTCTCCAATTGAATAGAGATGAGATAGGACTTGACTGTTTGAACTTATATCCTGGACATAAGATTGTAGCTTTCTTTTCTCTACTGATGTCAGCAGTGTTTGATAAAAAAATGAAATGATGTTATAGGGGTTATTGTTTTTATTTCGGAGGGATCTGTTTATTTTATGTACTTCAGTGTTTAAAATAGCCCGTGTTTCTATGGCTTTGATTTTTCTGTCTAAATCGATTGTTACTACCTTTGTCTTGTTGACTGAAAGATGATGAGATATGCTACATACACACGGAGCCTTATTGGTGTTTTGTGCAGATGTTTTTCTTCTTTGATATAGGTACCAGTTTTGTCATTGATGTTGCTGTTTTAGATATCTTTGGGAAAATGTCCAATCTGCTAGTTCCTTTGTAATGAGTGCAATAATGAGAAAACGGCAACAGAAATCCTTGACACAAGTCATCCCAAAACCACGTTGTGAGTCAAAGGCAATATTATTACAAAGGTGTGCCGCACAATGATCTTTAAAAAGCAATCAAAGAAACAGATAAAATCCTTATTAATAACACAATCCCCACCCCCTAAAGGCTTGGAAATACGGAAATATTGAAACTGAAAAAGCAGGGTTGGTTCAGTTGGGCTGTCTCTCTGCCTATAAAAAGTCTTGCCTGTTTTGCAGCCTGTATTTCTCTCATTTTCTGTCATGACCATATAGATGACCCGTCCCTCTCTCCATTGCTGCCTTTTACGTGTTCTTCTCTTTTGACAGGAACTACACCAGGAACAACACAAATCTCTACAGGTACTACAGCGGGCACCACAGTACAAACCCCAAGTGTCACATCAGTGGGAACACCAAAGACAACAGGTAATATTTTGCTACAGTAAGCCAGCAAAACTAGCTTAAGTCAGTCCTTATGCAAATTAACCTGAATGATTTCTGTCCTGAGTTAAGCTACATCAGCACACTTCCTCTTGCTGTTGTGCGATTTTGACATATTGTAGAAGTAGCAGTTACAGAAATAGAAGTAGTAGCAGCAGAAGTAGTAGTAGTAGTAGTAGTAGTAGTAGTAGTTAGTAGTAGTAGTAGTAGTAGTAGTAATGGGACTTGCTCAAGTCTAAGCCTCACAGCTTACCGAATGTCCCTGCCATGTATTTTTGTTACATATCCATGCCTTTGTCAATTCTTTACTGTAACCATATTGAATATATTGTTTTTGTTACATGCTAAAGCAAAACATTTCAAGAAGACCTTATGTCTTGAAGTGTATGTGTGTACCAATCAAAAAGGAAAAAAGTGAACAAACAGTACAGGAAAGCCAGAATGCAAAGTCATTTTCCATAATGGCAGCAGACGATATAGACAGTGTGTAGGGGTCATTAAGTGATGATAGGATTGGTAACTTGATAAAGATGGTCGAAAGGAAACTGGACATACCTTTTGGATCTTTTCATTTTTAGACAACAGCGGCTCAAGGACACACCACACATGCCGCCATGCTGGTGAGCCACACTGGATAAATCCAGAGTAGCAGGTTTTTTGTTTACCATCATTAGTTAACATAAACACCTGGTAGAATTTGAGGACGGAGTACGTGCAACACCGTGAGGATGTTCCTGTATGCTGTCAAACCTGTTACTGTGATGTAAACTTAACGGCTTTAGCATAGGGCTTTTCTGATGGTCTGCACACAGCGCGCGGTGTGCACAGTCGGGAAAGAAACTTGGCCCTTATGCACAATAGCATGTGCTGCGTCAATTCAGGAGCAAATTCTAGTGCATTGAGGAAAAATGTTATTCAAAAGAATGTTCTAGAGACAATGATTGCATGACACTTTTGAGCTTTTGAGAAGCCAGGATAAAGAGTCTTTGTGTGTTATGCTCGAGTACTTTTTTGTGAATCGTAGATTGATGTTTATGTCTAGTCAACAAAGTATGTGCACTAGATTTGCACGATCCTATGTCAGTTTGTTGACAAGTGGTTAAAGAACTGCAGCATGTTCACATAAAAAGGAAAGAAAAGAAAACTGTCGAACATCTGAAACAAACCTGAAATAAATGTGAGTATCAAATAGTCACAGCAAAAAACTGTTTTCATATGGTTTGCCATACCTATTTATGTATCCAGCGTGCCAAAATGTACTTTTCCTGTAACGATTAGCTCTGTTATGCATAACCATGTGTTTTAAGTGGTTATCTTTTGCTATGATATTCTAGGCTCAAAGATGTGGCTCAGTTCATAGACATTTCCTATGACGCTTAAACACACCTAATCCAACAGATATTATCACACTGGCATATCACTGTAGAAGGTAAGCTCTGATGAAATATCAACATTATACATAGTTTTATAACCATACTGAATTTTCGCACATTTCTCATTAAGAAATTAAAGATAGTATTGGTAAATTATTATACTAATTTCTGTCTGGTGTAAAATTGGAAAACATTCATTGAAAGATCAATCTGTACAAGGTTTGATGTTTTGAATGGGTTCATTATGGATTAATCTACGGTTCTTGTCATTAGTGTTTCATTATAATTTTTTTCTTTTAATTTGCCCCCAAAATAGTCATCTATGCAAAACGTACTAATTTTATAGTTAACTCTCTGTTGTACGGGAAGCCAGTGGAGAGATTACTGAGAGGTGTAGTGTGCTCAGATTTTTTCTTTCTGATGACAAGTTGAGCTGCAGAGTTTTGTATTATGTTGAAGAAAATGGATAGAGGATGCTGGCAGACAACCAAAAGAGAATTGTAATAGTCCAGACGTGAAAGAATAAGAGAAGTGACAAGTTTGGATGTTGTATCAGGGAACAGGTACGACTAGTATGCTGTAGATGATTGTAGCACAACTGACAGGTCTGGGTGATGAATTTTTGTCAGTTCTTTGCTATATTCCATCCTACCTGATTAACAACGGTCATTTTTTTTCCAATTGACGCATTTTATGTCACGGTATGACATTGACAGGTACTACTGGAACAACCTGTCCATTTGAAATGGTTCCTCAAGTACCAGGAGGAAGTGAAAAGATACCTGGAGAAGAGCCTGGCAAATTTGTCCAGCCAGTTAACTTCAGTCCTGATGGTGTATTTGTTGAAAAAGTGCCTGGTTCAAAGGATGAGCCTAACGATGAGGTCTACACAGAGTCACCTGTAAGTATCATTATGCATTGCTGTCACACGATTAACTCTAAGTTAGATGTCAGTTACACACACACACACACACACACACACACACACACACACACACCACACACACACACACACACACACACACACACACACAGAGTTGTTTAAAATTCGTTTCTAGTGGATAGACGTTATAATGGACACACACACACACGCACGCACACATTCACACGCGCACTTCAAGACTTAATATATATTTGTATTTCAAGAAAAAAAAGCAACAACTGTAGTTCACGTTGAATTTAACACTATGGGAATTGGTTGATGGGAACATGTAAAAGCTCTCACAAGAACATGAATGCAATATACCCCAGGTTTTCCATTATGCATTTATATGGCAAACAATACATCTAAGAACTACCTATACAAGAAATACATAAGTTATACCAAGACAAATACTAGTATCTGATGAAACCCAAGATCTTCTTTCACAAATCTTGACCCTTACTTGGTTACACACAAAAAATGACCCAGAGTCCTAAATCAGCAGTGGCATAATACTAAATTGTGGTACACCACTCTTACGTGTCCAGTGTCTACTTTTGATAATTAGATAATCATCAATATATTGATGATACACCAACCAGAATATGGGTCAATTTAACAAGTACTACTTTGTACGTTGAACTTCAGTGGAATACAATGGTGTTTGGATCTTAATGATGATATGTTTACGACAAGTGTATGTTTTGGACAGGATAAACAAAACTGCATTCGAGTGGAAGATGAAATAACGAATGTGTAGTGTAGCCATATCATCGTCTAGAAAAAAGGAACTGTTAGACCTTTTTTGTTGGTGCCTGCACCACGCACACTCATGCACATGCATACATTAAGCACTGGATGTAAAAACAAGAAAGCACATAAGTGCTTTGTTTATTATCCTCGAAATAAAAGAAAAAAAAGATTAAATAATAAAATAACTAACTAAAATAAAGCACCCACCGATGCTCTAGAAGGATGTGTGTTGGTAGTCTTCGTTTAATGTGTGCATTTGCCTGTGAGCGTGTTGCGTTTGTCTATTTAAATTGATTTGCATCAGGCCTTTAAAATACGGTATGTTTTACTGCTTTGTACAGGAACCAACAGTCCGTGTTGGCAAAAACAAACCCGTTCTTGTCAAAGTGACTACAGAAGGTAAGTGGTGAAATGTCAAAGTCTGCAAATTGTCTAGATTTCCTCCAAAGATGCCTTTTACTCTTGCCTCCTATTTATAGCAAGGGAAGTTGCATTTGCTGTGATGTGATTGTATAAAGGTTTCTGGCCCAGAATGGTTTATCAAGATACAATATGATTATAGACCAGATATACCATTCTGGCTGAAAACCCTCGAAATATCTGGGTTGAATGGGAGATCGATGGTCAAAAGGTAACATACCTGCCTAGAAAGCGAGAAGTGCTAGCTCGATCTCCATTTTAGCCTGCATCCCCTCCCCCCAGTCCCCCCTCCCCCGCCCCCATTCACTAGACCTTGACTGGTGGCATGAATGCTAATCTTTCGGATGATACGATAAACCGAGGTTCTGTGTGCATCACACATTCAGCAAACGTTAAAGAACCCACAGGCACAGAGATCTCCCCTGTAAAAAACCCGCCGAAAAATTTAACTTTGATAGGAAACAAATACACATACCAGCAGAAACAGACAAAAATGGAATAGGATGGGTGGTGCAGCTCTTATGGCAATGCTGCACTCTTCTAGCCAAATTTCACACGGAAAAGTCTGTCTTGACTGAAAACTGAATACAATACAGAACAATACAATGCAATAAAGTCTGCATTTTTTGTAACTGTTTGTATTTATGTCTTATGATGGCAACTCTTTTCACCATAGCAATTTAAGCATGGCATTATGACTTCTCTATAGCTTGCTCATGAACGCAACAGCTGTAAGACACTCGATAAATAAGCAATAAAATAGCGGACAGTAATGTTTATTATGCAAACCGCCATGAATGAAAGGTATCTATTTCATAAGGTTTTTTAGCTGCTGGGGACAACATCTAGGTTTATGATTCTGTCAGCACAGCAGGTGGTTTGGTGATCTTAAGGTGACGCGACCTTCAAAACCATGCGAGGTTCATAGTAACTCTCTCAAATCCTTTTTCAAAACATGACTCTCCATTCTCACCAGCCAGATCATGAATGCTGGCTCAGAACTGAGATGTGGAATGATTGGCCGGGTTCCCTCTTGGAAACATGCATTCAGCACACATGAAATAGCCAACTGCACATTATTTTTGGTGAGAAAAGTCATTTTCTCCATTTTGCTTTCGGACCCCTTCCCCAAGTCTGACTGAATTAAGGCATCCAGCTGCTGTAGGCTGAATGAGCGGGAGACAGGCGGTAAGCGAGGAAGTCAGATTTCACTGCCAAGACACTCGCTGTGTTGGTGGACTGAAATATTCCAGTCAGATTGCCTTCCATCCCTCTCCTCTGTCACCTGTTGAATTGATATAACTAATGATTGTTTACAAGACAAGCCTGCTTTTTTCTGTCGTGTTTTTGTTGTATAATGTATAATCTGTTGGTCCATTTAACCTTTTCCCGTCTGTCTTATTCAGAGTTGACCACACCAGCTACACCGTCTACAACGGGACTTCCAGGTAGTAATAGAAATAATGATAATAATAATAATAATAATAATAATAATAATAATAATAATAATAATAATAAAAGTAGTAGTGATAACCAACTGAAAACACCCCCTCCACACACACACACACACACACACACACACACACACACACACACACACACACACACACACACACACACACACAGCACACACGCACACACGCATACAAACATGTGCACACGTGCGCGCACACACACATACATACATACTCACGGACACGCACACACGCACACACACATGTTCACACACACACATGTTCACACACACACACACACACACACACACACACACACACACACACACACACACACACACACACACACACACACACACACAAATGTTCACACACACACACATGCACGCACGCGTGCGCGTGCGCAACGCAACGCAACACAACACAACTAAACACAGAGTATACAGCTTTAGAAATAATCATATAGATATACATAATCATATGCATTCTACTTTATGGTCAATGTGCTATCGGAGAAGACTAGATAGCCTTGCCAGAACAAGTACGTTTGCACATGGGTTTTGAAAACGTGCAGCGTTTGAATATTTCTGAGAGGGTTTGGGTGGTAGGAGTAGTTCCAGATATTAGGAACTTGACAGCACAACGATCACTGGCCAAAGAATTTAAGCTGCTTTCGATAGCACACAGTGATCCCCGAAGTCGGAATGGGGCTACCTAACAGTCGCATACGCAAAATTTCACCATTGGTGAACCTCGGAGCTCTAGTTGAGGAAGAAAAGTACAATATACACAGTAGGTTGGAAACCCTAGATCTGAGAGAGGATGACCGATCTGAAAAAAAAGAAGAAAAACAGACAAGAAGGGAAATATTTTTTCTTTAAAAGGAATGTGTGTGTGTGTGTGTGTGTGTGTGTGTGTGTGTGTGTGTGTGGTGTGTGTGTGTGTGGTCCGTTTTTCCTCTTTTTTCTCTATTTTCTTTTGTGTCTGATTGTCTGCTTTCGTGTCTGCATAAACATCTGCATTTCTAACTCTGTCCGTCATACTTATATCATGTATTTAGCTTTGGCTTTCTCTCACTGTCACTGATAATGCCTCAGAATAGCGTATAAAGTTGAATGTCTCAGAATAGCATGAAAAGTTACATGTCTCAGAATAGCATGAAGAATTAATTCTGTCAGATAGGCAATTCATAACTCTTGTAATGGATAAATAATGAAAATAACAACTGTAATGAGTAGGGTCATCTGTATTTCCATTTTAGAAACTGGAAGAATAATAGATTCACACCCTCTTTCAGGCATTATTCCTTTGTCAGACAGAGTATTCAAGAACTTCACCCCCCCCCCCCCCCCCCAACACACACACCACCAAAATGAATAACATCAGAGAGAGAGAGAGAGAGAGAGAGAGAGAGAGAGAGAGAGAGAGAGAGA
>CM060342.1:4918989-4921489 GCA_030674155.1 Stramonita haemastoma | reverse complement strand
AATTTGTTATTTTGCCATTGACTGATGCTGTTAGAAAGAGTAAACTTTCAACAAAAAAAAGAAAATTCTGCAAAAGGTCACAAAATATTATCAAGCTCTCTAATTGTTGTTTTCGTCTCTTGACAAGTAAAAATAAATTCAGGGATTTAGGCATCTGTTTGATAAGCATACATGTAAAGAAATACTTATCATGGCTGGGACATGAATAAGCCTGAAGGTTTATGCTTGAACTATTCCTACATTACTACTAGTATACTATAAAAAGTCATTACTACTAGCACTACTATAAGAAACTCATTACTACTAGTACTACTATAAGAATCATTACTACTAGTACTACTATAAGAACTCATTACTACTAGTACTACTATAAGAACTCATTACTACATAGATCACTACATACTATAAGAACTCATTACTACTAGTACTACTATAAGAACTCATTACTACTAGTACTACTATAAGAACTCATTACTACTAGTACTACTATAAGAACTCATTACTACTAGTACTACTATAAGAACTCATTAATAAGACCAAAGAATATACTAAGTACTATAAAGAACTCATTACTACTAGTACTACTATAAGAACTCATTACTACAAGTATTACTGTAAGAAGTCGTTACAACTAGAACTATTAAGAACTCATTACAACTAGTGTTACTTTAAGAACTCTTAAACACGTTTGTGTCTAAACGCAAAATTGCAATAATAGCACTGAGATTCAAAGCCATAAAATCATAGGCTACAAAACCCCACCCCCAAAAAGGTCCGAAGTTTCAGGAGCATGGGAATTGTGACCGGGGTTTTTTTCCTTTCAGCAGTTTTGTCACTGCCTAAGTAGCGGTCTCTCTCTAGTTCATTTGTCAGACTATCTGTAACACAAGAACTCCAACACAGGCACGTGTTATTGGAGTGAGCATTGATGACCTAACTCATGTTGTGCTTACCACCTGTAGGCAGATAGTGTAAATATTTTACCTATCATTACCTGTATACAATTCTAGTACACCTTCTGTTACAACTATAAGCAGGAGAACATTTTTAAAAAGTCAATGTTATAAATCAACTGGCGTACTTTCCCAAGTTGTGTGTCTGTGTTTGTGTTGTGTGTGTGTGTGTGTGTGTGTGTGTGTGGTGTGTGTGTGTGTGTGTGTGTGTGTTTGTGTGTACGTGTGTGTGTGTGTGTGTGTTTGTGTATGTGTGTGTGCAGTGCACTAGTTATGTCTTTTTATCATGACTTACAAACTTATCTATTTAACATTGCAGTTTACACAACACAACCAACTGTTTCAACCGTTGGTAAGTTTTGAAAAAAAGTAAAAGTGTGTTTATGGCTATCTGCTTGTCTGTCTGTCTGTCTGACCACCTGTCTCTCTGACTGTCTATCTGTCTGTCTGTCTCTCTGTCTGTATATCTCTCTCCATCTTTACTCTTTGTCTCTGTAGCTCCCTCTCTGTCTGTGTTTCTCTCTGTCTCTGTCTCTCTCTGTCTCTGTCTGTCATTCTGTCTGTCTCTGTGTGTCTCTTTCTCTGTCTCTCTCTGCTTCTGTTGTGTGTGTGTGTGTGTGTGTGTGCGTACGTGTGTGGGTATGTGTGTGTGCACCTACGTGCATGCATGCATGTGTGCGTGTTTGTAGACACGTTTGTGCGCGTGTGTTTGTGTGTGTGTGTTTGTATGTGTATGTGTATGAAGCCTGTCCGTGCATGCATGTGTGTATGTTTGTGCGTATATATCTATCTATCTCTCTATGTATACATATATATATATATATATATATATATATATATATATATATATATATATATATATATATGTTATGATATGTGTGTGTTGTGTGTGTGTGTGTGTGTGTGTGTGTGTGTGTGTGTGTGTGTGTGTGTGTGTGTGTATGAATATAACTCACTCATCTAACCCTTGCCATGATGACATTTCAGTTTCCACCACTGGGGTACCTGAGACAACAGTACCCACAACTCAAACCACTCGTAAGGTTTAGTTCCTCCATTTACATGCTTGTAGAGATATGTCTGCGTAATGTATGTGTATATTTCGGTGAGGTGGGGGCACGGGGGAAAGGAATGAATGGACGGTTACAGAGGCAGCAAGAATCATGGCAGACAGACGAACATTAAAAATTGAAAAAAATATCTACCTCTGCTGTTTCTCTATCTTTCTCTCTTCTACTCTTGATATTGACTATGTCATTTCCAAATCTTCTCTCTCTCTCTCTCTCTCTCTCTCTCTCCTCTCTCTCTCTCTCTCTCTCTCTCCTCTCTCTCTCTCTCTCTCTCTCTCCGCTGAAATTTAGGGATTGAATAGATTAGATCAGATAGAAAATGTACATATGATTGCATGTAAAAGGTTTTTAGGAGTACCAACCAAGACACCAAATAAAATGGTATATGGAGATCTGGGAAGGTACCCATTGTACGTTAATACTGATGTTGCTTGCATCAGATATTGGTTTAGATTATTACAGATGAATACTGAGCGG
>CM060342.1:4886489-4898989 GCA_030674155.1 Stramonita haemastoma | reverse complement strand
TACCCCGTTTGGACCCAAAACTTTTTCCCCATCCATTAGACCCTGAGTGGTGGTCTGGGCGCTAGTCTTTCGGATGAGACGATAAACCGAGGTCCCGTGTGTTACACATCACTATTTAGCGCACGTAAAAGAACCCACGGCAACAAGGGGTTGTCCCTGGCAAAATTCTGTAGAAAGAAGCCACTCTGATAGGGAAACAAATACACTTGCATGCAGGAAAAAGAAAAAAAAATGGGTAGGCGCTGCACATGTGGCGACGCGCTCTCCCGGGGAGAGCAGCCCGAATTTCACACAGAGAAATCTGCGTGACATAAAGTGGTACAAAATACAAAAAAAATACAAAATACTCACAGCACTCGCTAATCCATCAGATTGGTGCAGTCTTGTTTGAATACAAATTAGCTATGAGCAAGAAAAGATGCTTTGGATAGTTCATTTCTAACATTGGGATAAACAGAAGGTGGATTTGACACCGTCAGATGTCTTACTATAGTCTATAACAGTTATAAATACCTCACCTTCAGACAGAAAACAACAAAGATGACTACAGAACATTTTTTTAAAAAGAGATAAGAACAAAGATGACAAGAGACAAAAATTTATGGTTAGATATTGAATGCTCAAAACTAACAAAGTTCTCAGAGAAAGAAAAAAAAGGAAATTTAAAAAGTAAAATGAACTAACCTGTCAGTACAAATCCAAAGCAGAAATGACGAAGGTGGGAAAACTCATGGAAATGAATCAAATACTTCAGTTACCATGACTATAGAAACGAACTGTTTGACACCAACATCACCACTGGAGAATTGACATACAATTTATATCTGCAAGAGCTGTATACTTGCCATTAGAAGAAGTTACTGATGTCTTCAAGCAGCTAAAAAAGGAATATCCCCTGGAATGGACAACATAGCAGGTGAACTTTTGAAGAACTCGGACCAATCCAGTTTTACAGCATTACAACAACTATGCATAAAATTTTGGGAGACCTGCCATTGGCCCAGTAAGTGGAAATTACAGAACTTGCCATGCTCAACAGGGGCATGGATACCAAAAACTGGCAATGACAGAACAATCGCCTTGATAACCCATTCAAGCAAAGTTCTTCTGATCACCCTCCTCAACAAAAGGAAACATAAAGTAGGGAGATAGATGTGTGGCTGGCAGGCAGGATATGGACGTGGAAGAGAAACAACAGGCGTGTGTTTTGTGCTTCAAACACAGTTAAACAAATTTGAACATACTGAAGATGAGGCCTTCATAACTTTCATAGACTGTACTAAGTCTTTTGACGATGTCAAACACCACCACCTCTGTGAAAAATTAATATCCTAGAAATTAAGACGGAAAAAAGTTTCATTGAAAAGATTCCAAACTAACAAGCATACTCATTCTTTTTTTAAAATTACGTTAGATGATGTTTGGAACTCTTTGCTCCAAGCAGTAAAATCTGCAGAATGCATAAACAAATTTAAGAATTTTCTGGATGGCAATGAAAACTTCACATAGTGACTCCTTTATTTTGAC
This sequence comes from Stramonita haemastoma, assembly GCA_030674155.1. Lineage (NCBI taxonomy): Eukaryota > Metazoa > Mollusca > Gastropoda > Neogastropoda > Muricidae > Stramonita > Stramonita haemastoma. The sequence continues at coordinate 4,897,462 of CM060342.1, read as the reverse complement.
ATGTAAAAATAAATTAAGGGATTTGGGCATCTGTTTGATAAGCATACATGTAAAGAAATACTTATCATGGCTGAGACATTGAATAAGCCTGAAGGTTTAGGCTTGAACTATTCCCTACATTACTACTAGTACTACCATAAGAAGTCATTACTACTAGTACTACTATAAGAACTCATTACTACTAGTACTACTATAAGAAGTCATTACAACTAGTACTACTATAATAACTCATTAATACAAGTACTGCTATAAAAACGCATTACTACTAGTACTGCTATAAGAACGCATTACTACTGGAACTATTAAAGAACTCATTACTACAAGTACTACTATAAGAAGTCATTACTACTAATACTACTATAACAATTCATTATTACAAGTACTGCTATAAGAACTCATTAATACTAGTACTACTATAAGAACGCATTACTACTAGAACTACTAAGAACTCATTACTACAAGTACTACTATATGAAGTAATTACTACTAGTATTACCATAAGAAGTCATTACTAATAGAACTACTATAAGAAGTCATTACTACTAGGACTACTGTAAGAAGTAATCACTACTAGAACTACTAAGAACTCATTATAACTAGTGCTACTTTAAAGACTCTTAAACACGTTTGTGTCTAAACGCAAATTGCAATATATAGCACTGAGATTCAAAGCCATAAAATCATAGGCTACAAAACCCCACCCCCAAAAAGGTCCGAAGTTTCAGGAGCATGGGAATTGTGACCAGGGTTTTTTTCCTTTCAGCAGTTTTGTCACTGCCTAAGTAGCGGTCTCTCTCTAGTTCATTTGTCAGACTATCTGTAACACAAGAACTCCAACACAGGCACGTGTGTATTGGAGTGAGCATTGATGACCTAACTCATGTTGTGCTTACCACCTGTAGGCAGATAGTGTAAATATTTTACCTGTCACTACCTAAAATCCTAGTACACCTTTTGTTACAACTGTAAGCAGGAGAACATTAAAAAGGTCAATGTTATAAATCAACTGGCGTACTTTCCCGGGTGTGTGTGTTTGTGTGTGTATGTATGTGTGTGTGTGTTTTGTGTGGTGTGTGTGTGTGTGTGTGTGTGTGTGTGTGTGTGTGTGTGTGTGTGTGTGTATCTGTGTGTGTTTGTGTGCAGTGCACTAGTTATGTCTTTCTTTTTCATGACTTACAAGCTTATCTATTAACATTGCAGTTTACACAACACAACCAACAACTGCTTCAACCGCTGGTAAGATTTGAAAAAAAGTAAAAGTGTGTTTATGGCTGTCTGCTTGTCTGTCTGTCTGTATGACTACCTGTCTGTCTGACTGTCTGTCTGTCTGTCTATCTCTCTGTGTGTTTGTATCTCTCTCTTCATCTCTCTCTCTCTCTGTCTCTGTTTCTCTCTGTCTCTCTCTGTCTCTGTCTGTCATTCTGTCTATCTCTCTGTCTCTCTTTCTCTTTCTCTCTCTGCTTCCGTGTGTAGTGTGTGTGTGTGTGTGTGTGTGTGTGTGTGTGTGTGTGTGTGTGTGTGTGTGTGTGTGTGTGGTGTGTTTTGCGTGCGTACGTGTGTGGGTATGTGTGTGTGCACCTACGTACATGCATGAATGTGTGTGTGCATGCATTTGTGTGCCCGTTTGTGCGTGTGTGTTTGTGTGTGTTTGTATGTGTTTGTAAGCCTGTCCGTGCATGCATGTGTGTATGTGTGTGCTTGCGTGTATATATATAAATATATATTATATATATATATATATATATATATATATATATATATATATATATATATATAAAATGTCTGTGTGTGCGTATGAATATAACTCACTCATCTAACCCTTGCCATGATGACATTTCAGTTTCCACCACTGGGGTACCTGAGACAACAGTACCCACAACTCAAACCACTCGTAAGGTTTAGTTCCTCCATTTACATGCTTGTAGAGATATGTCTCCGTAATGTATGTGTTTATTTTGGTTGGGAGGGGGACGGGGGTGCGGGAATGAATGGACAGTTACAGAGGTAAACAAGAATCCTGGCAGACAGACGAACATTAAAAATTGAAAAGTACTACCTCTCCTATTTTTCTGTCTTTCTCTCTTCTACATTTCATATTGACTATGTCATTTCCAATCTCTCTCTCTCTCTCTCTCTCTCTCTCTCTCTCTCTCTCTCTCTCTCTCTCTCTCTCTCTCTCTTCTCTCTCTCTCTCTTTCCCTGCGCATAATTTTTTATTTTATTTTTATATTTATTAAAACCAAAAGTGAGTTATGCAAATTATCAAATCAATGAGACATTAGCTTCTGCTGATTGCACTCTATTTTGGAAACTGTTTGATGCTCAAATCGAACCTGCCCTGACGTATGCAGCAAGGTATGGGGTTTGGAAGATACTACCCAGATTGAAAAAGTGCACACTTTCGCATGAAAAAGTTTTTATGTATCCCATTATATGCATCAAATACACTTATATATGGCGTAAACGGGTAGATATCCATTGTACATTAGAACCATAACGAAATGCGTTAAATACTGGTTAAAACTTAACAAGGTGCCTATGTCCAGAAGAAACAGACAAGCATACGAGATGTTACTTATACAACACAATAATGGTAAAGTAAACTGGGCAACTAAAGTAAAAGATCTTTTGACGATAAATTGATTTGGTATTATTTGGCTATGCCAGGGGTAGGTTATGAAGAAATGTTTGTTAGAGAATTGAAAGATAGACTTATTTCATGTTTCCATCAAAACTGGCACGAAAAGTTAATGTCGAGTGAAAAATACCATTGGTATAGCTCATTTAAAGATGCGTTTGGCCCAGAACAATATTTGATATCGTTAACTAATAAGAGGCTTCGAAGCAATCTACTGAAATTTCGGCTGAGATTATGTGGTCTATTGAACTGTAGACAATGGTATATTACAGAGGAGATAGACAGCAATCCATGTCCAGCATGTGGAGAAGAAGAAGAAGACGAATTGCACTTTTTGTTTACATGTCGAACTTACCAAGAAATTCGCCAAAAAAATTACTTTTTTGACAAACCCAACCAACAGGTCCACTAGTCGTGTACAAAAAGTGTTAACTTCAAATAATATGTCCGAGATGATATCTTTAGCAATATATGTAACACAGGCTCTAGAAAAACGCAAGCAGACTATGAACCAAACAGATTCTATAAGTAATAACTAAAAATATTTGTTGATATTTGTCTGGATTTCGAGTTATTATTCATGTCTTTTTTCTGTCCATCCATTATTAACATGACATTTATAATTAGCCCCCTTTGACTGATGGGCTTGTAGCTTTTGTCAAATAAAATTCGTTCATTCGTTCATTCATTCATTCATTCTCTCTCTCTCTCTCTCTCTTCTCTCTCTCTCTCTCTCCTCTCGCTCTCGCTCTTGTCTCTCTCTCTCATCTGGAATGACCTCCCTCTCTGCCTTTGCCAAAAGCCTAGTAAAGTCTCTTTTTAGTCCAACTTGAAAACACATTTATTTATAGCCTAATATTTTCGCCCCCTGTTTTTTTTTTAATCTCCTATCTGTCCTTGCCTTTAATATATGAAGTCCCCATCACCCTGCCAAAGTGTACTACCTTTATGTGTGTTTTTTTTTTTTTCTTTTATATCGAGGATAATGGAATAAGCACTGTTGTGCTTTTTTACATCCAGTCCCCGTGTATATGTGTATATGTGTATATGTGTAAATGTCATCTGCTCCCACCGGCACACGATGGCCTACTCTTACGAAAAGCGGAAGAGGATTTAACTTGTGCGCAAGATGTTCTGCGTGCGTATGCACACAGGGCCTCGGTTTAAAGTCTCATCCAATGTGCGTGCCCGCGTGTGTGTGTGCAAGTGTGTGCACACGCATGTGTGTGTTCATCCGAATTTGCTAAAACTATTTATTTTTATTGGGTGTTTGCGTGTTGTATAGGTCGAATGCAAGCGCTTTGATCTGTTTTTGGAAGATATAACGCTATATAAATTGCATGTACTATTATTATTATCTTTTTATTATTAGCAGTGTTAGTAGTATAGTAGTAGTAGTAGTGGTGTTGTTGCTCTTTCTTCTTCTTCTTCTTCTTCTTCTTCTTCTTCTTCTTCTCTCATCTTCATCATCATCATCATCATCATCATCATCATCATCATCATCATCGTCTACCTTATTATCAATGTATTTGTCTGTCTGCCTGTCTGTCTCTCTTTCTGTTGCTCTTTATTTCTGTCTGTCTGTCTATATGTCTATCTTACTATGTACTTCTATACCTGCTTACTTAGTAACTTATCCTAGGGTCGTTTTTTTTTTCATTTCATCTCCGTTAGTTTTTTTGTCAATAAAAAAACTGGTGTTTGGTTTGATTTTATTGTTCACAGTTTTTTTTTTTCTCACAGCATTATTGTCCATATTACTTTTAACATCTGTGATTAAAAATGTTTGATAGAAACAAAAATGTGTGTGTGTGTGTGTGCGCGCGCGCACGCGCGTGCGTACATGTGCGTGTTCTCTTTAATGTAGCATAGCTTATTTTCATTCTAAAAGCAAGAAACATTCTTAAAGTTTCTTCTTAGTGGCACCACATGCAAGTAGGAAGTGTGTAGATGAGGTGAAGACAAGGAATCTTGTAAGTATTTCTGTGCTTTTCAAGGAATCACTTCATTTTTTTCCAGCTGAAGTGTGTAAGGAAGGAGACAAGACCGATGCAAGTGGCTTTGACATCAAGCCTCTGACAAAAGACACCACAAAAGCTGGCAAGAAGTTCACTGCCCCTACGGATACAAAGGTGGAGTTCGTAATTTCCACACCAGCAGGTTCTTTCACTCCTATGACGGCGATATTCAAGGTCAAGGATGTTCAGCGATTGGAAGTGAAAGTTGTCTACGAGAAGCCAGGAAAACCTGAGGAAACATTTGTAAGTTTTTTAGGCGAACAAAGACGATGATTTTATTTGATTTATCTATGTATCTATTTCTTTATTTATCCACTTATCATTTGGACAATATGGAGTAAGTACTTATGTACTTTTTGACATCTTTTTTTTACATCCATTGGATCTCATCAGCACAGGACGGCGCTATATTCGTCAAACTGAAAAAGGTTTTAAGGTGTGTGGAAGATGTTCTGCGTGCGTATGCAAACAGGACCTTGGTTTATGGGTCATCTGAAGGACATTTGGGGGAGTGGAGTTTGCACTGATATTCACTCTACAAGGTAAAATCACCACAAAGAGGATTTGAACTTGGGTCAGCAGATCAAGAGTGCAATACGCAACGCTCAAAGCAACAGGCTTTCCAAAATTGCTGTGTGTGTGTGTGTGTGTGTGTGTGTGTGTGTGTGTGTGTGTGTGTGTGTGTGTGTGTGTACTTATTTTCTGTCCCCCCCCCCCCCCTTCGAGAAAAAAATCGAAATGTGACCTGGCGAAAGGCTTATGTAATTTATCATAAAACAAGATTTACATAATTGGGTGTGTAATTGTTTTCCACTAAAACAAAAAAACACGTCCCCCAATATATACATAATGATGGCAATTTGAAAAAATCAACACAGTTCAAAGAGACTAGACAAAAACAATTTTCTTTCATCACCATTTTCATCAGTGTTGTAAATTATCGTCATTATCATCACCAACAGCAACATAATCATCATGGCCAGCCATCATTATCAATATTTTCAAAACCATCTAATTTGTGTTTTGTGTCTTTTGCAGACTGAAAACAATCCAAGTGGACAAGTGAAGCCTAGTTTGCCCACAGAGCGAGTGAAGAAACTTGTGATCACTGCTTTCCCTAAATTTGGTTCTGCTCCTGAAGTGGAGGTGACAAAGATGGTTGGCTGTGTACATGGTAAGTGTTCACTGATTTTAACACTTTGAAAACTGCCCTTCTAATCCCTTCCCTTCTTGTGGTGTGACAATACTTATTAGTAGCATAGAGTAAGCACAGAGATACCTTCTTCTAATCATTTTAATTCATGTTCCAAGAAAAATAAAGGTGTTCTCTGCTTTCACGTTTTATTGTCGATATAGTTTAAGCTTTTTACTCTTTTAGTGATATGTAACTTCTATTATCAAATTTGTTATTTTGCCATTGGCTCATGCTGTTAGAAAGAGTAAACTTTCAACAAAAAAAGAAATTTCTGCAAAAGGTCAGAAAATATATGCAAGCTCTCCAATTGTTGTTCTCGTCTCCTCAGACATCCTGTCCCCTAAATTGGTAGAAATAATTTAATAAGACTTTCAAATTTACCATGGATGGCACGATGTATAAGCCTAGAGGTTTAGTCTTGCCAAATTTCCTACATTACTACTAGAACTACTGTAAGAACTCATTACTACTAGAACAATTATAAGAACTTATTACTACTAGTACCATTATAAGAAATGTTAAACACGTTCATCTCTAAACGGAAATAGCATATGATATATAGCACTCAGAATCGGAACAAGAAAAACACATAGTATAAAGCCCACCCACCCCCACCACTATCCCCCACTCCCCGACAAAAAGATTCCCCAGGAAATGACAAAAGTAAAGTAAAACAAACAAAAGAACATTAAGAAAACTGGCCAGATGGTTGAAAACAATCAGTACAAAATAAATGATGAACAAGGAGAGAGACAATTCATAAAATGTCCAAAAGCATTCCACGTGTAAAAGAGTCAGGGCACACAAACACTTTGCGCTACAAAACCTACACAAACAGAAAGAACTGACTAGGCTTCCAGTCACTTGTGTCAGAAAGCATTAAAACTGCTCACACCAATTGACATCGTTTTCAAAATCAAAAACATTAACCTAATCTTTTGTGGCAAAACCGTTTTTCTTCAACTATTAGCACATCTTCTATGTGTTCTCACCATGTTATCATACAAAGAAGGTGAATCTGTATCACTTTCAGGGGCATGGGATGTATGATCAGGTTTTTTCCCATTCAGCAGTTTTGTCACTGGTCTGTTACAAGCCCATATTTTTCATCTTCGCAACACAGACACTCAAAATACACACACACACATACACACACACACACACACACACACACACAGACACCACACACACAACACACACACACACACACACACACACACACACACACACACAGAGTCTCTCTCTAGTTCGTTTATCAGATCCTATCTGTAACACAAGAACACCAACACAAGCCTGTGTGTATTGGAGTCAGCACTGATGACCAAACTCATGCTGTGCTTGCCATCTTTAGGCATATAGTATCAGTATAAATGTTTACCTCTCACTACCTACAACCCTAGTACAATACATTTTGGTAAAACTGTAACTAGGATATTTTTTAAATTTGAAAATTTTCTTGAACTTGCATACTTTCCCAAGTGTGTGTAAGTGAGTATGTGAGTGAGTGAGTGTGTGTGTGTGTATGTGTGTGTATGCGCATGCATGTATATCGGTGCACGCGCGTGGGCGCGCGCGTGGTGTGTGTGTGTGTGTGTGTGTGTGTGTGTGTGTGTGTGTGTTGTATCTTTTTAAATAATGAAATACAATTTTTTCTATTTAACATTACAGTTTACACAACACAGCCAACAACTGCCACAACTACTCAGACAACTGGTAAGTTTTAAAAGAAGTAAAATTGTTTCTAAGCATAAGACCTGTGTGTGTGTGTGTGTGTGTGTGTGTGTGTGTGTGTGTGTGTGCGTGTTGTGTGTGTGTGTGTGTGTGTGTGTGTGAGTGTGAGTGTGTTTGTGTGTGCGAAAATGATTAATGGGTGCTTGTAAGAGAATATATTTGTTAATTTACATATAAATATATATTTATATATATTTATATATATAATATATATATATATATAGATATAATGTATATGAATATATGTATATCTGTATCTGTATCTGTGTCTGTGAAAGCTTTTTTGTATATATGTCTGTGTGCGTGCGTGTGTGTGTGTGTGTGTGTGTGTGTGTGTGTGTGTGTGTGTGTGTGTGTGTGTGTGTGTGTGTGTGTGTAAGCTTGTGTGTGTGTGTGTGTGTGTGTGTGTGTGTATGTGTTGTGTGTGGTGCTTGTGTGTGTGTTTGTGTGTGTGTGTGTGTTAAGCTATTGTGTATATATGTCTGTGTACTGGATATACGTAAGGCATTTAAACAGAAGTTTTAATGTTTCTTCTTCTGATTATAAGATATACTTCTGACTTATGACAAAAATTACACTTTTGTTAAACAATTCTAGGAAGATTATTTTGTAATGAGTGTTTAAATAAGATGAGTGGGCATAATTAGGCATGCAATTTTGTGTTGATATATACATATATATATGATATATATTTTTATATATATATATTGATATATATATATGTATATATATATGTAAATGTATATATATATATGTATATCGATATTTTACACTTTCCTCTTTTACAATATTACCAAGTGAAAGGAAGTATACTCCTCGTGGGAGTATTTTCTTTGGTTAAGAGGTTTTTTTCAGGAATGAATGATTGCATTTTCATAAAATAGTTAGATTGTCAGATGTTCGTTCTAAGGTAAACCACCCGTTTTTTACTCTCCGTCTTTGGTATGTAAATGAATCAGTTGTGATGTCAAACCACGCCTCCTCACTTCAATGCTAAATTGGTGACTACACTTTGCCTCCTTCTCAGATTATTTTCTGACCACAAAGAAGACAATTGTCACAACAAGATCTAACAGCAATTTGTTCTCAGTCCTCTTTTCCCTGAATGGGACAAGCCATTCTGTTTCTTCACTTCCTAGTGTTAGGACTCTGCTGTTGTTGTTTGTGAAGAAATATCATTGTACTTGCACTTCTAGCATTACCTTAGTTCTTCATGTACTGTTGTAGACAAGTGTGGAATGCTGAGTGGTGACACATCACTCAATACCAGAAACTCTTTTCAGCATGATGATCCAGCATTTTGATTTCAAGTTTTCATGTGGTGATCTGAACAAGTATGAATAGGTGTCAAGTTCTTTTGTGATGTTTACCTCTTGAAATTCTCTCATGAAAGGGTTGACTATCCATTCTAAGCCTTTTACGTATCTGTACTCAGCTAACAGTGTTAGCTATATCATTCTGAACCAGGTTGTTATTTTTTAATGTTGACTGTTTCTATAGACATGAGATGAATGAGTTGTATATAACTGGAAAATGTGAATGAGTCACACCAGTTACTATAGACCATCAAAAATGATTTATTCTAAATGACTTTCAGAAGGTGTCACCACACCAGCACCACCATCATCAACAGTTTCTACGAAACAAACAACTACAGCAGGTGTTACTACGACATCAGCAACAACTCCAACAGGTTCATATCCAGCAATGACACAAGCACAAACTAGGCATGACTGTGGACATTAAACTTCAAGAACAAACCGTTGAAAGTGTTGCACTACAAAAGCAAGAGCACCAACTGTTTCCACTATACAAACAAGGACACCAACTGTTGACAATAAACGAGCAAGAACACTAATGTTGCCACGGCACAAACAAGAACACCAACTGTTGCACTGCACAAACACGAACACCAACTGTTGGCACTGCACAAACACAATGATACAACCAACTAGTTGGCACTACACAAGTCCAGCACTAACTGTTGGCACTACACATGTTCAGCACTAATGTTGGCACTACACAATAGTCTTCAACACTAATTGTTGGCACTACACAAGTTCCAGCACTAACTGTTGGTACTACACAAGTTCCAGCACTAACTGTTGGCACTACACATGTTTCAACACTAACTGTTTGTACTACACAAGTTCCAGCACTAACTGTTGGCACTACACAAACAAGAACAAGAACATGTATTGTGTGTGTTTCTTTGTGTGTGTGTGTGTGTGTGTGTGTGTGTGTGTGTGTGTGTGTGTGTGTGTGTGTGTTGTATGAATATAACTCACTTCATCTAACCCTTGCCATGATGACATTTCAGTTTCCACCACTGGGGTACCTGAGACAACAGTACCCACAACTCAAACCACTCGTAAGGTTTAGTTCCTCCATTTACATGCTTGTAGAGATATGTCTCCGTAATGTATGTGGATATTTCGGTGAGGTGGGGGCACGGGGGGGGGGAGGATTGAATGGACAGTTACAGAGGCAGACAAGAATCCTGGCAGACAGACGAACATTAAGAATTCAAGAAAATATCTACCTCTGCTGTGTCTCTTGTCTTTCTCTCTTCTACTCTTGTATTGACTATGTCATTTCCAACTCTCTCTCTCTCTCTCTCTCCTGTCTCTCTCTCTCCTCTCTCTCTCACTCTCTCTCTCACTCTCTCTCTCTCCTCTCTCTCTCTCTCTCCTCTCTCTCTCTCTCTCTCTCTCTCTCTCTCTCTCTCTCTCTCTCTCTCTCTCTCTCTCTCTCTCTCTCTCTCTTCTTTGTCCCTGAGCATAATTTTTATATTCATGCCCAAGGCCCATGTACATGTGTTCAGTGTTCTTTCTCTCTCTCTTCCTCTCTCTATAGCTCTCTCTTTCTTCTTCTCTTCTCTCTCTCTCTCTCTCTCTCCTCTCTCTCTCTCTCTCTCTCTCCTCTCCTCTCTCTCTCTCATCTGGAATGACCTCCCTCTCTGCCTTTGCCAAAAGCCTAGTATGTCTCTTTTGAATCCATCTTCAAAACACATTTATTTATAACCTAAGATTTTTGGCCCCTGTTTTTTTTATTTTTATCTCCTATCTGTCCCTGCCTTATATACATATGAAGTCCCCATCACCCTGACAAAGTGTTCTACCTTTATGTGCGTGTGCCCACGTGGGTGTGTGCATGTGTATGCACATGCGTGTGTGTACATCCGCATTTGCTAAAACTATATTTTTATTGGTTCTTTGTGTGTTGTATAGGTCGAATGCAAGCGCTTTCATCTGTTTTTGCAAAATATAACGCTATATAAATTCCATCTACTATTATTATTATCTTTTTGATATGAGCAGCAGCAGTAATAGTAGTAATAGTAGTGTTGTCATTGCTCTTGTTGTTGTTGTTGTTATTGTTATTATTATTA
>CM060342.1:4876489-4881489 GCA_030674155.1 Stramonita haemastoma | reverse complement strand
CGTATCTGTACTCAGCTAACAGTGTTAGCTATATCATTCTGAACCAGGTTGTTATTTTTTAATGTTGACTGTTTCTATAGACATGAGATGAATGTGTTGTATATAACTGGACAATGTGAATGAGTCACACCAGTTACTATAGACCATCAAAAATGATTTATTCTAAATGACTTTCAGAAGGTGTCACACCAGCACCACCATCATCAACAGTTTCTACGAAACAAACAACTACAGCAGGTGTTACTACGACATCAGCAACAACTCCAACAGGTTCATATCCAGCAATAACACAAGCACAAAATAGGCATGACTGTGGACATTAAACTTCAAGAACAAACCGTTGAAAGTGTTGGCACTACAAAAGCAAGAGCACCAACTGTTTCCACTATACAAACAAGGACACCAACTGTTGACAATAAACGAGCAAGAACACTAATGTTGCCACGGCACAAACAAGAACACCAACTGTTGGCACTGCACAAACAAGAATACCAACTGTTGGCACTACATAAGGTCCAGCACTAACTGTTGGAACTACACAAGGTCCAGCACTAACTGTTGGCACTACACATGTTTCAACACTAATTGTTGGCACTACACAAGTTCCAGCACTAACTGTTGGCACTACACAAGTTCCAGCACTAACTGTTGGCACTACACAAGTTCCAGCACTAACTGTTGGCACTACATAAGTTCCAGTACTAACTGTTGGCACTACACAAACAAGAATACAAGAACACGTATGTGTGTGTGTGTGTGTGTGTGTGTGTGTGTGTGTGTGTGTGTGTGTGTGTGTGTGTGTGTGTATGTGTGTATGTATTAATATAACTCACTCATCTAACCCTTGCCATGATGACATTTCAGTTTCCACCACTGGGGTACCTGAGACAACAGTACCCACAACTCAAACCACTCGTAAGGTTTAGTTCCTCCATTTACATGCTTGTAGAGATATGTCTCAGCAATGTATGTGTATTTTAGGTGGGTGCGTGGGCACGGGGGGGGGGGGGGGGGGGGGGCAGGATTGAATGGACAGTTACAGAGGCAGGCAAGAATCCTGGCAGACAGACGAACATTAAAAATTCAAGAAAATATCTACCTCTGCTGTTTCTCTTGTCTTTCTCTCTTCTACTCTTGATATTGACTATGTCATTTCCAATCTCTCTCTCTCTGTCTCTCTCTCTCTCTCTCTCTCTCTCTGTCTCTGTCTCTGTCTCTCTCTCTGTCTCTCTCTCTCACTCTCTCTCTCTCTCTGTCTCTCTCTTCTCTCTCTCTCTCTCTCTCTCTCTCTCTCTCTCTCTCTCTCTCTCTCTCTCTCTCTTGTCCCTGAGCATAATTTTTATATTCATGCCCAAGGCCCATGTACATGTGTTCAGTGTTTTTTCTCTCTCTTCCTCTCTCTATAGCTCTCTCTTTCTCTCTCTTTCTCTCTCTCTCTCTCTCTCTCTCTCTCTCTCTCGGGGGGCTTGATACTGAACTCGAATTCAGCAAGACGTACTAATTTCAGCAGGCGTAATTAAGCCAATTTTGGTAGTTTATTAGTTGTTAATTGCAAAAGTAACCATACAGTTAGTACAGTGAAAGTACAAAGAAGATGGTGTGAAAGTTTGAAAGTAATTGGTGGAATAGTTCTGGAGATATTTAAATTTTTATATTTAAGTGAAAGAAAGAAGAGAATAAGCAGAATAGTGACAGTGCAGTTAAAGCAAGAGGGATGGCAGTGGAGAGAAAACAACTCAGTTGTTTTCGCCTGTCTCCTTCCCTGGCTTACTGGCTGTGCGTTGTTTTGCTACTGAAGAGCAAAGATATCGAATGTAACCCTGGCCCTGATGAAAATCTTAACATCCTACAATTCATGGATTGGCGATTTTCCCAACTATGGCAGGGGATGAACGTCAATGCAGCCAACCTTTGTAGCATGATGAATGACAAGTTTAGCAACCTGCAACAGTCCTTACAGCATTTTGCGAAAGAAATGAGGGAACTCAAAGCCCAAGTCCAAAGAGACAGAGAAGACCTTCAAGATCTCCAGGAGGAAAGAGAGTGCATCTTTAATCGTTTGGTAAAACTGGAACAAAGGCAGGAGTCCACAGAAATGGACACCAAACGTTGCAACCTGAAGTTTTTTGGAATTCCCGAACCTCGGCGAGGCCTGTACTACTCCTGTGCAGAACAGATTGTAGACGTACTCAATGAATACTCCAGTGGCAGAACATGGGAGCTGAATGACATCAAGCATGCCTTCCGCATTGGTGATTCCCGCCAGTTTCGTGATGACCCCCGTCCAGTGGTGGCCCAGTTCTCACGGTGGGCAGACAAGCTGTCTGTTCTCACCAACAAACAGCTAAGAGATGAGCTGAGACGTGACGGAATTAGAGTCACAGCTGACCCAACCTCAAGACAGAAAGAAATGATGGAATTCTACAGAAGCCAGGGACAAACGGTTTTCTATCGAAATGGCCGTCTACATTTTGCAGATAATATGAAAAAAACAACCCCTTGGTATCAAGAAAGTGAGTATGAGCCTGACCAGCACAGGAGCATGGACACTGGCAGTGTTCATGCTCTGCGTAATGAAGACTGGCCATATCTTCCACGTTCCCAGCAACACAGGCCAGAACCATCCCGTGGTCAGTGGCATAGGAGAGATAGTTCTGATGATAGACGCAAGAAAGGCAGAAGTGACACTGGACAGAAGTACTACTTCGCTGGCAATAGTTCAAGAGGACACCAACAAAGGGGATTACAGCAGTGGAACTCCGAGGAAAACAGAAGGTCACCACCTACTCAGAACAGAAGTCGTCACCACCTCAGCAGGGACTTCGTTGGTGACCCAGGAAGTGGACCTCGCGTTGCCCCAGGCCAGGATTCCTACACAAGAGAAGTCCAGAGGAGCCCCCAGTCTTTCAGGAAGAAGGAGCAACTGTACACAAAGCCTCCCAACATGACCAGAGACCAGGAGCTATATAATTACCAGAGAGACAGAGAAGTCAGCAGACGCACCCAACTCCAGCAAAATCAGGGAGTGCACAGGTCAAATGATGCTTTTAATGTAGCAAATACAGACATTGTCAGACTTGTGCAGATGGAAAACGTAACCATAAATGACAAACTAGAGACAAATACCAATGACATGCTTACAGATGATGACAGTCTTCAGGACAGACTGGACCACAGTGAAGTCAGAGCTGACGGGTTTGACAGAATCAGGGCAACACATGAAATAGGGGACTATAGTACTGACACAGAAGACAATCTTTCTGAGGAAAATGGACAGCCTCCCCATCAGCCTCAGAGTGATACTGACAAGGAAGAAGACTGTGACGAACAAAATGAGTCAGGACATGACAAACTGACAGACAAGACTGACATTACACCTGAGGCACCGTCTGATGACCAGGTAGCTGTGGATGTGCCACAGGACCATACTACAGACACTCCCTGTACTGACAATGACAGCAGGGTACAGAACAGACAAAACAAGGAACAAAACACGCAAAATGGTGTGAATGAGGTAACTGCACCCTGTGAATCCACAAAAGCAAAGGTGAGTTCCCCATCTACAGATTCTAAAAAGAAGACAGGTAGGATGGCACGGAGCAAGCAAAAAGCTCCAAGGGCAAAGCGGGGTCAGTCAGACAGTGCCCCCTCAACAAGCAGGTCTCAAAGTCAGTCCAGTATACTGGACTCACTGAAACGAATGGGGTCAAAAGATGGGAGCAAAACGGGTCAACAAGGGTCAGGAGGGGGACTAAGACACGATCAAAAAGTGTCCATAACAAATAGGACATCGGCCAGGCCTATAAAGTGGGAAATCATAATTCACATATGGATGATGAAGTGTGTCATAGTTTCATGAAAAGTTCTTGTTCAAAGGGTTGCTTAAAGTTCCTTAATTACAATGTAAACGGTTTGCTGACTAAGCTAGATGACAGTGATTTCATTCAGTATATTCAATCTCATGACATCATTTGTTTAACTGAAACATTCATAGCCACAGATTTTGAATCAGATTTGTTCAGTGATTTTCTCATATTTACGTCGAAAGCTTCGAAATTATCCCATCGTGGTAGGTATTCTGGTGGTGTAGTTGTACTAATCAAGAAAATATTTTCCCCATTTGTAAAATGTGTTCCAGCCTCTGTAGATAACACTATTGTTGTTCAAATGGATAAAACTTTATTTGGTACGGACAAAGATGTTATGTGCATAAGTGTGTACATTCCTCCATGTGATTCAAAATACTGGAAGGGCAAACAAGATGGTTATGGTATAGAATTGTTAGAGCTGTGTTATTTGAAATTACAAGAAATGTTTGACGATTTCTATGTTTTACTTTTTGGTGATTTGAATGCTAGAACTGCTGATAGTAATTATTGTTTTGTGGATTCTGATTTTTCAAGCTCATTGGTGTGTGCACAAAGTGATTTTCCTCGTAACTCCCTTGATAAAAACTATAACACATTTGGAGAGCAACTACTTGAGTTTTGCAGTATGTTTGATTGTCTTATTTTAAATGGATTATGTGATCAAGGTCTGGATAACAGTTTTACGTACGTTTCTAACTCTGGTTGCAGTGTAGTGGATTATTTTATCATTTCTACTGAACTGTATATGAACTTGCATGCTATTTCTCTTGAAGTGCAAAACTTAACAGAATCAGATCACTTACCAGTTGTGCTTTTGTATGATCTTGGTGAAAATGGCTTTGCCAAAGAAGAGCAGAAAAATACGACTGTAAAACAAAATGTCATTAAGAAAAACATTTGGAAGATAGAGAAAGAGGCAGAATTTGTGGAAAAAATGAAAAGTAAAGACATCCAAGATATACTTAAAGCAGCTAATGACAAATTAGATTATGATGTAAATGAGGCTCTGAATTTATTTGTGAAATGTTTAAATAATGCTAGCAGCTGTATGTTGACAAAATTTTATCCATGCAAACATAAACGTCGCTCAAAATGGTTTGACGATGAATGCTTAATAGCTAAACGAATTTC
>CM060342.1:4862160-4869660 GCA_030674155.1 Stramonita haemastoma | reverse complement strand
TATGCGTTGAAGGGAGTGGATGGATGATGCTGGCAGACCAGCCAAAAGAGAATTGCAATAGTCCAGACGTGAGAGAATAAGAGAACTACTACTACTAGTACTAGTAAAAGTACTACTACTACTACTACTACTACTACTACTACTACTACTACTACTACTACTACTACTACTACTACTACTACTACTACTACTGCTGCTGCTGCTGCTGCTGCTACTACGACTACGACTACTACTACTGCTACGACTACTGCTACAACAACTTCTACGTTTTGATTTTACATCTGTGTTATGGGCCTACTGCTTCCGTGGCTGCTATTATTTAATGAAGGTCATATGTAAAATGTACAGATGCAGCCAATTTGCTTCATATGACTGAAAATAATTATTACTCGATACACATCATGTTTATTTGCTTCCCTTTTTTGTATACATTCATGTGTGTGTGAGTGTGAGTGTGAGTGTGAAAGAAGGACAAAGTAACGCTACCATACAGATGCTGTGTCTATGCATGGAAGGTAGTCAGGACAGCTGCTGTGCCACAGTAACACGCTAACCCTTCAAGGTAATTTCTGTTCAAAGCTTCACTCATAGTGAGGATAAATACATGGCTGGAAAGGTTGTTGTTATTGTTGTTGATGTTGTTTGATGTTGTTGCTGTTTTTGTTTGTGGTTGTTGTTTGTTGTTTTTATTTAATTTTTGTTCCTTGCCTAGTGCTCTGAGGTTCACCAAAAGGTGAGATTTTGCCTATGTGACCGTTGCTACCCACCGTTAAGGTAACCCCATTCCAACTTATTCTATTTATTTATATATATATATATTTATTTATACCACTTTATGTCACAACAGATTTCTCTGTGTGAAATTCAGGCTACTCTCCCCTGGGAGAGCGTGTCGCCACAAGTGCAGTGCCTACCCATTATTTTTTTCCTGTCTGCAACTGTATTTGTTTCCCTGTCAGAGTGGCTTTTTTCTACAGAATTTTGGCAGGGTTGTCGTTGGTGTCTTGTTGCCGTGGGTTCTTTAACGTGCGCTAAATAATGATATGTAACAAACGGAACCTCGGTTTATCGTCTCATCCAAAAGACTAGCACCCATACCACCACTTATGCATGGTCTAATGGATGAGGGAAAAGTTTTGGGCTAAGCGGGGATCGAACCACCGCACACCTCCGACCCGGACTTTTCGCTTTCTAGGCAGGCACGTTACCTGTAGACCACCGATCCACTTTTAGAATTTGTTAGTTGGAGTATTTTCTGATTTCTCTAGGGTCTTAGAGACTCGCACATCAAAGAGTTTCATATTCCTCAGCCGTTCGACTCCTACTGGTATAAAAGTCGTTTTGTGTCCTCTTTGAAATCAATTCAATATTTCAATTTGCCTGTATCAGCTCTGGGGTGTTTTTTGTTGTTGTTGTTAGTTTAGTTGTATCTTGTTATGGTTCTTCGAACGCTCGAAGAGCAATTATCGTTGTCTGTCATAGTTATGAGCGCAAATGCGTCACGCTGCCCTTAAGCACATGACAAGTCAGGCCCAGAGCATCTTACTTCGGCATAGGAGAGAATTGTTATTTTTGCAGTCTTTCTAAAAAAAAAAAGGCTGAAGAATGGACCAAGAAGGTTCTTCTTCTTGTATGTCTGCATTCTGACATTAATTACGTCTTAAATCAGTATATCGATGCGTTTATGTAGTCTGCATGCCCCTTCACCTTTTTTCTTTGTCTCGTCCCTTCCTTTTCCAAGGGTAGGGAACACTTTGACTTGAAGAAATATAAAAAACAAACAAACAAACAAACCCCGAAACTGAAACTTATTTTTAATTTTCTCTTGTGTACGTGGTGTTTAAGTGTGTTGGGAAGGGGGGGGGGGGGGGGGGGGGACTGGGTAGATGTGCGTGATTCTGTGTGGCGCTCCCCGTATGCAAATTAATTTAGTCTATAGTTATTGTATATCATTAATATGATTATGCATCATTAGCATAGTCGTAAAGGCAGAGTGGAAATGCCACTAACTGACTTACTGAAATAACACTACTCATGGATTTTTGTTTAGGTAAGCTATGGATTAGGAACCAGCATTTTTCGTCATTATTCTAGATAGCATTCGCTGCCTTCTTTAGCGATAACTCTCCCGCTGCTTCTGGCTCAGAAAGAAAATTAATAATCACGACCCACACTCGTCAAAGAGAAAAAATGGTTTTCGTTCCACACGGTGATTTTCTTACCCTTCCCTCCCTCCCTCCCTCCACCACTCTCCTTTCTCCAAACTTTCACTCCTACCCGAACGCTAAGAGCAGTCAGTAGCCTAGCAGAAGAAGCCCCGAGCATTCTACAAAACGAGCGCAGTGGGCTGAACCTCTGAACTAGGCTAGGCTACTGAACGCTGTCTGGCGGAACACCCGCGCGCCACAGGAGGCAGACGATTCCGTTAAAACCAGCTGCCGAGTGAGCGGGAAGAGCAGACGACAGTAGGCCCTAGAAGCAGCCGGCAGTCAGACAGCAGGCCCGCAGTGAATGCAGCTGCAGAGTTCTTAACACTGGGCTATTTTCTTTCTCTTTAAAACCTTGTCGAGGGAGTCTCGCTTCATTGAAAATCTTTGAACCTCGTGCAGCCTCCTTTTAATTAACGAAACTTCAAAGAAACAGAGAAAGGGAGATAACGACGAGCGTTTTCTTCAGTTTTGCTAAAGTTTGTGACTTAGAATCGTCTGCTTCGTTGTTTGGGGTGGTTTTGTGAGTGGAGACTTCCAGAGCAGAAGTTTCTGCGAGGCTAGGTAGGCCAGTCCTAGACAGTTGAGCAGCATCAGGCGGCGGAAAGATAAGTTGTGGGACAGATAGTCTAGAGGAAAATGGAGGTTTTACAACGGCTGGCGGTGGTGTGTGTGGTGGTGGTGATGTGCATGGATGTATATGAGTGCAATCGGGTGGACAGGACCTATCCCCGCAGTTGCGCAGAAAGGGAGGAATGCTGTCCCGGACAGAACAACACTTGTTTCGCCTTCGGCCCCCGGGTGGACAGGAAGCAGGAGGAGGATGCGGAGGCGGTCAGGTGTTACTGCGATGCCAACTGTCTGATCATGGGCGACTGCTGCATGGATTATGCTCATGTTTGTAAAGGTGAGACACTCTTTTCCCTGCTCCCCTCTCTCTACCCCTTCTCTCTCTTTGTTCAGATTTGGTCAACATTCTGTCTACGGAGGAACACCATGACATGGATGGGCACGCGCCCTTCTGCACGTACATGTGCACGTGCGGCATACACACACAAAGAGAGAGAGAGAGAGAGAGAGAGAGAGAGAGAGAGAGAGAGAGAGAGAGAGAGAGAGAGAGAGAGAGTTCCTCGTGGCTCCCTCCTTTCTCGTTGCTTCCACTTATTTTTCTGCCTCGAAGTTTCAGAAACTGGTGATTAGAATGAAACATAACCAGGTTTGCTCTAAGTTGAATTTTGTTTTGTTTTGTTGCTATGATATTTTCGTGAATAATCATGTTTTGAAGAAAGTAAATTTGGAAGAGATAATCATCATCATCACCATGGACTAACTATACTGCATCCACCAGGTTGTTCAGTGGGACTCAAAGCCAGCTAAACATTACCAATCCCCCGCATCCTTTGTTTACCAACATTGCAGCTGTACAGTAGGCCCTAACTGTTCTGTAAAGACAAAGCTGTAGGCTTATACTACAGTTCGATCAAAAAATCTTCAATATTGAAGAGTCGGAAACTGAAGAACTATTTCCTATCTTTCTAAACAACTCTATGATCCAGTTTATGGTTGTAGAGGTACGCTGGATCTTTAGGTCACTCTTTGTTACCGGTAGTGTTGTTGAACAGTTTCAATGAAGGGATTTTAACTGTTTTGTGTTTGGGTCAAATGAATCTCGTTCTGACTGAACACCGAACAACAATCAAGTTTTCTGATTCCGATTCCAGTTTCAGAAAACATTTTACTTGCTTGTAGTTTTATTTGTGTACATGTATGCTCTGGCTTGGTGAATTACGTTAGTGTTTTCTGAATGAAAACCATGGGTTTAAGGAGAAAAGTATTTTACAGTCAGAACTTCTTTGTCCAACAACAGTAGTGTTTTTTTTAATCAGTCTTTTTTTTAGTAGAATGTAAGCAGACAGGACCAGAATGTGGATAAAATCATCACACAAACTGACAAAGTTTTCTACCCACTCACACACACCTCCCCCCCCCCCCCCCCCCGCCCCCAGTACCTCTTTCACTCTCACACTCTGTATCTGTCTTCCCCCCCCCCCCCCCCCACCTCTACTCCTCCTTCCCCCCCCCCCCCCCCCACCCATACCTCTTTCACTCTCACACTCTGTATCTGTCTGCCCCCCCCCCCCCCCCCCGCCTCTCTCTCCGTGTGTTGTGTGTGTGTGTGTGTGTGTGTGTGTGTGTGTGTGTGTGTGTGTGTGTGTGTGTGTGCATGCGTGCGTGCGCGTGCGTGCGTGCGTGCGTGCCCCGGTATTGTAGAACACGATAAGCTTGGTACGTACTTTGTTCTCACTGAAACTTGGCTAGCTAGGGCTGAGGTTGGAAACGGATAGGAGGACGGTATGCTGGCATTTCCTATCCTATCTCAGCTCCTTCCTTCTTTTCGCTCTCCGACGATTAGAAAGAAGGCCGGGAGGGAGGGCTAGGCTAGGAAACTATCAGAAAAGATAGGAACCTCTGTGTTTAGTATAGGCCCTGCATGTATGTATACATCTTAACTTAGCCTATCACTGTATCAGTATTGGGGAACTTCACAAGCGATGATGGGATGTAAACCAGAACTGCATGGAGATTTTCAGGTTGATAACAGGGCTGCAGCAGAAAGCATAATTTCAGGAGCGAAGAACACACAGACGCACAGATACACAAAACACACACACATGTACACACACAGACACACACAGAGACTGGCAGACAGATACATACACACACACACGCGCGCGCGTGCGCGCGCGCACGTGATTGTGTCACCACCCTATTTCTCCACAAGATTGACAGCTTTAATTAAAGAGAGAGAGAGATATATATATCACATTTATCAGATTATATATATATATATATATATATATATATATATATATATATATATATATATAACACACACACCTGAATGGATAAGTCAAAATTTGTGATCAAGTTGATGATTATAAAGAAAACAAAGATATCTGCAAGGGAAGGGAAATGGGGAGAGGAATGTGTGTACTTCCGGCCAAGTGTGTGTGTGTGTGTGTGTGTGTTTTACCAGTTCAGGACCGTTAAGTGTACCCCGTCCGAGGGTCTGATTCTTTATGGAGGGGTGTCAGACGGACGGATATAAAAGAGTGGGGTAGAAGTGGAGCTAGGGGTATCATGGGGAGGGTGGATAGAATGGTGGCGGTAGTGTTTCATATATTCCCTATGCCAGGTGTTGCTGCAATCTGTGTGTGTGTGTTTAGGTGTTTAGGTTCTGAGTTTTTTCGCCGTAAAGTTGTTTCTGCTGGCGACAATGGCAGTACAGTAGACTTAAATGTAGTGTAGTGTAGTGTAGTGTAGTGTAGTGTAGTGTAGTGTAGTGTAGTGTAGCCTAGTGTAGTGTAGCCTAGTGTAGTGTCGTGTCGTGGTGTCGTGTCGTGCAGTGCTGTGCAGTGCAGTGCAGTGCAGTGCAGTGTAGTGCAATGTAGTGCAGTGTAGTGCAGTGCAGTGCAGTGTAGAGTAGTGTAGCCTAGTGTAACGTAGTGTAGTCTAGTTCAGTGTGTAGTGCCTGAGTACAGCAACACTGGTAGCGTAGTGTAGCCTAGTGTAGCTTAGTGTAATGTAGTTGTAGCCTAGTGTGTAGACTAGTGTAGCTGAGTGTAACCTAGTGTAGCCAAGTGTAGCCTGGTGTAGCCAACTGTAGCCTAGTGTAGCCTAGTTCAGTGTGTGGTGCTACACTATAAGGAAAGAGGTCGGCAGTGAAGTGGGAGGGAGGAGGAGAGGAGGAAAGGAGAGCCCTGAGGCTGATATGAGGCTGAGGAGGGGGGGGGGGGGTAGATGTGTATGTAGCTCAGAGGAGTAGAAAGAGGAGGAGGAGGTGTAGTGGGTTTAGATATAACGGGTTCCAGCTGTGTTCTTTCCATTCACCGGCTCTGTCTACCTCATCTAGGCTACTGCAGCAGCAGCAGCAGCACGTCAGACCTCTCCTCAACTGCCTGCCTCCCCTTCCCTCACCTCCCCCTTCCCCTTCCCATCCCCCCCCCACCCCCCTCACACTTTATCCCTTCTACTGCCACTTTGCAGATCTCTTCTTGATCCCCCCTCCCTCTCCCCCACCTAACTCCTCAGTCCTTACCCCCCTCCCCTAACATTTTACGAGTTCCACTGTAAGTTCCAGACAGGGCAAAGTTCAGTTACCGTACTGGTTGGTTATGAACACGTTTAGGCCTACTGTATAATGAACTACTGTGTAATGTACTACTGTGTAATTTACTACTGTGTAAAGTACCACTGTGTAATGTACTCAGACACAGACTCCTAAACACATTTGACACGCACGGACAGACAGACAGACACTCTACACAACTCAAACGTAACACACACACTCATTCACACACACACACACACACACACACACACACACACACACACACACACACACACACACACACACACACACACACACACTCACACCACACACACGCACGCACGCACTCACACACGAACACGAACACTAACTGCACAACACAGACATTACACACACACACACACACACACAACACACACACACACGCACGCACACACGCACGCACGCACGCACGCGCGCGCACGCGCGCCATAGCGATTAATTACTCTCTACCTATCCCTTTCACTTATCAAAACAAGTAGATCTAGTTGTAGAACTTTTTCTTACAAAGGAGAGAAACCCTCAAAAGCAGAATGTTTTTTCTGGGATTGACCCGAGCTAGCTGTCTGATAAGAAAAACCTTCAATGGAGGCGGTGTAAGAACATCAAACATTTAAGTTCTTTTTTCGTTTCCAGCTAGAGCCCCCAGGTTCACAAATGGTGGGATTTCTGCGAATGGGATCGGTTTTTTTTTTTATAAAAGTTTTTTTTAAAAAACTGTTTAGGTAGACTTAATCCGACTTTGGGATGGTGTGTAAACGTGACACCTGGGCGCATATGTTTTGTTTGTTTTTGTTGTTGTTTATTAAAAAAAGATTTTACCATCAATTCTTACCGGCACGTAATAGTCTACTCTTCTGAAAAGCGGAGCCGGTTTTTAACGTGTGTACAAGATGTTCTGCGTGCATTCGCACACAGCGCATCGGTTTATAGTCTCATCCGAAGGACTTTCAAGACATTCAGTTAGATTTTTTCTCGTCAGACTGGGAAGAAAAGGACAAAGCCAGGAATCGAAACCAGAACCTCACAGTTTGCATGTTAGGCAGGTGAATGTCTTAACCGTCCTGCCACCTTCCATATTATCAATTATTATTTCTGAAAGGAAGAGAGGTTATCGTTGTTGTGCGTTCCCCAGCTTTACAC
>CM060342.1:4849660-4852160 GCA_030674155.1 Stramonita haemastoma | reverse complement strand
GTTTATTTCCATGATCTGTCAATCATCTTTGTTTGTTATGTACACTTTATTTTATTGTTCTGGTTCGTTGTCATGTTTGTTTATATGTACGTTTTTTTTGTTGTGGCTGTTTAATGTAATGCATTTGTTTATATGTAAAGTTTTGTTTCTGTTCGTGGCTGTTCGTCGTTGTTTGTTTACATGTGTACAGTTTTTTCTGTTGCGGTGTTCATTGTTATTTGTTATATGTGTACAGTTTTGTTTCTGTTGTGGCTGTTTCATCGATATCTGTTATTGGTTGTACAGTTTGTTTCTGTTTTGTTGTGGCTGTTTATTTATTATGTGTACAGTTTGGTTTGTTTGTTGAGTGTTATCATTAGTTGTTTAAGTAGTTCTGTTGTGGATTTATCGTCATGTTTATCAGTTTGTTTTGTTGTTGCATCATTGTATTGTTTACATGCAGTTTGTACTGTTATGCTCGTACACTCTTTTGTAAGTATGTTCTGTTGTGGTGTTTATCGTTTTTCATTTTTGTTGTAATCTTGTTTTACAAAATGTTGCTTTTTCATCATCTCCGTTTATTTTATGACTGTTTGTTTCGTGTGTTTCTGCTTATCGTCGTCTTGTTACTGTGCATTCTTCTTCTCGTTGCCGCTTATTTCACCGCTTAGAGTTTATTTTTTCGTTTCCATCCTTGTTATGTCATTGTTGTTCTATGACTTTCATTGTCTTTATCTGGTTTGTTGTTGTTGTTGTTTTTTGTTTTGTTTTGTAGTTTGTCCCCAAAGTGGGGGTGGGAAAACCTAGTGGTAAAGCGATGTACTCGTGGTATGACTTAGAAGGGTGTTCGAGTCTCGCTTACCTCTCCTCTTGAAAATGAAATTAACATGGATACTGACTTTAGGCTTTCGTAGGTCTTTCAGAAGACATGTACACCGAGGGCTTAACTAAGGAAACAAACACAGTTGGAGACAGGAAAAGGTTTAAAAAAAAAAAAAGAGAGAAAAGAATGGCGCTGCTCTTATGGCGACGCGCTCTCCCCAGGGAGAGCAGCCCGAATTTTACGCAGATAAATTTGCCGTGACTTAAAGTCGTATACCATACCATACCATACCATACCATACCATACCATACCATACCATACCATACCATACCATACCATACCATACCATACCATACCATACCATACCCACACACGCATGCAGATTATCTTCCACACGTAGACCCGCCTAGAAGCAGAATGCTGGATGGTGCACTCGACCATACCCAGCATGCATTCTGCTGCCTGGAGACAGATGGACGTCACCAGGGTCATTGCCCACGACTGTCTCCCAATGCAACGCCTGTCAGACTCCTCAAAGGGTTCAGGGAAAAGTCCAGTCTTACAGATCTTCAAGTCGCCATGTTGTAAAACAAACAACCCCCCCCAAAAAACAACAAAACCGGTTGGCTGGTTGTTTAGTTGATATGTATAGTTGTTTTATGTTTTTTTTCTCTCTCTCGTGTTCCCCTTGTTGAAATGTATTATCAATTTGTTTACCCAAATCAATTGTTATTGTTTTTGTAATTAATTTTTTTTTTGGGGGGGAGGGGGGTTGCTAGTTTATTTTCCTTGTCACGCATGCCTCTGTCTAGAAGCACAATTTTCTTTTCTCCTTTCTTTGTGAAGTCGCAGCGTTTTTTCTTGTGGGGATGGGGTGGGGTGGGGGGAGAGGTTGGAGTGGGGGATGGGGGTGGGGGCGGGTGATAGGGGTGTTGTTTCATGTGTTGGCATGCGCACGAATTGTTCTCTCTGTGCTTGTTGTTTGCCACACGTTTTGTGCATCTGTTTTCGTGTACAGTTTCAATCAAACACACACACACACACACCACACACAACACACCCCACCACACACACACACACACACACACACACACACACACACACACACACACACACACACACACACACACCACACACGCATGCATGCATGCATGTGTAAAAAGAGGGTTTTATGTGTGCAATGCACTACCTCCAGTCTTATAACTGTTGGCACAATTCATTCATTTTTGTTATTGTTTTTATAAAGCAGCTGTGAGACAGCTGGTTTCAGAAAACCTTTACCTTTGTTCGCAAAGCCTGAAGGAAATGAACTAGGGTTAGAGAACCCGGGTAGTGGGGGTGTTGTGGTGGATGGTGGGGGTGGGGGTGGGGGGTCAATAATTATGATTTCAAAATAGGGGGGGGGGGGGTATAGGAGATGGTGGTTGTTGGTTTTTTTGTTTAGGTCACGAACTGGGTATAGGATTCACCTGCTTGCAGTTGTTGTGCATGTGTGCAAAAAGTATGCATACCACACACACACGCACGCACGCACACACACACACACACGCACGCACCACACGCACGCACGCACGCACGCACCGCACGCACGCGCACGCACGCACGCACGCACGCACGCTACACGCGCGCGCGCCACACACACACACACACACACACACAACACACACACACATACAACCCACCACCCCATACACACAC
>CM060342.1:4834660-4837160 GCA_030674155.1 Stramonita haemastoma | reverse complement strand
TGGTGTGGTCTTGTTCCATGCCACAGTTTAGTGGTGTGGTCTTGTTCCATGCCACAGTTATAGTGATGTGGTCTTGTTCCATGCCACAGTGTTGTGGTGTGGTCTTGTTCCATGCCACAGTTATAGTGTGTGGTCTTGTTCCATGCCACAGTTTTGTGGTGTGGTCTTGTTCCATGCCACAGTTATAGTGATGTGTCTTTTCCATGCCCAGTTGTGGTGGTCTTGTTCCATGCCACAGTTATAGTGGTGTGGTCTTGTTCCATGCCACAGTTGTTGTGGTGTGGTCTTGTTCCATGCCACAGTTATAGTGGTGTGGTCTTGTTCCATGCCAAGTTATAGTGATGTGGTCTGTGTTCCATGCCACAGTATAGTGATGTGGTCTGTTCCATGCCACGTGATAGATGGTGAGTCTTGTTCCATGCCACAGTGATATGGGTTGTCCATGACACAGTTTTAGGGTGTGGTCTTGTTCATACACAGTTAGTGTTGTCTTGTCATGCCACAGTTATAGTGGTGTGGTCCTTGTTCCATGCAACAGTGATAGTGGTGTGGTCTGTTCCATGCCACAGTATAGTGGTGGTCTGTTCCATGCCACAGTGATAGTGGTGTGGCTCTGTGCAAAGCTAGCTTGATGCCACAGTGATAGTGGTGTGGCCCTGTGCAATACAAAGCTAGCTTGATGCCACAGTGATAGTGGTGTGGCCCTGTGCAATACAAAGCATAGCTTGATGCCACAGTGATAGTGGTGTGGCCCTGTGCAATACAAAGCTAGCTTGATGCCACAGTGATAGTGTGTGGCCCTGTGCAATACAAAGCTAGTTCATGCCACAGTGATAGTGGTGTGGCCCTGTGCAATACAAAGCTAGCTGATGCCCACAGTGATTAGTGGTGTGGCCTGTGCAATACAAAGCTAGCCAGCATGCAGCCAAGTGATTGGAGGGGGGCGGTAGTGTCCAGCACCACATTCCGTGCACGTGCAACTTGATCCATGTCTGAGCCACGTCCCTCAGGACTTGTTTCTTCCTCACTGCCATTTCTGTTCCTTCTTTTTTTTTTTCTCTTCTTCTTCTTCTCTTCTTCTTCTTCTCTCTCTCTTCTCTCTCTCTCTCTCTCTCCTCTCTCTCTCTCTCTCTCCTCTCTCTCTCTCTCTCTCTGTCGTGTGTGTTGTGTGTGTGTGTGTGTTTGTGTGTGTGTGTGTGTGGTGTGTGTGTGTTGTGTGTGTGTGTGGTGTTGGTGTGTTTGATCGTGTGTGTGTTGGTGTGTTTGATCGTGTGTGTGTGTGTGTGTGTGGTGTGTGTGTGTGTGTGTGTGGTGTTGTGTGTGTGTTTGTGTGTGTTGGTGTGTGGTGTGGTGTGTTTGATCGGTGTGTGTGTGTGTGTGTGTGTGTGTGTGTGTGTGTGTGTGTGTGTGTGTGTGTGTTGTGTGTGTGTGGTGTGTGTGTGTGTGTGTGTGTTGTGTGTGGTGTGTGTTTGTGTGTGTGTGTGTGTGT
This sequence comes from Stramonita haemastoma, assembly GCA_030674155.1. Classification (NCBI taxonomy): domain Eukaryota; kingdom Metazoa; phylum Mollusca; class Gastropoda; order Neogastropoda; family Muricidae; genus Stramonita; species Stramonita haemastoma. The sequence goes on along the minus strand of CM060342.1, from coordinate 4,835,671 downwards.
GTGATTGAGCGTGTGTGTGTGTGGTGTGTGTGTGTGTGTGTGGTGTGTGTGTGTGTGTGTGTGTGTGTGTGTTGTGGTGATGAGGATGGGTCTGGTGCTGGACTTTTCTATTTTTCGTGGGGATCAGTTCACTGTGTTGCGGGAAAGTTGACGCTGTGGCCAACAGTTTTATTTTCTTCTCCTTTTTTGGTTCCACATACAGAGACATCAGAGAACAGACAGACAGACAGACACACACGCACAGACGTGCGCATGCGCTCACGCACACCCACCCACCCAACACCCTTAATTCAGATGTATGTTTGGAGAGAGAGAGAGAGAGAGAGAGAGAGAGAGAGAGAGAGAGAGAGAGAGAGAGAGAGAGAGACAATGACAATGACAATGACAATGACAAAAGTTTATTGTTATAGGCAGGATGCCCATTAACAAGGGGACAGTGGGAGGGGGGCTGGGCACAACACACAAAACGTTATGTATTGAGAACTTCCTTAATTACAACCCAAAAGGTCATCATGTCGTGGATGCCACAACATGGTTACATGATAAATTTAGATCCTTTTTTCATAAGCTTTGATTAACCCTTACAACTGGAATTGTCAATTGTCAAGGGGGAGGAATTTCCACAAAATATTACAAATCCAAAAATCATCATCTAACAACAAACTGGTCAGCGACAAGAAAAGTATGTTACGATGTCTCTTCTTCCCTCTTTTTTCATGGCTTGTGCAACTGTACACCACTAACACGTGACAGATTCGTGATAATCCAGGGGGCATGTCGGTTCAGCTTCTCTCTCTCTCTCTCTCTCTCTCTCTCTCTCTCTCTCTCTCTCTCTCTCTCTCTCTCTCTCTCTCTCTCTCTCTCTCTCTCTCTCTCTCTCTCTCATGCGTACCCCCCCACACACACAAACACACACACGTTCTCCCTCAAACACACACATTCACACACTCATACATATATACACGCACACAACACATTCACATCCACGTTTAAACACACACGTATACATAA
>CM060342.1:4817160-4829660 GCA_030674155.1 Stramonita haemastoma | reverse complement strand
ATTTCTTGTTATGACTGTGTGTGCAGTCTACCCCCTTCCCTGTCTGTGCCTGCTTGCTAAATATACCAACCCCATAGCCAACCAACGACCCTGAAACCCCAAACAATTTCTTCCTGTTAGAGAAATAAGAAATAACTTGACAAGGCAAAAATAGTAGAAAAAATATACATAAATTTAATATTAAATATTATCAAGATAATATATATATATATATAATATATATATATATATATATATATATATATATATCCGTAAAATCCCTAGCATAAGCCCACCATCTAGGAAACGCCCACCCCCCACTTTGGGTCAAAAGTTGTGCACAGCCACAAACGCCCACCCTGCTTTTTTCAAAGAGACGATGCTCACTTTCACTAGGATTTGTGCAGACTGTTCTAAAAGTCATCTTTTCCCCTTTCTTTACCTTTTCGTGTTTCCTTTTTTCTTATTCTTTGTCCCCTCTCCTCACTCCCACCCATCCCCAACAAAGTGGTTTTAAAATTACGTCATGTATTTTCCACTGACGTCTTTTGTCTGTCAGTGACGCATCGGTACTTTGACGACGCTTCCTGATGGCTGGAAGTTGGTTCTTAAATCTCTCTGTGCCATTTTTGCAAAATGCGGAAGCAACAGTCTTGCACTGTATCACTGAGCCAGTCCCCTCCTCCTCCTCCTCCTCCTCCTCTTCTCTCTCTCTCTCTCTCTCTCTCTCTCTCTCTCTCTCTCTCTCTCTCTCTCTCTCTCTCTCTCTCTCTCTCTCTCTCTCTCTCTCTATTTGAAGTTTATAATAGTCTAGTAAAACTAAAACAAACTAATACAAAAGGCATGGATGGCCTTGATGGGAAAATTATCAAACTTTGTGCTTCTTATTTTACTGACTCACTTACATACATATTTAATCTATGCATTGACAAAAATTATTTTCCAAAAGCATTTAAAATAAGCAAAATACTCCCTATATATAAATCAGGTGAACGGACTGAGCCTTCCAACTACAGACCTATTTCTATTCTATCAGTCCTTTCTAAACCTCTAGAGCAACATATAAAACGTCATATTGTTGCTCATATAAAAAAAAAAGATCTTCTACATCCTAGTCAATCCGGATTTCGTGAGAAGCATTCATGCCACACTTCCTTGATAAAACTCGTCGATGAATGGCTTAAATAATAACGATAAATGATAACAAATTTAATGGAATAGTCTTTGTAGATTTTGCAAAGGCTTTTGATACACTTTCTCATACTCTGCTTCTCCGTAAACTCAACGTTTATAGATTCTCTGCCAATACTCTTGCACTCATAGCATCTTTTCTCAATTGTCGCATCAAACTGTATGTATAAATAATAAATATTCCACCATTCTCCCACAGAAATTTGGTGTACCGCAGGGATCGATTCTAGGTCCTATTCTTTTTTCACTTTATATTAATGATTTGCCTCTTTATGTTAGATCTACTTGTGAACTCTTTGCTGACGACACTACCATCTCTTGTAGCCATCAAGATATTCCATTATTATACAAGAACCTACAAGAGAGTACTAACGACCTAATCAGATGGACTGAATCGAATCATATGTCCTTAAATTCACAAAAGACAAAACAAATGCTTGTAACAACTAGGCAGAAACGCCAAAATTTAAATGACAATATTCCATCTATCTATATAAACGATGACAAAATTGAAGTAGTCAAGTCACATAAAGTCTTAGGTCTTATTGTAGATAATAATTTATCATGGTCTGATCACATTAGTAAACTATCCAAACGAGTGTCAACAAAGGTTTTTCAGTTATCTAAAATAAAAAATTTCCTCCCTTTTCATGCTCGGAAACAATTTTTCCACGCTCACATAAAATCAGCTATAGACTATGCATCCACTCTTTGGGACTGTGCTAGTGAAAACACATTAAAACCGCTCACTCAAAGTTACAAACGAGCACTAAAAATCTCCTCCTTAAGTCATCATCATTAACTCCAGAAGATTACAAATTTCTTGATATTCTACCACTGAAAAACAAATTAAGATATAACAAAGGTATTCTAATGCATAGGATTATATCACATATAGTACCTGCTACCATTATTGATTTATTCCCAATTAATAGTAAACGACATACTCCGTTGCATTTGTCACAAAGCCTCGTAATAAAATCTTGTTCAAAATCAAAGCCTAACACTAATCAGAGGTGACCCTATGGAATTCACAAACAAAACCTCTAACAATCTAAAAAGCCAAATTAATGCTTCCCTTCTCTAAAAAATTGACAAAATATATCATCACAATATAATCTATCTTATTGTGATAATCATTCACTATCACATTAGTACATCCAACGTGTCACGTTTTTCATATCTAATAAATCTTCCTCCCTTTTCATCTCTCATTTCTCTCTCTCTCTCTCTCTCTCTCTCTCTCCCTACAGCTACGAAGTATTAAGTTACATAATTGGTTGTTACAAACAGAATTATGCTATGTTCTGTGTGGGTTTTTTTTCTCCATTTTCTTGTTATTAGTTTGCATTTACTAGTTTGTATCATTGAGAAGGCTGGATGTAAAAAAGCAATTGTCATGCTTACTCCTTCACCTTCTGAAAATAAAATTCAATCAATCAATCTCTCTCTCTCTCTCTGTGTCTCTCTGTCTCTGTCTCTGTCTCTGTCTCTTCTCTCTCTCTCTTCTCTTCTCTCTCTCTCTTGCATGTCCTCGTTGGCCTTCTTTGCCTCAAAGTCCCTTTTTTTCTATTTTCCTTCACTTCTACTCACACGACCTTACTTACATGCTTTCAGGGTTTGTATTTACTCAATTATACGGTTGAGCACAAAAATTATTTTGTGCAAAGGGGTCTATCCCTAGCAAACGCCCACCCCCCAATTTTGCCCTAAATCAGTGCACAGGGGGGGTGGGCGTATGCTAGGAATTTTAATATATATATATATATATATATATATATATATATATATATATATATATATATATATATATGTATGTATATATTATATGTATGTATGTATGCCTCATAGGATAGGAGGATAGGGTCGTGTTATGAAAAAAAAAATCTTAGCACCAGAGATTGTTGTCAGTTTTTCCTATTTTTCCTGAGCCATTGCAGCTGCACGTAACTCTCGTAGCTACACAGACAGACATCACATCCTAGCTGCTTTTGCAGCTCGGAATCTATTATTTTAATTGGATGCTCGGTATTTTCGGAATAAAGGGAATGCAGGTGTTGCCCACAGTTTGCACTCAAAGGAAAAAACACTGTGAAGCTGGTGTAATGATAATAACAATGATTAAAAACAAACCTCCCCAAACCCGCCAGGAATAACCTTGTGGTAGAGCACAGCAGAAAGAAGTAGCAGCCGTGATTGAAAGTATCGATCAGGATCAGCCTGATCTGTTGACCCACTGTCCTCACCTCGCTAAAGATCTCCTGTTCCCCTCTCTCAGGGCCACACGCTCCTACCACTGACCACTGACAGCAGTTGACTGACCCCTGTAACTGTGTTGAAAGGATATTTTGTTTTTGTTTAAACATCTTTATTTAAAAAACAAAACAAAACCCATACATTACATATATAAACTTACAGTAGAGCAGCAACAACAACCACCATGTTTGTCATTTCACCTCCAAAGTGGTGTGTATTGATCGTGACCTTTAAAAAAGCGGCCATGTTTTCATTCACCTGAGGACTGGTGGCATCCTGACTGCACACCCTGCCTCCACACTGTCCTGATGACTGACAGCCACAATGGCCTCCCTCCCCCAGTACCCATCTCCATCAGCACAGCAGAATACATGGCGGGCATGATGCATTGTTGATGAGCTCTTTGTCCCCCCCCCCCTCCCCTCTTCCTACCTCATGGGGCTGACAACACAGCGAGCACTGATGTGTATTAAAGCCAGAGTCTTTTAAGCCTTAAACAAACACACAAACCCTCTTTCGATTGGTGCAGATGGATTGCTCACGTGATCTTTTGATCCAATCAGACACGTTCAGTCTGCTTAGGCCATGCGTCAGGTTTAGATCATGCAAGTTGGCACTAGAGAGACAAATGGACACTTTTTTCCCCTTCTTTTTCTCTCTGCCCTGGTAGCCAAGGCAGGCAGCTGTGTGCACAGGATGGGTGTCCATTGTCTTGTTTATTGAACAGCAGCAGCACGTGAAACTGTGGCGCGCATACCAAGCCAGGTGTGTGTGTGTGTGTGTTGTGTGCATGCACATGCATGCATGCAGTTAGTTCTTCTCTAGAGTGGGCCTGTGCCCAGGATAGGATTCATGACACACTGGATCGTGGATCGTTACCACGTCCACTCAGGAAAAGTGGCGGCGGGGGGGGGGGGGGGGGGGGGGGGGGGGGGGGGGGGGTATACCGTGTAGTGTCTTTGTTAGAGATCAACCACACTGGACAAGAATCAGTCCCACGCTATCTAGGCCTTTAGCCGAGTGGTTAAGACTGTTCGATTTCATCCTGTGGGTCTGGGAAGTCATGGGTTCGAAACCAGGCGGCAGTGTCTGGTGAATATAATTACGATCTGCCAGGTCAACTTCAAGTGCAGATCTGCCAATGTTTTAATTCCGGAATTTCGTGTCTATACAAATACCCTGAAGAAGGTCAGATATGCACGTTAACGATGCCGTCATTCATGTCAGCGTTCCCGAGTGTTACGGAAACACGAATATACCCAGTATACATCCCTGAAGTCGAAATGCGGCTATCTTCATGGTAGGCAAAAAATTGGTTGTCTGTGCAAACTCACCTTTGGTAAACCTCGAAGCTCTAGGCGAGGACCCCCCCCAAAAAAAAAAACAACAACAAAAAAACCCCAACCAACCCCCCCATAAAAAAACAAACAACAACAACCCCCCCCCCCCCCCAAGAAAAACAACCCCCCACACCTAAACCCCCCCCCCCCCCCCCCAGAAAAGGATCAATGTCGGCTTTTTTCGGTGAATAGTTTGATCAGAAGAGAAAGTGTGTTTTGTTTGCTTTTCTTTCAGTCAAGTAAAAAATGCACCGAATCCTCCCATGAAGGGATTAACAGAGTGCACCATTGACAGACGCATAACAATACAGTAATAATCATAAAATGGAAACTAAAACATGCTAAACGCCTGCAATGATAGCTTTCTATTGCTGGTTTTGTGTGGGTTTTCCCTATAGTTGCATTGACAGAATGAGAAAGTGCTTTCGAGTAAAGTCCGTTTTCTTTCTGTCTTTTTGTTTGGTTCCTCGGCTAGTGCTGTGAGGTTCACCAATGGTGACATTTTGCGTATGTGACCGTTATTGCCCACCATGAAAGTAGCTGCATTGCGACTTCAGGGACTGTGTTTATTATTCCGTCCTCTCCTCATTCACGTTCTCCCTGTCATCCCCTCCAATCTGTGTGTTTGTTCTTTCTCATTTGTCGCCTCTCAGTCTGTTGTTTCCTGTTGAAGTTTAATGTTCTGCTCTCCATTTCTCGGTCACTGCTTCAGTCAGGTAAAGACCGACGGCGCCAATCACAGAGGAGGACTGGTAACAGAGGGAGGGAGGGAGGGAGGGAGGGAGGCGTTTCTCCCAGTATACCTCCCTCCCTGTTCAGCCCGAATACCGTGTCCGCTTTCTACCCACAGGGTGTAGAAGTTACTTCATTCAAGATGCCGCTGCTTCACTCCCCCCCCCCCTCTCTCTCAACACTGCATCTACCCGGTACCCTCCCTCCCTCCCTTACCCCTTGCTTGCCCTACATTCCGGGTCATGAGGTAACTGACCGATATGCTGACACTGACTGTTGAGGAAAGGAAAGGTTTTCAAAGTAACTGTAGACATTGATGTAAAAAAAAACAAACCCCAAACCAAACACAAACCAACCACCCCCCACCCCAAACTCAGTCACACGTGGAAGATCTCCTTGAAAAAGAAGCGGAATACCCGAATTTGACTGTGAACGTTTGACCTGAAGAAATGGTTTCTGGCATATGTAGGTAGGCTGTAGGAAAGATGACACTGTCCATTGTAGGTCATACTCCATACTCATGAAGTTATCTGCTTACATGTTTATAAGGAGTTCTATAGTGTATTGTCTGTGATGATGCACATACTCATCTGTCCGTTACTTGCTTATCAATTTTTAAAAATCCAGAAAGTCATAATACTTGGTTAAAAAATGTTATCAGTTCAGAATAACATACTACCACAAATACACGAAAGGAGTACAAGCAATGCTTAGGATTATCAGAATATAGTTATAATACTGTCACTTAACGCACAACTAATTAACACCCCAAATCCCAAAGAATTATCTAAGTAGAGTTATAATACTGTCACTTAACGCACAATTAAGAAACACCCAAATCCCAAAGAATATCAAAATACAGTTATAATACTTAACCTAACGCTCATTACGAAACACCCAAATCCCAAAGAATTATCAAAATACAGTTATAATACTTTAACCTAACGCACAATTACGAAACACCCCAAATCCCAAAGAATTATCAAAATACAGTTATAATACTTTAACCTAACGCACAATTACGAAACACCCCAAATCCCAAAGCTTACAGTGTCCCTCTTCTTCTCCGTGGCACGCTCACACAGCAACTACTGTGGGCTGTCGTGTGAGTGAAAATGCCTTGCTCTGCCGTGAAGCGCCTGTCAAGTCAGGCCCAGCGCATCCAACTTCGGCGTGGGAGCAAAATTGTTACCTTTTAAGTCTTTCATAAATAAAAGGCAGGAAAATGGACGAAGAAGACAGAGAACAGACAAGAAGGGGTGACAGGAAGAAGAGGAACAAGGCAGAAACGAAGAGCAGGACAGAGCAGAGGGAATTCCTGGCACAGAATTTCCAAAAAGTGGGGATGAGGTTTATATCTAGCCTGGCTCCCATAGCAGCCCACTGTGAAATCCCCAAGCAATGCGTTTTAGGTTGGCCTACACACTGAACTGTTATTTGTAAGCAATGACCAGTTTTGAGGTTGGCCTACACACTGAACTGTTATTTGTAAGCAATGACCAGTTTTGAGGTTGGCTTTACGAGTCAGGGGACAGCCCCATAAACACGGCTGGCTGCCCAGCGTGACTGGGCTTCAAGCAACATTACATCGCTGACTGACCGAAAAAAGGATCCCCCCCCCCCCCCCCCTCACTCCACTCTACAAGTGGCCGATCCTATTACTGCACACAGCAGGTTTGCACACGTTGTTCTACCCTTTAAATAGAAGTATTTTCCTTTGATATTCTACTTGCTGGAAGAAGCACAACTGCTCAAAGCCACCTCCCCCCCCCCCCTCTATCAAGTAGCCAAGTCGTTCTCTTGTGAGGACTTCAAAGATACACCTGCTGCCTTGCTAATTTAAAAATGGTTAAATTCTGTTCATCTCGGTGAAATCACCCGATACAGCAAGTCCCACCACTCACGCTTTAAAGGGTGAAGAGAATATAAGTTGCTCCACTTTAATTAAAAACGATCATTGAATTACCGTTTCAAGTTCAGTTATGTATACATGTGTGCTGGAGTTTGTGCCATGAGGTGGAATGGCAAATAAAAACCCAACCCCAAAATAAACAACAGACAGACAGACAGACAGACAGACAGACACACACACACACACACACACACACACACACACACACACACACACACACACACACACACACGGGACGGGATACCCTAGTGGTCAGAACAATGCGCTCGCAATTTGACGACCCGAGTTCGATTCCCGCTCGAGGGGTGCTGACTCCACTCTGCCCCAAAGTCTTTCGCACGCAGAACATCTTGCGCACACGTTAAATCCTGTTCTGCTTTTCGTAAGAGTAGGCCATTGTGTGCTGGTGGGAACAGATGAAAGTATTTACAAAACTACATACACACGGGGACTGGGTGAAAAAAAGCACATGAATGCTTATTCGATTATCCTCTATATAAAAGAATAAATATAAAATAAAACACACACAAATTCCTCGCGCTCTCTGTCTCTGTCTCCCCTTACCACCCCCACCCCCCCGCCTCCCACACGACCCCACCTGACCATGCCTCCCTCTGCCTACTGAACTGTGTGACCCTAAAGTACAGACAGGGAGGGTGCCTCGTGCTTGTAATAGTAAGAGGGGAGGGGGGGGATAAACTGACAGGGCCAGGGGGTGCACAGTAACCACACACACAAACCAACCACAGGGAAAGGCTATTATACCAGGGGTGTGTCATTTTCTCTGCTTCTTTCTCCCCCTCCCCTACCAGGCGTCTTCACAGATGAAAGAAGTAACGACTAAGTGAGTGAGCTCAGACTGAGGAGCTCTTTCTTGTTCCTGGACTGTGGCAGTTTGGGGAGGGGGGGGGGGGGGGGGGACATCCAGCTGTGCCGGGGATGATGATGATGATCATAAGAAAAAACCCAGTACAGTGAATGAACTTGGAGGATGGCATGTATATATATATAATATATATATATATATATATATATATATATATATATATATATATATATATATATATATATTGTAGATATATAAAAAAATATATACACACACACATATAGATTGTGTGTGTGTGTGTGTGTGTGTGTGTGGTGTGTGTGTGTGTGTGTGTGGAGAGAGAGAGAGAGAGAGGGGGGGGGGGAGCGGGTGTGGTCACTATGAGGTATTAAGTGGCGTTACGGAAAACAGCACCGACATAGCTATTGTTGGCCCGTTTCTCATAAGCTTTTATTTATTTTTTACCCCATCATCATGGCTATTAGATACACCTTTTTTATTGCCATCTTGGGACAAGATCCCCAACAAAAATACACACAAAAAACAACCACCACCACCCTCCCCAAACCCAACACCCACACACACAGACACTGACACACACACGCGTGCGCGCGCGCGCGCACGCACACACACACACACACACACACACACACACACACACACACACACACACACACACACTACACACACGTACACACACACACGTACACAAACACACACACACATACACATACACACACGCACACACACTAAAAAACCCAACACTCCTCCCATCCCCCAATAAAAAAGACACCCCCTCTCACATAAAATAGACACACTAAAAACAACCCCTCCCTCCCCCCCCCCCCCCCCCTCACCAGTGTCTGATGTCTTAACACGATGGCCACGATAACTGTGATGCAGCAGGGGGAAGGGGGGGGGGGGGTCTGTTATCACTGATAATTATGGAAGTTTACACCTCTAGCAAAGTTGGGAATCTTGCTGGTTGTTTCCAGTGTTATTGGCACACAGCACTGCATGGTGAAGTGTGCAAGCCAAGAACAGTGGTGTCTGAATAAAGGAAGAGTTAAAATGAATATACCAAGGTAGTTCAGTGAACGAAAATGGACATATCAAAGAGGCCAAGAAAGGAAAATGGATATATAAAATGGATGTAGAACAAAAATACCAAGACAGTTCAATTAAGAAAACTGAAAATATCAAGGCAGTTATGTGAACAAACATATATCAGTGAACAAAAATGAACATATCAAAGCAAGTTCAATGGACCAAAATGAATATATCAATTTCAATGGTCGAAAATGAACATATAAAAGCAATTTCAATGGATGTAAAGGAATATATCAAAGTAATTTCAATGGACGAAAATGAACATGTTAAGGAAGTGCGATGAATGGACAATAATATTTTCAATGTGTATCAAATATTTTGCCAATGGCAGGTGATTGTAGTAAACACGAACAGCAGAGAGACGAAAGCTATCAGAAAAAGCAGCATTCTTGATGAAAAAGAACGCATGAATTATTTATTTATCTATATTTTTTTCAAAGTTTCTCAGCATGTCACCATCTTTTGTGCAAAAACAACTGTATGTCGAACTCCAAATAAATGTTTTGGTACAACTAATGAAGTATCAATGTGTTCCTAGTTTCCTTGCTATTGATTCTACTTGATTTAAGACACATCGAAAAACATATGAGAGCAGACAAACTGGATGAAACATACTTCAGCACAACATAATTTTATGAAACATAATTTGTTGTTCTGATTGCCTTTGTTGTTGTTGTTGTTGCGCATTACCTAGCTTTACACTGGGGATTACCCACAATAAGCTTTCTGTCTCACTCGTCCCACCTGGCAATCACTGTCAAATTGTAAGTGCACACAGGCTTGCATGCATGTGTAACTGTGTTTGAGCACTTTGCCCAACAGGTAGCCATACTCCAACTTCAGAGCATTTTTTCCTCTCCTTTTACAGGAGAGAGCAGGTTATTATGTTGAGAGCTTTTCACAGTAACAAAAACAAAGCAATATTTCAGTGTTAGCCTTGGTATTTAGCTCAACTGACATCAATAACTAACAAAGGTGTGTGTGTGTTGGTTTCTTAATTTTGTTTTGGCCTGGGCCAAAATATGAGTTTGGTGAATGGTGATTCAGCAAAACTTCGTTATGCACCACAGAGAACTTTGGCCTGATTAAACTATTGATTGGAGATCGATGAGATCAACTGATGTGGATGATCCCCCACAGCAGCTTTCTTTCCACCTGCCTGCCTGCCTGCCTACCTACCTACCTGCCTGCCTGCCTGCCTGCCTGGCCAGATAAAGCCATTGACCACAGCCATGCAGAGTGATTGACCCTGATTGCTGAATCTTTTCTCACCTCTCCAGGTGAGAAGAGCTATTGATCCTGACCCTTCCTTCCCTCCTTCAATGCAAACCTCTGTTCACCTGTTTCAAAAGCAACATGGCTGCTCTCCCTTGCTTCTGATGCCTTATTGATGGAAGCAGCAAGGGACAGGACAGCCCCCCCCCCCCCACCCCCCCCCACCCCCACCACACACAACCGTGCTGCACTATACCCGCCTGATGACAGTGCATGGGGGATGAACCAGCCCTTTGTCTCCGCTCTCGTTGCGCTGACTGAACACAGCATTGATGTTTTCTGCATTTGATTAAGTAGGCAGCTTGCATCAACGTGTTGTGATGCTGTGTGGTGACAGAAATAGCTCGCTCTGATTGGTGCAGATGGACCGACCGCGTCACTGCAACAGACCTCTTCAGCCAATCATGGCGTGTGTGTTCCGATTAGGCCACAGTCCACGTTTAGACTATACATTAGCCGTGGGTGGAACTGAAAGGAAATTGTTTCTTTGGCAACGGCGTGGGTAGAGTGGGGTTTTAGGGCCACCACTGTTTGTGAGAGAGAAAGGAGTGTTGATGCAGGGGAATTGATTGCCTCCTGTATGGCTGTACTGCTGGACTTAGGGAAAGGAAAGACTCATCAGCTTACATCCCCCCCCCCCCCCCCCCTCTCTCTCTCTGTGAGTGGAATGGATGGATTGTTGTCAAAATCACCATCTTTAGTTAACGAGGAAGTGTGCATGCTAGGGATGAGCCACACCAAAGCAAGGACCAATGCCCGTGCTCTGCTTGAACAGAAGGAAATGTGACTCTTGTGTGTGTGTTTTCTAGGTCGCTAGGATCTGAATAATTATGTAATATATTTATGATTATTATGTAATATGATATTTTTTGTTGAATTGTTAAACAGAAAGATTGGGCTTATTGTTTGTCACCTTTAAATCATTGAGACAATTCTCAGATGTGAAAAAAAATCCTTTAACAATTTTGTTTTTTTGTGTGCATGGAATGAAGGTGATAGTAAACTTTTAAAATATTTAAGTTCATTTCACGCAAACGAAGGATTGCATGTTAAGTATACAAGCTTACCCTTTATATAATCATCTGTCTGTACCTATCATACATCAGTCTGTCTGCTTACCCTATCTATATACTTTGGCTTACCTCCATATACATCATCTGTCTGCTTACCCTATCTATATACATCAGTCTGTCTGCTACCCTATCCATATCTCATCTGTTCTACCTATCCATATACATCAGTCTGTCTGCTACCCATCATAACTCAGTCTTCTCTTACCCTATCATTACATCATCTGTCTCCTCCTCCATCCTCTGTCTCTTTGTCCTTCTTGTCTCTCTGTATTTGTCTTTTTTCTTCTTTCTTGACTTTGTTCTTCATGGTATGCATTGTAAATCAATTACTTTTGTTTGATTTTTCTCTTCTTTTCCACCCCAGAGCCTGGATGTAAAAAAGCTATTGTTATGCTTATTCTACAACCTCTGTAAATAGAACTTGTTCATTGTTCATTTTTCGGAACGTTGAAATTTCTTGCACATGAGTTAATTTCTTGGTCAATTAGTTGATGTGATGAGTGCAGCAGTGACTTACCAGAATCACGTGGTTGGATTTTGGACAGCAAGTTTTCCGCCCGGTACCGCACAGTACAGGGCCTGTGTAACACAGACAGGGCTTAGCTGAGCTTAGTGACTGCTCTCTCTTCTCTCCCCTCTCTCTCTCTCTCTCTCTGTCTCGTCTGCTCTCTCTCTTCTCTCTCTCTCTCTTCTCTCTCTCTCTCTCTCTCTCTCCTCTTCTCTCTCTCTCTCTCGTGTAAATCAGACAAGAGAATACTGCTTCCGTTTTCTGCCTGTCAGAGCTAAAGGGATACAACTATGTGAGA
>CM060342.1:4792160-4812160 GCA_030674155.1 Stramonita haemastoma | reverse complement strand
TGATGTGTGTGAGTGTGGTGTGTGAGTGTGAGTGTGTGTGTGTGTGTGTGTGTGTGTGTGTGTGTGTGTGTGTGTGTGTGTGTGTGTAGGAGTGATATTCGTGCGTTCATGCCTCTTCTCCCATAAAACAACCAACCAACTAAAACAAACACAACAAAAACGAAACATCCCCACACATCCCCCCAAAACCCAAACCAGAACATGTTGTAACTTGTTGCAAACTAGAATGACATAGGAATATTTTATTTTTAAGATCCACACTATATAACAAAACTAGAGAAAGTAAAATAAAAAGCCAAACCCAAACCCAAATCCCACCTGAAGTTAAAAAAAAACAAAACAACAAAAGCCAAACAAACACACACGTGGTCTTCACTTTGACGTCTCTTCACAGGAAGTTATATTAGACTTGAAACACACTTGAAACACAAATGGAACGAAGATCTGAAAGCCAAAGAGGCCATAGATAAGGGAGGGAAATATTCCACGGATCAATCAATCAATCAATCAAGCTGAAATAAAATGACGGATCGCAATCTGTACAATTCCAACAACAAAAAAAGAAAAGAAAAGGAAAGAAATTCCGGATGAATGAAGAAGAAGATGGAAAGATCCTGAGCCTGGGAAGGACTTATCGATTTTCTGTCCGGGAGTATCATGGCTTGAAACGTATTCTTCAGCTGTTTCTGCTGCTGCTGCTGTTGCTGTTTAAAAATTCATTTTGATAGCCATTCAGCTGACATAATGCTGGAGATTATTGTCAACAAAGTCAGTCAGAAAAAAGAGATGAATTGAGATTGAGATGGAGAGAGAGAGAGAGAGAGATAGAGAGAGAGAGACAAGACGCGCCAACACGCGACGCGCGCAACACACGCGTACGCGCGCACACCACGCACACAACGCACGCACACGCACACACACACGACGCACCACACACACACACACACACACACACACACACACCACACACACACACGCGCGCGCAAACACAGAGGGAGGGAGGGAGAGACAGACAGACAGACAGACAGAGCAGACAGACAGACAGACAGACAGACAGACAGACAGACAGAGAAAATAATGTAGAGACAGACAGACAGAGAAAATAATGTTGACAGAGACAGACAGACAGACAGACAGGGAAGATTCAGGCGGGTAAGCAGGCAGACGAACAGTTCACAAAAATCAGGAATAATCATTTCTTTTTAGGATTTTGTGCAAACGCATCGTTACTTGCTGACAGCACAGGGGTCGACTAGCCTATCCCTCTTCCTCCTGTCTGTTCATAATCGTAGCAGCAATAGCAGCAGCAGTAGCAGTAGCAGTAGCAGCAGCAGTTACAGAAGCAGCAGCAGTAGTAGCAGCAGTAGCAGGAGCAGTAGCAGCAGTAACAAAAGTAGCAGCAGCAGCAATAGCAGCAGTAGTAAAGTAGCTGCAGTAGCAGCAGCAGCAGTATCAGCAGCAACCGAAGTAGCAGCAGCAATAGCAGCAGCAGCAGCAGCAGCAGCATTAGTAGCAGCAGCAGTAGTAAGTAGCAGTAGTAGCTAAGACGGCAGTAGAAGTAGTAGTAGAAGTAGTAGTAATGAAAGTAACAGTTGTAGCAGGAGCATCATCGTTATCAGCAGAGCCAGAAGTAGCAGTGGTGGTGGTAGAAGTAGTAGTAGTAGTAGTAGAGTAGTAGTAGTAGTTAGTCGTAGTCGTAGTAGTAGTAGTAGTTGTTGTTGTAGAAGTAGTAGTAGCAGTTAGTTCTAAGTTGTTTGTAGTTAGTAGTAGTAGTATAGTAGTAGTAGTAGTAGTAGTAGAGTAGAGTGTAGTAGAGTTGTAGTAGTAGTAGTAGAAGTAGTAGTAGCAGTTAGTTCTAAGTTGTAGTAGCAGTAGCAGTAGCAGTAGTAGTAGTAGTAGTAGTAGTAGTAGTAGTAGTAGTAGTAGTAGATAGTAGTAAAAAAAACAGAAGCAGGAGCAGCAGAAAGAGAAGGCAAAGGATGAATATACAATAAAAAAAAACAACAACATGAACATGGATGGAGCTGGTCACAGAGCGCACTGTGGGTGTTGCAGAGAGGGCCCACCTGCTGCCCCTGGAGTTCGGCGTGTTCCGCACCATGAAGGAGTACGACCCCTGGAAGGGCATCCTCAAGAACCTGTACGACAGATACTTCAACGAGATCTTCACCAGAGCCACGTAAGCAACAACAACAACTAAAAATAATGACTACTGGCACTTTGATGGCTGCTTGCATGTGCCGTTTTTGCTCTTTATTTGTTATGGTTTTTTTGTTATGATTCTCCGAATTTTTGGTGTGTATTTTTTTTCTGTTAAATTTTTATGTTTGTTTTTGTTGTTTGTTGATGAGTAAAATCCTGTGGCAGTTATATAATCTGTTGGTCAGGTACCTTAGTGGAATCGCTGCCAATGTTGGGGGCCAGGAAATCCTGTTTTCAGTCTGTCTGCCTTCTGCCGCCATGTGCCCATCAATGATTATTTAGCTGTTGTCCGTCGTGTTTGATGATGACCTCCAAAAACAGCAGAGCTGCTGTTTTGGAAATAGGGCAGAAATTCGATTGTAGTGGAGATGCCTTGCCCACAGGACATCTTGCACACATATTAAAACCTTTTCCACTTTTCGGAAGAGTAGACCATTGTGTGGCGGTGGGAGCGGATGACAAAATTTACACAACTGTATACACACGGGAATTGGATGTAAAAAAGCATATGAGAGCTGTTTGTAGGTATGAATGTATTTTTGGACATGTCTGCATGCGTGCGTTTCGTGGCCAGACAAGGGGGTTGTTGATAAACTTTGTGATGATAATGATGATGGTGGTGATGTGAATGGTGATGATAATGATGGTGATGGTGATGATTGGTGAGAATTGGTGAGAATGGTGATGATGGTGAGAATGATGGTGGTGATGATGGTGATAATGTTGATGATGACGATGGTGTTGATGTTGGTTTTCCTCTGTTGATGTTGATGGTGAGAATGGTGATGGTGATATGAGGATCATGGTATGATGGTGGTTGTGATGATAATGATGATGAATGGTGATGGTGGATGATGATGATGATGACGATGATGACAACGACGACGACGATGATGACGATGGTGATGATGTTGGTTTTCCTCCTGCAGGTACTGCGGTCACTTCAAGGTGCTGAGCACCAGCCCTCACTGCCGCAACTCGGAGTGGGCCAAGGCGCTGGAGCAGAACAGCACTGTGTGTGTGGAGTGTCAGCCCGTGGCCATGAGTCGCGATGTGGGCATGCGCTGTCTGGGGCACGGCGTCTTCCGCCACACCACCACCTGGAAGGCCGTGGACGTGCGCCGCTGCTACGGGGAGTGGTCTCTGGTGGAGGCCCACAAGCCCTGCACCTGCAACCCCGAGATCCAGCCCAGCTTCATCTTCATCTGAGCCCACACCCCTGTCTCTGCCTGTTGGGGTCAGTGCTCCGCGCTGACTGAGGGAGAGAGTGAGGGCTGGGGAAGGAGTCTGCTGATGATGGGGAAGTGAGGCCAAGGAGGACAGACACACACAGCCACCACACACTTGAACTTTGTGGGGGATGTAGGTAGGGGGTGGGGGAGGGGGGTTGGAGGTCCTCCCCCTCCCCCCCGGGTCAGCTATTTGGGGGGAACCTCATTATGGCTAGGAGAGAGGGGAGGGGGAGGGGTTGCATGTTTGTGGAGGTGGTGATGATGACTGCTGGTTTGCTTTAGTTGGGAAGTTTTGGCTTTTTGTGTGCGTGTGCGTGTGTGTGTGTGTGTGTGTGTGTTTTTTGGTTTTTGAAGGAGGAATATGTGACTCGAAGAGTCGAGTTTGATCTGAATGGAATCCCAATGACGTGAAATGTTTGACTGCTGATAGTTTTTAGAGTTTGTAGAGATTGAATTAAAAAGAAAAATCTTTTTCTGCTTGCAGTTCTTTTCTTTAACACAAAGACAGACGGCGTCACAAACTGAATAAAGTCTGCATTGGAAGTAGGATAGATGAATTGCTGTGACTTGATTAATGGTGAAGCATCCTTCATGTTAACACGATCATTCATCACAAAAGTGTTGCTGATGACAGTCATGATGCACCAAAGTCTGTCATCAGAGACATCATTTTCATGTCAGCGTTATTGTAGCTCTACTTTTCCTGACTCTAGAAATTCTTTTCTTTGCTTAGTTTCAGTGGAATCTTTGCCAAGGCTTACTGACTCCAAAAAAAAGAGACAAGAAAAATTCATTCTTACAATTTTTTTCTTCAGAAAGAGATCCTGTGAACAACTTGGCCTAGCACCCTAGTTTCTTTCAGTGCTACTAGCACAGATGCTGCTTTAATGTCTACAGGGTCCTCTCTCTTATCTCTCTCCTTCTTGTCATGATAATAAATCTCATAAATATTTGATGATACTAAATCAGTTAAATAGCTGATGTTACTGACCTTTGCCTCCTGTTGATGAGCTTCTGACAGATGTTTGACCATGTTGAAATATGCAGTTTTTCTTTGAAAAAAGAACCCAAACCCAGCAGGTTTGGTCGTTTTTTTGTTGTTTGCATTATAAAACTGGACTTCAATGCTTTACAACTATTTTGACTCTCTCTGTTTTCGTTGTTGTCTTAACTGTCCAGTACTTTTTGGTCTTTTTGCAGTAGTCAAAAAAAGAAGAAGAAAAAAGTGGATAAGGTGGCGTCTCCCCAAGGAGAGAAAGCTGCCCACATTTCAGCCAGAGAAATCTGCTGTGACTGAAATGAGGATGTACATGCAGGATCTGCCTTCTTTGATGTGGCAATTTCGGATCTAATGCACCATTGACGTATGCCTGGGTTTTATGATAAAGAAACGTCAGTTATAAATGATTGAATAGAACTGTAACAGTTTGCTGGATATATAATGAAAAGTCTGTGAGAATAGAATTGTAAGAGTGCATTTAAAAATGGCCAGTGTATCAGTTATTAAAAAAAAATATAAAAAAAACAAAAACAAAATAGAAAACAAACAATGGCTTACTCATATAGGCTACTGACAACAAAAAGAAATGACATAATGTATTGATAAAAATGTTTATATATCCGTTAATTTCCGTAGAAAAAAGAAAGGTAGTTTTGTGGTTTGTTGTGTTTCTTGTGTTTGTTTTCTTTTGATTTGTTTAGTTGTTTTTTTGTTGTTATGATCGGATTATGTTGCAGATATTGTCAAAATGTTTGTGTTGTATGTGGGGTTGGGTTTTTGTTTGTTTGGGTTTGTTGTTGTTGTTGCCGTCTTGTGTGCGCCATGAGGGAAAATCACGTCTCGGGATAGGAAAAGTATGATGGTCTTAGTGCTATTAATATATCTTTTGATGATACATCAGTATTCTCTCTCTCTCTCTCTCTCTCTCTCTCTCTCTCTCTCTCTCTCTCTCTCTCTCTCTCTCTCTCTCTCTCTCTCTCTTTTCGACTCTGTGTGTGTGTGTGTGTGTGTGTGTGTGTGTGTGTGTTGTGTGTGTGTGTGTGTGTGTGTGTGTGTGTGGTGTGTGTGTGTGTGTGTCTGACTTCCACTTTCAATCAGTGGGACTAAAAAGAAGCCCTGCTTTTGACCCTACCGAAAAAAATTGGTACCAAAAAAACGTTCAGTTGTCCCAAATCTTTCAGCGTAAATGGTCATTCAAGTTCCAAACTGCATCTCTTGCAAACAGTCTCTCTGTCCTCTCACACAATCTTTCTGTCATCCCATCATCATCATCGTCGTCGTGGTGTCATCATCATCCGTCATCACCCCCCACCACCATCCCAACCACCACCACCACCATAGTCATCATCACCAGCACCATGATCATGGGATACAGAGACCTGCAGGAGAAAGCATGTCTGAGATAGACCTCACAGACCTTAGCATAACCACCATATTCTTTCTCTTTGTTTCTTTCTTCCTTTGTTTCTTTCTTTCTGTCCTTCTTTCTTTCTTTCTTCTTTCCTTCTTTCTTTCTTTCTGTTTCTTTCTTTCCTTCTTTCTTTCTTTCTTTCTTTCTTCCTTTGTTTCTTTCTTTCCTTCTTTCTTTCTTCTTTCTTTCTTTCTTTCTTTCCTTTCTTTCTTCTTCTTTCTTTCTTTCTTTCTTTCTTTCTTTCTTCCTGTCTTTCTTTCTTTCTCTCTTCCTTTCTTTTGTGTGCGATCTTTCTGGATGTAAGGCTAACGTAGTATACACACATGCAAGCAATGCTGAACATGAAACGAACCTTTCTGTCTGTCTGTCTTTCCTTTCTTTCTCTCTCTCTTTCCCTCCTTCCTCCTTTCTTTCTTTCCTTCTTTCTTCCTGCCTTCCATCCTTTCTTTCTCTCTTTCTGTCTTTCTTTTGTGTGTGTCCTTTTCTGGACGTAAGACTAACTCGTGCAAGCAATGCGAACACAGAACGAGCTATGGCCGGAAATGAAAGTCACTCCGCTGGGTTGTAAATGTAATGACATCAACAACAGCAAAAACAGCAAACAACGCAAACAACAGCAAATGACAGTGACATGTTCAGACCCCATTTTTCATCAGCTGGGGCGCTGTGCTCATCTCTGGACCATTGCAAATCAATACTGATTTAATTAATGAAGTGGATGGCCAGTATAAGGTGGCGTGCATGGGAAGTGTATGGAAGTTGAAACAATAAAACAAAAATAGGATGGAATATTAAGGTAAACTAAAAATGATAACTATAGGAAATAAAATAATAAACGATGATAAGATCAAACAAATGATAATTATATGAAATAAAATGATACGAAATATACAATTCAATGAAATAAGATGATAATTGTATGAAAGAAGATAATAAATGAAAATTAGATCAAACAAGTGGTCAGAGAAATAAAAATGATGTATGAAATCAAATGATGAATGTTAATGAGATCAAACACGTGACCAGTAAGCCATGTGGGCAGAATGTATCATAAACTAAGCTAAGAAAAATCATGAAACAGAAACTCCACAAAAACAGCCCTCTCCAATCAAGGGGTAATACTCGTCAAAATAAAAAGAAGGACAGCCTGAACTTATTTGTCCAAAGCTGAAGTTTTTGAATTGGATTTTTTTTGTTTTTCAAAAAGCCAGTGGTGCTAATCCAGTCTCCCCCCCCCCCCCCCCAGCCTCTCTCTTGGCATCTTTGAAGTCAAGTGAGGATGTTGAGAACTGGAGATTTCAGCTTCTTCACCTCCACATTCACCTTTCCCTAGTGCTGTTAGACCGTGGGGGCACCACCGAAGATTTTGCAACCAGCTTCCTCCAAAGTTGCTGGATTCAGCATACAGTATTGTGAGTGAGTGAAGGAGGGAGAGAGAAAGATGAACAAAACGTCGTTGTGTTCGTATTTTTGTAGAATGTGCTTTTTTTTTTTGCCTTTGTCTATTGATACGATTGTATTGTATCATCGCTTTTGAGCTTTTCGAAGACTAGAGAAGCTGTATAAATGCACATCATGACGATGGTTATGGTAAGGACACCAGTCTTATCTCATGTTAGGCCAACAGAAACAGGGTTAATGACATGGTAATAATTCTGTCAACTAGAGGCATGTATGGGTTCATTCATGTATGAAGCAGGCACTGTCTGTACATTGAGGGAGCATAGATATCACCCCCAACTTCAACCAAAGTGTTGTAAATGTGAACATAAGTTTTGTCTGTCCCTCCCCCTTTTGTTGTTGTTCTTCATATGTTTTGTTGTACTCGAAATAAATTGTTTGTGCAAAATCTACGCAAAAAGTTGAGTTAAAATTTACATTGTGTTTTGCTGATATTTGTTGTTGGTGTGGGTTTTTTTTTTTGGTTTTTCCTTTGGGTGGGGGGGGGTGGGGGGAGGGTATTAGTCGTGTTGTTCACGCCCCTGTACAGAATGGTCCTTGGATGTGCACGGTCCGTGTCCGTTTATGTCGCTGCTTCTTCATAATAATGACGATGCTTCGCTTTGTGAATGAGATAGTAGTTGGTGTGAGTGCTTGTAGGCAGACACTCACATACATATTCATCATATTTGATGTCATTGTATTTTTCAATAAAATTCTTTCATATTTGTGGCATAAAGACGCGTGTTGTCTGTTTATTTGCTGCCTGTTGTATGGTTTATTTTTTCAAACATTTAAATTTATTGATCTGATACCCCTCCTCCCCCCTTCTTTTTCATGTGTGTTTACTGCTATATTTTGATTCTGTCCAGTGGCAGATTTGGAGAGGGGAGGGAAGCTTTTTTTTTTTTTTTTTAAGTCCCACATGTGTAAATGAAACTGTCATATACCTCATTCATGCATACTCTCTCTCTCTCTCTCTCTCTCTCTCTCTCTCTCCTCTCTCATCTCACTCTCTCTCTCTCTCTCTCTCTCTCGAGCGGACAGGGCGTACATTTTCTGTGAGCAGCAGTAAACTAGAAATTCAGTCAAAAATGCCAGTTACTGGACTTCCAGCGGCTGTGGAGAGGACCTTAGGCGCCCTGCTGACTGACAATGCAGTTTCCAGCTGGAAAGTGGCAGGAGAAGGGGACAGCGTGGTTTTTGTCTTGCGACTGAAACCAGTGGAACAACAGTGTCAACCAACATGGCGGATCCAACAGTGAATCGCAGCACACAATGCACAGTACTACAGGAAAAAATCGTTTTCTCAAAGACGACGAGATGTTCAGCGCTCACGAAAGCATAAAGAGAAGCAGGCAAGTGTTGTGTGTGAAAGTGACTGTGTCCTCAGTGCCTCGAGTCTGCCTGACAGTGGAGTAGAACAGGGGAATACAGCATGTGTAGATACACATGGAATAGACCTACCAACAACACACACACAGGACATCAACACAAAAACATCAGTTAAGTTGCCATCATCGGTTGATTTAGAACCTCCCTGTATGTCTGATTGTAGTGACTGTGCTGATATGTGTGTTTTGCAGCTGAGGTGAACGATGATAACATTGTTGGTCCATTCCACACAAGAAATGTCAAACAGTACGTGGCTACTCTAACTGATAGATCCGTACAGAAAAGGCTAAGAGAGCAAGAAATAGAATTCCTTTAGTAAAATTCGTGGTTCAGACATTCTATTCAGACCGCGTAGGGTGTTAAATAATGTGTCGTGTGAGTCAGAACGACTTGTGATCAGTGCGATAGGCCAACCACACTGACCAGTAGTGTATACTGGTTTGTCAAGACTAGCGAAAAAACATTGCAAAAGAGGACGTGTTCAAATCGCTCAGTTTGCGGATGGCGAATAGAATTTTCAAAAACACGGAGACCATGTTGCTTAAGGACTTAGCGATTAGAGATATGCGCGGTTCTGGTACTAGCCTGACCAAGGTGGTTTGTGACAAGGCTGGACGAAAGAAGCTCGAATGCCGTATCATTCTGGACAGTAAAGAGTTTCGTGTCTCGATGTACATTACTAATCAATGCTGTGGTTTCCATGGCTTGGAGTAGCGGTCGTGTGTCAGCTTAAAGCAATTATCGTTATTGTTATTCGGCAACCCCCTTCATGTATGGCCAATGCCTTTTTTCATGAATAAACCTTTCGAGTTCGAGTTCGAGTTCGAGTTCGAGTTCTCTCTCTCTCTCTCTCTCTGATAGCCTAGTGGTCAGAACATTGCGCTGGCAATTTGATGACCCGGGTTCGAGTCCGGTTGAGGAGATTTTTCTCCTGGAGTTAACATCAGTGCTGACTCCACTCTCCCCAAAAGTCCTTCGGATGAGACTTTCCCCGTGTGCGAACGCACGCAGAACATCTTGCGCACACGTTAAATCCTGTTCCGCTTTTCGTAAGAGTAGGCCATCGTATGCCGGTGGGAACAGATGACATTTACAAAACTGCATACACACGGGGACTGGATGAAAAAAAGCACAAGTGCTTATTTCATTATCCTCGATATAAAAAATAAATCAAATTAAATCAAATCAAATCTTTCTCTCTCTGTCTCTGTCTCTGTCTGTCTGTCTGTCTGTCTGTCTGTCTCTGTCTCTCTCTCTCTTTCTCTCTCTTTCTCTCTCTTTCTATCTCACACACACACACACACACACACACACACACACGCACGCAGCACGCACGCACGCACGCACGCACGCACACACACACACACACATATATATATATATATATATTATATATATATATATATATATATATATATATATCTGTTTCTGTACATGAATGTTACAGCATGATTGAAAGTGCATGCTGGAAACAGGTAAGGAAAAAACAGAAGGATTCTGGATATTGTCCTTATAGTTCTTCTAGAAACCTTGTCTGAACTTACTCGTGTTCTTTAATCTCATTTTGGATTAGACAATTGTCAAGTGTGGCCAACTTTTTGTCTCATCAATAGACTTCAGTTAAATGTATTGTGGACAAAATTTGTGTGAAAGACATACTGTGGAAGCGGTGGAACAATATCTAACATTCATATTCTTTTTGAATGTCGGATTTTAAAACAATACCCGCCTGCCATTTATACCAACTCTTTGAACAAGGTTCTAAGCGACTGTAGATTGTTGTGTGAAACTGGTTTTGCATTGAAGGGGTGTCTCATTGCTACTTTCCTGTAGTGAGAGCAGTTTTACTTTCCCTCCTCTTTGTAATGTATATTACAAAACAGGGTTTTGAATCAGGGATATGAATTTTACCCTGTAGGTCTCGAGTCAAAGACACTCGGAACAAAGGGCTAAAAGCCTCTTGGATAGAATGCTGAGGCAGGCAGGCCTATGACAGCTCAGCCAGGAATGGATGTTCAGCTCGGCAGACCCTGACAAAGAGACAGAATGTACCAACATGTGTTCCCGGTCTGTTCCCGCGGGACTGCCTGGCACCTGTCAGTATAATATAGCGTTCCCACCTTCTGGGAATTCTGTGCTAGGAATTCCTTCTTTTCTCTTTGTTTCTGTCGTGTTCCTTTTCTTCTTGTCACCTCCTTCTCGTCTTATTTTCTGCCTCATTGGTCTGTCGATTCTCCTGTGTGTTTTTTTCTTCCAGAAAGACTACAAGATAACAATTCTCTCTCATGCCTCAAGTCAGATGCGCTGGGCCTGACTTGCCAGTTGTTTAACAGCAGCGCAGTGCATTTTCTGGTGATGTAGGTGTTTCTCCATCAGAATACGGCAGTTGAATATTTGCTCCACAGTGCTTCTGCCTGCCCTAAATCCCGCTTGCTCTTCAGCTAGGTATTCTTCAGCCTCTTTCTTGAGCCGGTTTAGGATGACTCGTAGCATGATTTTGCTAGGGTGGCTGATGAGGCTGATTGTTCTGTAGTTCTGACATTGGCGGAGGTTTCCCTCCGATTCTGATTCCCTCCGATTCTGATTCTGGTTTCCCTCCGATTCTGATGGAGAAACACCTACATCACCAGAGAGACTTGTTCCACAACTTCATAGACTTTAAGAAGGCCTTTGATAGAGTGTGGCACGAAGGTCTATGGCGGGTCCTGAGAAACTTTGGCATAGAAGAGGGTCTAGTCCAAACCATCCAGGCGCTGTATGCCACATCCAACAGTGCAGTCCTCCTCAACAGCCAGATAGGCGACTACTTCAAGACCACAGTTGGCGTCCGACAAGGTTGCCTGCTATCCCCAATCTTGTTCAACCTCTTCCTGGAAAACATCATGAGAGATACCCTCCACGACTTCCATTCTACCATCTCTTTAGGAGGAAGAATGATAAACAACCTACGCTTTGCCGACGACATCGATCTGATGGGCGGCAGCAACACCGAGCTACAGGATCTCACAAACAGACTAACAGACAGAGCAAGAGCATACGGCATGGAAGTGAGCACTGAAAAGAGCAAAGTCCTGGTCAACAGCACAAATAACATCCACGCTCAAATCTTCATGAATGGAGAACAATTAGAAGAAGTGGACACTTTCAAATACCTTGGTGCCACTCTCACCAAAGATGGCCGCTCTGCAACAGAGATCAAGACCAGACTAGCCATGGCAACATCGGCAATGGCAAAACTCAGCAAGATCTGGAAGAGCAAAGACATCAGTTTGCACACCAAGATGAAAATCTTCAAGTCCCTAATTATATCCATACTGCTCTACGGTTGTGAAAGTTGGACTCTGACAGCTGAAACCACCAAGAGAATTCAAGCATTCGAAACAAAATGCTTCAGACGTCTCCTTGGGATCTCGTGGAGGGATCACAAGACCAACGACTTTGTGCGGGGCCAAGTTACACAGCTGGCAGGCCCCCAGGAACCCCTCCTGTCAATACTAAAAAGGAGGAAGATGTCTTGGTTTGGGCACGTCACCCGACACAGCACGCTGCCCAAGACGGTTCTGCAGGGAACCTTGGAAGGGGAAAGACGCAGAGGAAGGCAACCCAAGAACTGGATGGACAACATCAAGGAGTGGACCGGGATGGACAGCGCAACGCTGATCCGCAGGGCAGAGGACCTGTCTGGATGGAGGAGAACAACGTCATCAACATCCTCATGTCTCCTCTACGACTGAATGTCAGGAGATATGAGGTGAGGTGAGGTGAGGTGAGTGCATTTTCGCTCATATGACAGACAACACTGGTTGCTGTGTGAGCGTTCGAGGAGGAAAAGTGAACACTGGAGCTTCAGGGGAAACGTCTCAGAGCTCGGCGCAAGGGAGACAACACACCAATAAAAGAAAGGTCTGTAATTAGTTGTAGATTTGCTGTTCTTTCCCTTTGTGGAGGCTGAGAGGAAACCTTGGTGACAGGACTAACGGCCACACTCCACCTCCTGTTTTGTGTAACTGTACTGGAGTCCCAGTGAAACCATCCAATTTAGGTGTTGCACCATCAACCAGCCATCACCCACTTCTCGGTTCTGTGCTACCCCCTCCCCCCACCCTAATCATTCATAATACTTATTTTCATATTCATACCACGGCAGATTTCTCCACGAGAAATTCGGGATGCTCTCCTTCCCCGGGGAGAGTGCGTCGCTCCCAACAAGAGCAGAGCCACCCATTATTTTTGTCTTTTTCCTGTCTGCAGCTGTATTTGTTTCCCTGTCAGAGTGGCTTTTTTCTTCAGAATTTTGCTGAATAATCATGTATACTGGCTTTACACTTCTTTATATGTAACATGTTCACTATGATACAAACACACACACACACACAGACACACACAAACACGAACACACACGCACGCACGCACGCACACACACACACACACACACACACACACACACACACACCACACACACACACACACACAAAACAGACAGACACACAGACACACACAAACACACATACACACAGAGACAGACACACACAACTCACAGACACACAGACACACAGACACAGACACACACACACACTACACACACACACACACACACACACACACCACACACACACACACACACACACACACACACACACACACACAATCTGGTAGAGGTTAGATCATGTTTGTCCTAGAGTTTGAAAAAATGGTGTTTGTACTGCCTTCAACTCTGTGTGTGTAGCCTTCACACTGTGATATACATAGACTTTGGTACAGGTGAACTCAGGTCTTATCTATCTATCTATCTATCTATCTATCTATCTATCTATCTATCTATCTATCTATCTATTATCTATTATCTATCTATCTATTATCTATCTATCTCTGCCTGCCTGCCTGCCTGCCTGACCTACCTACCTACTACCTACTATCTATCTATCTATCTATCTATCTATCTATCTATCTATCTATCTATCTATCTATCTATCTATCTATCTATCATATCTATCCCTTAGTCTGCTGACTGTGGGGGCACCCCTGAAGACTTGACAACCATTCCCCTCCATTCCTCCTCTGTTCTGCCTTTCTCAGGGTTTTGTCGAGTTCTAGGCCTGTCTATTCGCTGATGGTTACTCCCATCTCTTCCTTGGTCTGCCTCTTTTTCTTCCTCCTTGGACAGTACCTTGCAGTATTGTTTTTGCAAGTCCTTTTGATCTTGTGATATGCCCGTGCCATTTAAGTTTACGCTTCTTTACGATTGATAGAAGATTTTCGTAGAGACCAATGGGTCCCTACGTAACAAAACTCATGACTTATACCTGGCTTTAATCCCCGTTGTGTGTATAGCTAAATACAGTTCTGTGTGCACAGATACAGGTTAACCTCGTGTGTACTTGGCTTTGAGTTAATCCCCATTGTGTATAGCTTAAACATTGTGATAATGTGATACACAGAGACAGGTTAAGCTGGGTTGTACTTGTTAATCCCCATTTGTGCGTAACTAAGTTATTGTGATATTTACAAAGTCCTGTACAGGTCAAACTCATGTTTGTAGCAGGAGTTAATCCCCGCTATTTGTGGCATTTACACCTTGATGTAGACAGCATCTGTCCAGGTTAACGCGTGCTTGTATCTGGAGTTAATGAATCGCCAGTGTGATGTACAGAATCCTGTACAGGTTAAACACATGTTTGTGTCCAGTTTTAATTCCCATCGTGTGCAGCTCACAAACTATGATGTAGGCGTACACAGAATCCTGTGCAGGTTAAACTTACGTGTGTACATGCCTAAAATCCATTTTTGTGTGTGTTCCTATACAACTTGATATACACAGAATCCTGTATGGGTTGAACTCATATGTGTACCTGCCTTACATCCTGTTCGTGTAGCCTACACACACACACACACACACACACACACACACACACACACACACACACACACACACACACACACACACACACACACACACACACACACAATCCCCTGCAGTGCCACGGCATGTTTGCACCTGGCGTGGATCCCCGTTGGGTGCAGCCTATGTACAAAGGTAAGATAAGACATGATTGTTCAGTGCAGGGCAAACTGACTTTTATTATCAGTTTGTCCACGAGGTACCCCCCCGTGTGCAGATTATTCTAGATACAAATCACTCTGCATTCAGGTCATAGAGGATAAAAAATATAGTGTGTGTGTGTGTGTGTGTGTGTGTGTGTGTGTGTGTGTAGGTAGGTAGGCCTCTGTCAGTCGGTGTCGACTATGGAATTTGCGACAACGCCGGCTGTGGCTGGTCAGTCCAATGCGGGAGTGGCAGTCTCTGTTGCATCTGATGCAGATGTGGCTTGTTGAGGTGGCTGGAGTACATGCTTGGCTCTCTTTTCGTTTGCTGCGGTGTGGATCTTTTCTTCACCACACTTCAGCTGTTTGTGGAGAACACTGCGCCATTTGCTGCGGTCAGCCGCTACCTCCTCCCAGTTCTCTGTGTTGATGTCCAGGGCTTTCATATCACGCTTGCAGACTCTTTGTAGCGCAGTTGGGGGCGGCCAATGCTTCTCTTGCCGGAGGCAAATTTGCCATAGAGGAGATCTTTAGGAATGCGTCCATCCTCCATCCTTCGCGCGTGACCGAGCCATCTGAGTCTGCATTGTCTGAGGAGTGTGTACATGGTGGGAAGACCTGCAACCTCGAGGATCTGAGCGTTGGTAACTTTGTCAGTCCAGCGGATGCCGAAGATGCGACGGAGAGAACGCAGGCGGAGGTTGATCAGTTTGCGCTCCTGTTTGGAGTATGTTGTCCATGTTTCACTGCCATAAAGGAGAGTGCTGACGATGCAGGCGTTGTACACTGCCATCTTGGTGGAAATTGTCAGCTTTGGGTTCTCCCAGACGCGGGTGGTGAGGCGTCCTAAGATTGTAGCAGCCTTGCCGATGCGCTTGTTGATCTCGGCATCAAGGGACAGGTTGTCACTGATGGTGGATCCCAGGTATGTGAACTGGTGTGCGACTTCGAGCTGGTAGCTATCGATGCAGATGGTGTGTGTGTGTGTGTGTGTGTGTGCGTGTGTGGGTGCGTGTGCGTGTGTGTGTGCGTGTGTGTGTATGTGTGTGTGTGTGTGTGTGTGTGTGCGCGCGCGCTTGCGTGCATGCGTGTGTGTGAGCGTGCGTGTGAATGTATGCGTGTGCGTTGCGTGGTGCGTGTGTGTGTGTGTGTGTGTGTGTGTGTGTGTGTGTGTGTGTGCATGAGTGTGCTTGACATAAATCATTTTCATTTTACATCTGACAACTTGTATAAACATTCTAATACTAGCTCTGGATTAAAAAAACCCACAGCAAAACAAATAAAGCACAAAAAAACTAAAAAAAACAAATAAAAACTCAACCGTGCACCTAAACAGAACACCTTTGTCTTCAGAAGGTACTCCTACAAAAGACACACTATGCACCACTAATTAATTATCTCGGTGACGTGGCAGCGTGACACGGAACAATGGTTACACTGATCAGTGTCACAGGTGTCAGGTGACAACAGGCGTGCATTGCTCCTCTTCGACACCAGACTGGCCTCACTGTGATCAGCTGCAACACCCAGCAGATTTTCAGTCGCAGACTCGAAGTCTGTATTTTATCTATAGCTTACAAGACTAGAGCTCAAAAGTAAGGACGGATTTATTGTTTGAAATAAAATATCTGATACATTGGATCATGACAGAAGGTATTGGGATATATTTTTGCTGGATTCCTTCTCACTGCGGGATATACTGAAATGAAAAAAACACCCAGATAATCTTGCAAAACATGACTTAAACGATTGTCGTAAAATTAATTCATTATTGGAAAATCATGTACTTAAGAATGACTTTCATTGGAAATTAGAAGTGCTAGGCTATCCAAGACATATTGCTAACATCACTCATAAGCTGCGATAAAATTTTTGGAAGACCAAATATTCTCAAAAAGTACTTGCTCCTGTTCTGAGCGAGTACCTTGTGAACATATTCTTTTTCAATGTTCAGTTTTAAATTCAGATTATAAAAAAAATCTGGCATTGAAATTATTTCCAAATCTTCTGTAAATATTTTATGGTCGGATATTTGTTTGTTTGTTTAGTCTAATATCACCAAGTGTGAATAGACTTTAAATTGGACTACAACAACAACAACAACAACAACAACAACGTCGTCGTCTGTTGGTGTGATGAAGGGGTCAGATCCTTCATTGTAAAGAGGTCAGGATTAAGGGAGATCACAGCTCCTTCCCTCTGTGTGTGTGTTTATTTATTTATTTATTTATTTATTTATCTATCTATTTATCCTTCATTGTAAAGAGGTCAGGATCAAGGGAGATCACAGCTTCTTTCCCGCTCTGGGAACTCCCTGTGGAAACTCACTCCTCCTTTCCTTCCCCAGGGGGGCTACCAACTCCACTCCCCCCAAAGTCTTTCGGATGAAGCTATAAACCGTGGTCCGAATACGAACACAGGCACAACATCTTGCGTGCACGTTAAAACCCGTTCCTCTTTTCGGAAGAGTAGGCCATTGTGTGCCGGTGGGAAGGGATGACAAAATTTATGAAACTACATCCACACGGGAACTGGATGTAAGCACATAGTCGCTTATTCCATTATCTTCGAAATATAAGAATAAAATGAAGAAATAAATAAATAAATAAAATAAAAAGCACAGACTGCAAATCACAAGACAAAAGAATTCCAAAATCCGAATATAATTCCTGTTTGACTCTGTGGGCGTGGAAAACTGATATTTATTTGTTTATTTATTCTTTTATATCGAGAATAATGGAATAAGCACTCGTGTGCTTTCTACATCCAGTCCCTGTGTGTATACAGTTTTGTAAATCTTGTCATCTGTTCCCACCGGCACACAATGGCCTCACTCACTCACTCACTCAGTCCCATGTCCCAAAGGACGTAGGGGGACATGAGAGAAGACGCAACGGAGATCTTTTTCCATGCTTCACGATCCTGTGTGGCTAGTAGGAGGCGTTGCAGGGGTTGGGCAGTCCAGTCTTTGATGTTGTCAACCCATGATTTCTTTTGGCGGCCTCTTCTTCTCTTGCCCTCGACTGTTCCTTGCAAGATGGTTTTTGCTAGGGTGTTGTGTCTTGTGGTGTGACCAAACCACATCAGCTTTCTCCTCTTTATGGTGGAGAGCAAAGGCTCTTGGGGGCCCACACGCTTTTTGATTTCTTCTTTCACATAGTTATTGATCTTGTGTTCTTTGTATGATATTTTGAGGAGTCTTCTGTGGCACTTGTTCTCGAATGCTTGGATTCTTCTCTCTAACTCTGCTGTCAGAGTCCATGATTCACAGACATATAGGAGGATAGATATCACGAGGGATCTGTAGAGGTGGCATTTGGTGCAGAAGCTACTCTTACGAAAAGCGGTAAATGAACAGGTTTCCTAGGAAGTTAGGGAGTGTTACGTTCGCAGTCTTGACAAGAGTTATTATCTTATGTGATCTCCTATTTCTCATTATTGTGGTTATGGGTCTCTTGTTGTCATGTGTGTTGAGGACATCAAACCATGTGCTAAGCAGTTTGATCATGTTTTCCTGTTACTTTTGGATCGGGTTCGCGTAGTTCGAAAGCCTTAATCTAGTTAGTAACAAGAAAACTATCTAACAACACCACATCCCATTTTTAGAACAGTAGTCTATTGTGTGGGGAACAGATGACAAAATTTATAAAACTGTATACATACGGGGACTGGATGTAAAAAAACACACGGGTGCTTATTCCATTACCCTTAAAATAAAAGAATAAAACATAATGATAAAAAAAAAGAAACCATACGTCACATTCCCTGTTATGACACCCCCACTCCAATGTTACCCCCCTCCCTCCCCTCCGGCTAAAAAACACAACCCGCCATCCTGGGACTACAATGGTGGCCGTTATCACCTCCACATCAATTAACTTTGCCTTTAGACTCCTTCAACTCCAGACATTGAGGGCTTCAGGTGTGGCCAGAGACTGTATAAGCTACCCTGATACAGTCTCTGGTATGGCTATGGTATGTTTAATGGCTACCCCACATATCCCGGGTAAGCTGAATACCATTTCAAAGAACTACAACGAATCCAGTTTTTCAACTGGCGTTCCCCTAATTTCCAGTTTGCTTTGCTACATGTGTGTGGACTTGCAGTGTAGGCCTAATCGGCCCTGTTGCTCTACTCTAAGCGTAGCCAGCCGATCTCCAGTTAAACCAACCGCGCCACGAATGCCGGCAGGTGAGAGGCGACGTGTATGCAAACGGCTGCCTGCCATTCAATGAGAGCAATGAAGCGGTGAGAACACAAACACATTCGTCTGTGGTGTCCCTAAGTGTGTCTCTTGTAGTTAACTGGTACAACAGCGCTCGCGAACCAGTTCCAAAAAGTAACCCCCTACATATTTTAATGTTGCTTAGCACATTGTATATGTATCCCAACCCAAAAGAACGGCAAGAAAAAGAAATTAATCAAATTAAAACTCAGTCGAGACTGCGAGCATACAATGAGCACTCCCGAACATTACAGAGAAAATCCCGTGAGTTTGATCCCACTCTCACTCTCAAACACATAATGGAAATTTTGTTACATTTGGAATCGTTTTGACATTTCCAATTTCGAGGTCGAGAGTGACACATAAAAAAAACCCACATAAAATTATAATGTGTTACATCAAAATAACAGTAAACAGCATTCAATTTGAAGTTTTCAACAGGGAAGGGACAGTTCTGATCTCTATCGAACTTGACCAGGTTACGACATGAAGCCCGTAAGGACACCACAGACTTGTCCCCTTTTCTTTTGCCGCCAAAGAAAACGCTGAATGTCCGACAACGACTGTCACAGAACAGAGGGGAGAAAAAACCCACTCTGCTCCAGTGTGCATGCCCAGCTACCTAGGTACGATCGTCTGCTTGATACCAGGCTAATTCTGACTGGGCCCCTAGCGTTGTTGGGAGTAGATGTCTTTTTACCGGATTATTTTTTCGTTGTGGCAGACGACATTTTGTTTGGCTCAGCCGACATAACGATGATGAGGCAGTGTCACAGGTGACAGGTTGCGGCCGTTTTGGGTGGAAGTTGTGGTGTGTGCTGTGTAGCGGGTTGTGCAGTGATGTTGGTGTGTACAAGATGTGTAGTGGATTTATTTTCGGATGCGGGATAGATGTGTGCAAGGTAAACCTGAAATCGGCTTATTTCTAGTTTTATGACTCTCTCTCTCTCTCTCTCTCTCTCTCTCTCTCTCTCTCTCTCTCTCTCTCTCTCCTCTCTCTCTCTCTCCACACACACACACACACACACACACACACACACACACACACACAC
>CM060342.1:4777160-4784660 GCA_030674155.1 Stramonita haemastoma | reverse complement strand
ACATTTTTTCTACGTGCAAATTGTTGTTTTATGCGTGTTGTAAGTTTAACTAGATTATCTATAGCAGATCTACCCCGCTGAAAGCCTGCTTGGTTGCTTGCAATAATGTTATTTTTCTGGCAATAGTATAATAACCTTCCAAGAACAACTCTCTCCATGAGCTTGCCAGTATGTGAGGTCAGTGCTATGGGCCAGTAACTGGCTGTATCTGTCTTGGGCTTTCCTTGTTTGTGGATTGGTACAACAATTGATTGTTTCCACTGGACTGGAATAACACCTTCAACCCAGCATTTATAAAAAAGCTTATGAAGTAGAGTAATGAACTTTTCTGGCAAGTGCTTAATCATGTCATTGGAAATTGCATCAGCTCTAACAGATGTTTTCTTACTTGGAAGTGACAGAATTGCATCCCTCACTTCCTGGAGTGTAATTGGAGCATTGATATAAAGAGTGTTATCAGGCACTGGGTCTATATATTCTTTTTTTTTTTTTTTTTTTTTTTTTTTTTTTACTTCTTCTTCACTTCTGTATGTTCTAGGTTTACCTGATAGACCCTCCTTACGCATGGTATTTGTAAACATTGTGGCAAATGCCTTGGCCTTTTCTGCACTTGATGGAAACTGTTTGTTTTCAAGAACAACTGGACATGACCGCAAGTTTATAGATACCTTTTTGTCATTTCATTTGATTTAGTCCATACTTTCTTAATGTCCTTATGATTTGTAATTTCCCTTCTACAAAAAGAGGACCAATACTGTTTTTTTAGCTTGTGCTATAACCATGTTACAGTGGTTTTTGGCCTTTTTCTGCTTATCATGGTTACAAGGCGATTTGTTTTTTTAGAAAAGCTTTATGGGCTAAATGTTTTCTATGTACAGCTTCTTCACAAGCTTGTGTCCACCAGACATTTCCTAAATGTTGACTATATTTTACTGAATGACATCTAGGAATACTAATATTGGCGGCTTGTAATATAATATTTTCTATTTCAGAGTACATTTGATCTATGTCGTAAGTATTTATGCACTGTGTGTTGTAAGAAGAAAGAGTATGTTTAAACTTTTCCCAGTTAGCAGGCTTATAATTGTATTTTGGAACTTTGTCCTTTGCAACATCCCATTGACACAATTGGTTATTGAAGGTTATAACAATAGGCAAATGGTCACTGCCTAGAGTATCTTTATGTATTGACCAATCGCATTCAGGGACAAGGGTTGGTGATACTAAAGTTAGATCTATTGCTGATGCTCTGTGACTTGAGACATCAGGAATTCTAGTCACACTGCCGTCATTCCATAAATACAAACAAGAATCAACGATGTTTTCTACGAACCTGTTACTGGTGACAGAAGGGCAACCCTTATCCCAAAAGGGTGCATGTGCATTGAAATCTCCACCAATAAGCCATTTTTCGTTGTCTTGGAGATTATGGAGCCAATCTGTATTAAGATCGTTAGGTCCTTTTGGCATGTACAAAGAAACAATATTTAGGATTAACTGATCATTAAACTTCACATGTGCTGCACATGAATATAGATCTGGGATGTTACCAGGTATTGGTGGAGATTTCACTCTGTACTCTATACCTTCTTTAATGTAAATTGCTGCACTGATCTTTGTTAGACCTTCTACTTTCTGATGTATAGGTGGATAATAGTACCCAGGTAATCTTGGAATCTTATTTTTGTTCACATTAAGGGATTGTAATATAAGGGCCTGATAATCATTTTTTGAAAGGTGGTGGATCAAATATGCCAGATTTGTGGAAATAGATCTAGCATTCCACTGCATGATTTTAACAGCATGCTTTTTCTTAGAGGCTATTGTTTACGTATGACAAGGGAGAAAAGGGCGGAAAAAACACTTTAAAAATAAGCAGGAACAGCAGTGAGTAAAGTTAAACTCCATCCCCAAATCTTCTGTGATAACACCTTACCTAAAATATATAGATCTAGGTCTATGTTGATCAAAGGTTTCAGGACTATCAAGAGTCAGTTTCAATTTGAAATAGAAGTTAAAAACAAAACAAAACAAAAAACAAAACACAACAACAACAACAACCCCCCCAGCAAAAACACAAGAAATAATACAAAAACAAAGTAAATAAATAAAATAACCAACAACAAAGATGTATACAGCTGCTGCAGATTATAGCAAATACTACAGTCACTAATCTGTATCACAGCTGGTGCGTAGCAAGTGCCGTACAAAATCACCAGTTTTTCCACACATGATTAAAATAATTGTAATATCTCTGATCTCTCCACCCCGGGTATTGTAGGCTATGGTGGGAGAAAGGTCGTCCTCTGTAGCCTGGGTATTGATGACTGTCGTCAGGTGCCTAAGGTGCTGACGACTTTTCTTCAGGTGGATGTGGCGTCTTTGCTTTCTTCTGGGGTTTTCCAAAAAGAAAGGAATGCACAAATCTGCCGATGTTTTTGGCTAAAGTGCAAGAACCCTGGGTGTTTGGGTGAACAGAATCTTTCAGGTGGTATATAGGGCTCAAATTCTCGTGGGAAATAAAAGAAACAGTTTTTTTGCCATACAGATCTGAACAGGTCATGGCATTGAAAACTTCTCTTTTGATTTGTAGAGATGGATTTTTAACAGGAGCAACTTTGCTGATAACTAGTTTTGTGTCAGGAAAGCATGCCACAATATTTTTGACAGATTCTACCATTTTCTTGCTGGCTTCTTTTGGATCTGTATCTCTGAGATCATTGACTCCACAATGAATAATTATAGAATCTACTCTCTCCAGATCAGAAGTCGCTTCCTTCAGTGATAGGGGAATGTCAATGATTTTGTACACTTTCTTTTTCTTAATGCTGAATCCATAAGACTGCCCTAAGCGATGACTGTTAACACCGCTCAGGACAGTCTTGTATAAGTACAACAGAAGGGATGTCGGAACTCTCATTTTTAGATGTAATTTTGGATTTGACGTCAGATGTGTTTTGCGTCATGGAGTTTTCTCTTGCCTTTTGTTTTTGGTCATTTGTTTAATTTTGTCTACAGCCACTGACCTGTTCTGTGGACTGTTACTGCTACCAACTTTAGTTGTTGCTGCTGCTGCTGGTCTTGCCTGATGTTGCCGGGCGGCTGCAGCAGCGTAGCTCAGTCTGGCCCCATCGGCAGAGAGCGGAGGAGAGGCAGGTGATGTTGGCTCTGTCTGTGTTCCAACACTCCTCTGCAGTGGTGTTTCTCCAGAGTTCTTGTGGTCCTTGTCCTGCGCTACGCTGCAGCAGGCTGTCCTGTGGCTGAGGTCAGTGAGGATGGCTTCCATGCTGCTGATCTTTTCATGGAGCGAGACCACCAGTTTTTTAAGATCGGCGATCTCGCTCTTGCCATTGTTCTGGGAAACCATAGAGACTGGAACCGTGCTTGATGTTTCACTGGCACTTTCAGTCTTCTTCTCTACAGCGGTGGCATGTTTGTGGTTTGTCTTCACCGCATTGGCTTCAGAAGCATATGAAGCAGAACGCAGACATCTTGTCTTGGTCATATTTTGCAAGGCACTTGCAATTGCACAGAGCTGAATTTCAGCGGCTGCTTCTCAGCGCCATGTTGTGTGTGTGTGTGTGTGTGTGTGTGTGTGTGTGTGTGTATGTGTGTGTGAGTGTGTGTGTGTGTGTGTGTTGTATGTATGTGTGTTGTGTGTGTGTGTGTGTGGTGTGTGTGTGTGTGTGTGTGTGTGTGTGTGTGTGTGTGTGTGTGTGTGTATGTGTGTGAGTGTGTGTGTGGTATGTATGTGTGTGAGTGTGTGTGGGGTATGTGTGTGTCTGTGTGGTATGTGTGTGTGTGTGCGCACATGCGTGTGTGTATGTGCGTGTGCATGCAAGCGTGCGTGCGCGCGTATGTGTGCCTGCACAATAGTAATGTTGATAAACTATTTCTTGATTCTGGCATTGAAGTATAAGTGTATTCTACGTTTTCGCGTTCGTCTGTCCAAGCTATGTTAAGATGGCATATTTTGATATGCTATTATCATTGTCATTGCATTGTTTTTTCAAAGTCATCATGGTCATTATTATGATAATAATGATGGTGACTGTTTTGTTGTTGTTGTTAGTTATTATGAATATGAAAATGATGTTGTTATTATTGGTATAACTTAATGCAGAATTTTATTCACAATTATGATGTCTATGATAGAGGTTGAATATTTGTTATAAGGTTGTATATTCATAATGCATTTTGACTTGGATGTAATTTTAATTCTGTATTTTGATTTCAGCAGTTAGTTCCAACAGCTTAAAAAATTGAATGATGGGATAAAAGACAAAACGGAAAAAAATGTCATCCTACGCCCCCCCCCCCCCCCACCCTCCAATGAAACACGCCCGCCCGCTCCCACTCACTCACTCACTCACTCACTCACTCACTCACTCACTCACTCACTCACTCACTCACCACACACACACACACACACACACACACACACACACACACACACACACACACACACACACACACAGAGGGATAGGACAGCCTAATGGTCAGAACATTGC
This sequence comes from Stramonita haemastoma, assembly GCA_030674155.1. Classification (NCBI taxonomy): domain Eukaryota; kingdom Metazoa; phylum Mollusca; class Gastropoda; order Neogastropoda; family Muricidae; genus Stramonita; species Stramonita haemastoma. The sequence continues at coordinate 4,780,149 of CM060342.1, read as the reverse complement.
GCTCGCAATTTGACGACCCGAGTTCGATTCCTGTTCGAGGGGATTTTTCCCCTGGAGTTAACATCAATGCTGACTCCACTCTCCCCAAAAGTCCTTCGGATGAGACGATAAACCGAGACCCGTGTGCGAACGCACGCAGAAACATCTTGCACACACGTTAAATCCTGTTCCGCTTTTCGTAAGAGTAGGCCATTGTGTGCCGGTGGGAACAGATGACAATAATAAAAATTTACAAAACTGCAAACACGCGGGGACTGGATAAAAAAAAAAGCAAAAGAGTGCTAATTCCATTATTCTCGATATAAAAGATTTAAAAAAGAAAAAGAAAAAAAGAAACACACACACACACACACACACACACACACACACACACACACACACACACACACACACACACACACACACTCACTCACTCACACACACATACTGCAAACTTGTTGAGATGACAGAAATAGATTTATTTTGATAGGGGTAAGAACAACAAACTGTAAAAGGAAAAAGGAAAACTAAAATGTTGGGTTTGTGTTTGTTTTTCTTGCTCGTTTTGCAGGATCTTCTTTGCTACTTTGAGTTGTTATTTTGTCAGAAAATAGGAGATACATCTATACGAGTTTGAATCCACAGTGGTAAATCAAATTATATTTTAATAAGTTCTTATCTTGATTTGTTCTTATCCATACACTGTCCCGTATATGCTATGTTGTAAATCTGTCTGTCTGTCTGTCTGTCTGTCTCTCTCTCTGTCTGTCTGTCTGTCTGTCTGTCTGTCTGTCTGTCTCTCTGTTTGTGTGTGCGCGCGCGCGCGCGCGCGCGCGTGTGTGTGTGTGTGTGTGTGTGTGTGTGGCGCGCGCGCGCGCGCGCGTGTGTGTGTGTGTGTGTGTGTGTGTGTGTGTGTGTGTGTGTGTGTGTGTGTGTGTGAAAAGTTTCCAACATTTCTCGCCTTTTCTCCAGTGGAATATAGAACCTACCGAAAACCAACAGTCGAGTTTTTGAACGTGGGATCACAACGCCTTTGACAAACCCAGCATGTGGTTACGAAAAAGATGAGAGAGAGAGAGAGAGAGAGAGAGAGAGAGAGAGAGAGAGAGAGAGAGAGAGAGAGAGAGAGAGAGAGAAACTCGAATATTTTAATGAGGGTAAATGGATAAGCCAGAGGCTTCTTTACACCAGGCCCTCAGAACCTCCCCCTTCCCCCCAAAAAAAACAACAACAAGAGAAAAAACAAACATGCCAAACATACGTAGCTGATTCATTAAGTTAACAAATAGATCAATGAAATACAAACAAAATCAATCACACACTCATTGTATACAGTAACAACTAGAGTTGTCCAAGCAATTCTTAACACTACACAACACACACACCACAACACACACACACACACACACACCACACACACACACACACACACACACACACACACACACACACCACACGCACGCACACACACACACATTAATATAAATGGCCATAAAAAAAACCGACAATCGACTTAATATCTAAATTCACCAATCCATCCAAACAAGACAAAATACATTTTTCTCATATTTCACTGAATAGACAGTGAACATAAAAAAAAAACAAAAAACCCAACAAAAAACCTCATGTAACATCAATAATATCAGAAATCAAAGCAAGCAAGCGCGCGCACACACAAACACGCACGCACGCGCGCGCGCACGCACGCACACACACACACACACACACACACACACACACACACACACACACACACCACACACACACACACACACACACACACACACATATATATATATATATATATATATATATATATATATATATATATATATATATATATATATATAATCTCGACAAGCTCACTCACAAAATGTAATTTACAAGAAACTGAACAAATGTATGTGGTACGCTTTTTTGAAGGATGATATGCTACTTTTCTCTTTGATAAAGACTGGGATTTCGTTCCATAGTTTGCTACCGGAATAAACAAGTCATGACATAAAAAGATCGGTTCTCGGACGAGGGATATCAATGCTACTTTTGTTACGAATAGTTTTAACAGGAAACCTCTGACAAAGATAATGTGGAGCAAGTTTATTCATAATCTTATACATGAATACCCCATTGTTAAAGGAGAGAGAGAGAGAGAGAGAGAGAGAGAGAGAGAGAGAGAGAGAGAGAGAGAGAGAGAGAGAGAGAGAGAGAGTCAGGAATTTAATGTACCTCCGCCTTGGGCCACAATACATGACTGACATAGGACAAATTGACAATGCCACTGAGTTGGCAAAAATCCAAAGAAAATATATAATACCAAGGTCATTTTGTGTACAAGAAATGATGAAGACATGCACAAAAATACATGATAAGACACCTGATTCAAACAAAATTCACAGTATTGTTCTAAGTGTGCCTTCCTTATGTCTGAAAAAGTCAGTATACATATTGCTGCTCAAAATAAATATGAAAATGATAAGCATTGTCTTTGTGACGTAAAATTCTAGAGCAACACTTCTTTTCTCTTATTGATGGCTTGAAATATATATATATATATATATATATATATATATATATATATATATATATATAATATACTGTATATATGTATGTATATGTATAATATATATATATATATATTATATATGTATGTATATGTATTATATATATATATATATATATATAAAAGAGAGAGAGAGAGAGAGAGAGAGAGAGAGAGAGAGAGAGAGAGAGAGAGAGAGAGAGAGAGAGAGAGAGAGAGAGAGTTCCACCAACACAGAATAAATTGTTGGCTGCTTTTCTGTGTTTTCAGAACAAAGACGTCAGCAATCTGGATCTGGTACAGTGACATCACCTCAGAGGATCTCTGTTTGACGAAACCATCAGCATCTGCTCATTGACGTCATGAAGGGATCACAGACACCACAGACCAGTTAGGTGAAGGTTTGTTGATTTCATGATAAACAGGACATGTTGTTCAGCATCAGACGCAATTTTCTTCTTCAGCATCAAC
>CM060342.1:4752160-4772160 GCA_030674155.1 Stramonita haemastoma | reverse complement strand
CCCTCGAGACCTTGAATAATGGTCTGAGCGCTAGTCTTTCAAATGAAACGTTACATTAAGGTCCCGTGTGCGGCACACATTTAGCGCACATCGAAAAAACCCCGGGAGTAAGAGAGTTCTCCTGGCAGAATTTTGTAGATACCCCCACTCCTCACCATCACACACACGCACGCACGCACGCACGCACGCACACACCCACGCACGCACGCACGGACGCAAGCACAACACACACACACACACACACACACACACACACACACACACACACACACACACACACACACACACACACACACACACACACAAGCACACTCAAGCACACACACACTGTCATAGGGAATCAAATACACATAACAGACAGGGAAAAAGAGATAGAAAAAAAGATGGGTGGCGCTGCGCTTGTGTGATGCACTCTCATACAGGAAGAGCAGCCCGAATGTCACGCAGAGAAATCTTTTGTGACTGAAACTGGTCCACAATAATTACAATACAACGTAACACAAATACAATAAAATGTAATACAGCACAATGCAATTCAACACTATACAATACAATGTAATGCAAATACAATACAATGTAATACAACACAATGCAATTCAACACAATGCAATGCCATACAGTGCAATACAACACAGTGCAATGCAATAGAACAAAGTGGAATGCAAAACAATGCAATACAGGAGTACAACAAAATGGAATACAGTACGACGTAATGCAACACAGTACAATGCAGTACAATAATGTAAAACAATAAACACAACACAATCTGAAACAAAAGAATACAATGCAATGCAATACAGCATAATACAACACAACACAATACAAGACAATACAATACACATGTTACTGGATTACATGTTACATGTTACTGTAACTCTGTGTGTGTGTGCCTGCGTGCGTGCGTGTGTGCGTGCGTGCGTGCGTGTGTGCGTGTGTGTGCGTGCGTGTGTGTGTGTGTGTGTGTGTGTTGTATTGTGTTGTGTTGTGTTGTGTTGTGTTATGCTGTATGGCATTGCATTGCATTCTATTGTTTCATATTGTGTTGTGTTTATTGTATTGTATTATTGTATAGTATTGTATTACCAAGTGAAGTATGTGGCTCCTGCATGATGCATTACAGTAACTCCATCATCTAATGTTTTGAAGATTCCATTTTCCTAACACATCTAAAACACTCTTGGCAACATATAGAATTTGCTAAGCTGTCTGGACCAAAACAGGACTGAAAGCAAACAGGTTATGTTCTAAAAACTATATTATGGGATGAAACAGACAATAATGCCCCCCCCCCCCCTCCCCCAATAAGTAGAAAATGGAGTTAATGAGTTTTTCCGTGTGGAGGGCAGTTGTGCTGTGAGGCATTGTCATGATGAAGGATGGGAAATGATGAATGGCCAATCAGCTAATCAGAGATCGATGACTGCCATTGCTGAGGCGTCGTTGGAGTTCGTTTCGTGCTGTTTGTACAGTGTAGTCTAGCCTGTCCTCCAACCACCGTGATCACCGTGTATGTACTTTATCAGGGTGCTCACCTCATTAAAAAAAAATCATTCTTTTGTTCCGTGGATATTGGGATAAGCACTCATGTGCTTTAAAAAAATTTTTTTTTTTACACCCAGTCCCTATGTGTATGCAGTTTTGTCAATTTTGTCATCCGTTCCCATCGACAATGGCCTACTCTTACGAAAAGTGGAACGGGTTTTAACGTGTGCGCAAGATGTTCTGCGTGCGTTCGCATACGGGACCTCGGTTTCATTCAAAGGACTATAAGGGGGGGGGGGGGGGGGGGGGGGGGGGGGGGGGGGGGGGGGGGGGGGGGGGGGGGGGGGGGGGGGGGGGGGGGGAAATCGAGATGTTAACTCCAGAGGAAAAAATCCTCGAGCGAGATTCGACACCGGGTCAGCAGATCACGAGCGCACCATTCTGACCACTAGGCTCCCCGTCCTTCAATTAAGCAACACCTTCAGTCTGAAAAAACAGATCACATTAATTAAATGACAATGTGTCCCGTAGGGATACCGGAGGCCTGTCAGTATAAATAGCAACCCCCTCCCCCACCTTTTGGAAATGATGTGGTAGGAATTCCCTCTTTTCTATCCCGCTTTTGCCTTGTTCCTTTTCTTCCTGTCACCACTTCTTTATCTTTTTTTTTTTTTTTTTGGGGGGGGGGGGGGGGGGGGGTTCTCGGTTCCTTTTACCTTTTTTGTTTGTTTGGTCGCGGGAAGACGTACAGGATAACAATTCTCTCCCGCGTCGAAGTTGGGTGCAAACGCTGGGCCTGACTTGTCAGGGCAAACGCACTTTCACTGGTAACAATAGTTGCTGTCTGAGCGTTTAATGATGAAAAAGAAAGAAATGACAAAGTGCCTTATTCTTTCATTGCTTCAGGGCTGATAACACTAGGCCATGCTGAAGACACCAGCCATTCTGCTTGATTCATTAGTCACAGGTTACAACAGCAACAACTCCCCCCCCCCCCCCCCAATTAATAAAAAAAGCGACTGAGATGTCTTTTACTCAGCAGGAAGAACAGCGTGTGTATTTTATTCATTTATTCATTTATTTATGTATTTATATTTTCATTATGAGGATAATTGAATGAGCACTCATGTGCATGCCTGTGTATGCAGTTTTGTAATTTTGTAATTTTGTCATCCGTTCCCACTGGCACACAATGGCCTACTCTTCCTTCGATGAGACCTTAAACCGAGGCCTCGTGTGCGAACGCACGCAGAACATCTTGCGTACACGTTAAATCCTATTCCGCTTTTCGGAAGAGTAGGCCATTGTGTGCCGGTGGGAACAAATGACAAAATTTACACAAAACTGCATACACACGGGTATTGGATGCAAACATGATTGCTTTTTCCATTATCCTTGATATAGGAGAATAAATAATTAAATAAAAAGGGGAACATGTTTTAATGTGTGCACAAGATGTTCTGCATTCGTTTGCAGACCTCGGTTTATTGTTTCATCCGAAGATACTTGGAGGGAGGGGGGGGGGGGGTGTTAGAAAATATCCACTTGTTTAATGATGATTTAATTAATTTTTTTTTTATATCAAACTTGGGAAGGCTGCGACATAATTTTGTTGTTGGTCTAGTACTGACTTTTTATGTTTGTTAATGATAGTTTCTAAAATGAATTTCCATGTGTTGATGCCTTCTTGGGTTGTTTACTTCAGATAGATCTGCATATCTAGGGGACAGGATTGCTCAGTGGTAGAACACTGGCTTTCCCCAGCCAATGTCAAGCAGCATCGAGCGTGGTTACCAAGTGGATGGGTGACCGTTGTGCGCCTTGGTTTCAGTACAGTTCCCCCAGCTGGAAATGGGTCAGGGAAGGTAAAGCAGCGAGGAGAGGAGATGGGCGCCACCCTCAATATGCTGGTCCCTAGAGAAGCTGAGGTCTCTGATGCCTCGCTCCCCTACGACCATATAGGTTATGGAACACCTTTACCTTTTTACTTTTTTTTTTTTTTAACCCTACCTACATAATCTTCTATACCATGATAGGGGTCAACGGATTTCATTTCTTGTGTGTTGTGTGTGTGTGTGTGTGTGTGTGTGTGTGTGTGTGTGTGTGTGTGTGTGTGTGTGTGTGTGTGTGCATTTGTGTGTGCATTTGTGTGTGTGGTGTGTGCATTTGTGTGCATGTGTCATTGTGTGTGTGTGCGTGTGTGTGTGTGTGCATTTGTGTGCATGTGTGTGTGTATGTGTGCATTTGTGTGCATATGTGTGTGTGCATGTGTGTGTGTGTGCGTGTGTGTGTGTGTGTGCATTTGTGTGCATATGTGTGTGTGTGTGTGCATTTGTGTGCATGTGTGTGTGTGTGTGTGTGTGTGTGTGTGTGTGTGTGTGTGTGTGTGCAGGCTGATGGCGGGGGGAGCAGTGCTGACAGGTCTGGGGGTCTGTGGCCTGGTGGTCTGTCTGCTCCTGTGTATGCACGCCTGCTTCATCTTCCGCGTTCGAGACCAGGCGGTACAAACCGAGGTGATCAGGATACCCGTGTTGGTGATGTGATTATGATGGTGTGATGGTGATGATGATGGTGTCATGATGTGGTAATGGTTTAATGGTGATGATTGTGTGATAGTGTGATGATGATGGTGTGATGGTGATGTGGTGGTGATGATGTGGTGGTGGTGATGATGATGTGGTGATGATGTGATTGTGGAGATGATGCGATGGTGGTGATGATGTGATTGTGGTGATGATGTGGTGGTGGTGATGTGATGGTGGTGATGTGATGGTGATGATGTGATGGCGGTGATGTGATGTGTGGTGATGTGATGGTGATGATGTGATTGCGGTGATGTGATGGTGGTGATGTGATGGTGATGATGTGATTGCGGTGATGTGATGGTGGTGATGTGATGGTGATGATGTGATTGCTGTGATGTGATGGTGATGATGTGATTGCGGTGATGTGATGGTGATGATGATGTGATTGCGGTGGTGTGATTGTGATGATGTGATTGCGGTGATGTGATGGTGGTGATGATGTGATTGCGGTGATGTGATGGTGATGTGAAGTGATGGCGATGATGTGGCGGTGATGATGTGATGTGGTGGTGATGTGATGTGGTGGTGATGATGACGACGTGATGGCGGTCATATGATGTGAAGGTGATGATATGGCGGTGATGATGATGACAATGATGTAATGGCGATGATGGTGATGATGTGGAGAGGAGAGAGAGAGAGAGAGAGAGAGAGAGAGAGAGAGAGAGAGAGAGAGAGAGAGAACATTGTTGCCTACTTGCCATTCTTCGCACGTTACAGAACTTGACCTTGACCTGTCCACAGGACACTCTCTGGCGGGGGGAGGAGGAGGGGGAGGAGCACGACGGGAAGGACGGAACCCCCCACCTCCAACCACCCCCACCACCACCACCAGACCCTCCCTCTCCCCCTTCCCTCCGCCCTGAGGACCAGCGAAAGCTCCACGCTCCGTCGCCAGAACGGGGGGGAGGCGGGGAAGAAGTCGGTCTCCTACTCCGGGGAGGTGCAGTGCTACTCCCCCAGTCCCCTCACCACCCCCCTCCCCCACGCTCTCCTCCGCCTCCTTCTTCTCCTCCGTCTTCAGCAGCCCGCCGGGAACCTTGGATCGGTGGGGGAGGGAAGGGGGAGGGGGAGCAGGGAGAGGAGGAGGAGGGCCCAGCCCCCAGCCTTTCCCTCTGGCTGCAGACTGCAGTCACCAGACTCAGAGCCTCCCCCCCCACCTCTCCCTCAGGCAGCTCATCGAGGACAACGACTACGACGTTCCTGTGGAGCGCACGCCCATGCTGGCGGCCTCTGCACGGGGACCGCGCGGGGGAGGAGGAGGCGACGCCACAACAGCGCAGGAAGTCAGAGACAGAGGAAGTGTCAAGAGCGCAGGAGCGGAAGTGTCCATGCCGCCGGCGTCGTTGTCTTCGTCCGCTCCGTTGAGCAGGCACCCCGCGGTGACCTTGGAAATCCCTTCTGATGCCAGAACTTGCGATTACGATAATGTCTGGCGGAGTCAAACTCGACCTAAGATTTAGATCTATGTGCGTTGTTAGGCCCAAGTTTGTTTCAATGGTGCGTTGGGCCAGTGAGAGAGTTAGGCCTGTAATTACGTGGTGTGGTGTTGTGCATGTTGTTCGAGGGAAGATGCTGATAGCACTGCCATTGTTATGTTTTTAAAAGCAAGTCGGATGAACTGATTCACTCACATTTATAACAGAGGATTATTTTCTGTGACCTTGACCCACCATGTCAGCTTGAGGAGGAAAGATGTGATGACGTAATGTGATGTCAGATTTGACATGACGTTTAAATTTATATGAAAAGGTTTGTCAGTTGTAATGATTAAGCCTAAGCCAAAAGGCCAAGATGTTTGTATTTTGTCCATTTTTGAACCACTCTTGCACCGGTCTACAGTGCCAGAGTCCCACGACTGATCAGATCAGTAGATTGTTTGTTTACATCCCAGTGTTACTTTGACAAGTAGCGTCACCTTATTCTCATTCCTTGGGAGTACTTGTGAATTAATTAAACCGTTTATATATTCTGTTCACAAAGCTTGCACACAATAACTGTTAATTTGAGGGGATTTTTGCCCATAAACTGCCAGTCCAAACTTTTGTCTTCTGTGCAGAATGATCCCCCCCCCCCCCCCCCCAACCACTAGATTATGATGAAGTTTTCAGCACGAGTTAGTTTTCCTTTAACAAATAAAAAAAAGACTACAGCACGCTACCACACAAAATGGCTAGGCTAATTTTTCTTGTAGAGTATAGTTCCGCACTCCACGATACAGGTTTTCAACATTTTATATGCGAAAGCAAAGGAACACAAACCTCTCCCAGATATTGATTTTTTAAAATCTTACAATTAACATGCCAGGAGCAACTGTTTGTAGGCATATACAGCATCTGTAAAAAAAAAAAAAAAAAAAACTTTAAAAAAAAGAAAAGAAAAGAAAAGAAAAAGCAAAGATAAAGGTGCCCCATAACCTATGTGGTCGTAGGGGAGCGAGGCATCAGAGACCTCACCTTCTTTAGAAGCCAAAATTTTGAGGGCGCCACCCATCTCCTCTCCTTCGCTGCTGTACCTTCCCTGCCCCTAAAGAGGGCAGGTACCCATTGACAGCTGGCTGTGCTGGGGGATTGTACTGAAGCCAAATCGTGCAAATGGTCACCCTCCATCCACTTGATAACCACACTCGATGCTGCTTAACCTTAGCTTGGGGAAAACCAGTTGCTCAAACCACTGAGCTATCCCGTCCCCAAACTTGACTGTAGAAACTAAGAGGGTTTTGTTTGGTTTTATTTGTTTTCCCGAGGGGAAGTCAGCATGCCAATGCCACACGCGCCACCCCCACAACTAAACTGCCAAGATGTCTAAATGCTTGCCAGACCAGCTATATCCCTCAGATGTGAATTTTTATCTTTGTGAGATAATAAAGAATTGAATTGAATTGAATTGTTGGAGGCATGCTGGACATGTTCGCGTGTACGCTGCATATGCTGAAAGGGAAAGAAAATAACGGGATATTTAACGTGCATCTTCTACGCGCATGTGTGTGTGTGTGTGTGTGTGTGTGTGTGTGTGTGTGTGTGTGTGTGTGTGTGTGTGTGTGTGTTAACGTTTGCACGAGGCGTTCGATTAACCATGATTTTACTTAAGTTTTTTTTATATGAAAATGATTATAATCCATGCACCTACGTTGTAAATATACTGGCATTCATGCATTTGTGTGATAATGTATGGTATGATTTGGTATGGTGTGGTGTGATATGGTATTGTATTGAATTTTGCATATATTACTGTGGTATGGTGTAGTTGCGTATTATTTTACATTTATTCTATATTCACACTATTGTCTAGTGCTGTATTATATTGCACTGCGTGCCAGAAGTTTGAAGGACGCCGCTAAGCCCTGTCTCCCCGATTTAACATGTGGTGTCCCATAACCTGTGTGGTCATAGGGGAGCGAGACATCAGAGACCTCAGCTTCTCTAGGGGCCATCTCCTCTCCCTCGCTACTTTACCTTCCCTGACCCTAAAGAGGGCATTTACCCATTTACAGCCGGGTGAACTGGGGGACTGTACTGAAGCCAAGGCGCGCAATTGGTCATCCATCAAACTGGTAACCACGCTCGATGCTGCTTAACATTAGCCTGGGGAAAGGGAGTGCTCTGACCACTGAGCTATCCAGACCCCTGATTTAAGGCACACACTGTGTGTAAAGATAGAGATCAGGGAACTAGCGAAGGGATACAATTCCTTGCATGCAGCTGTTTTGCAACAGTTATTTCCCTTATCACACTTCTGCGGGGGGTGTGCCAACGATGATTTTACTTGTCGGAATTTCTTTAGTATCAATTTCAAATAAGACCGAGTGGAATGTGTGTGTGTGTGTGTGTGCGTGTGGTGTGTGTGTGTGTGTGTGTGTGTGTGTGTGTGTGTGTGTGTGTGTGTGTGTGTGTGTGTGGGTGCGTGCGTGCGTGGTGCGGGCGTGCGTGCGTGCGTGGTGTGTGTGTGTGTTGCTCATCTCAAATAAACAAGTATTGTGTTTGGATGCTTGTTGAAATGGCCATTGTATTCTACTTGCCTATGAAGAATATCCCCCCACTCAATTCTGTACCTGTGGTCGTTCCTGACTGAAATCTTCCATTTTGTAGATTCACTGAAAAGATACAGTGTAAACATGACATCAAGTAAAACTTCTGTACAGTCACAATGATGTGAAACTTAACTATCCCCCAAAAAACAACAACAAACAAAAAAAACCCTCCCCACCTAACAACCCCCCCAAAAAAAACAACAACAACACAACAACAAAAAAATCCCACCTAACAACCCCCCCAAAAAAAAACAACAACAACAACAACAACAACAAAACCCACCTAACAACCCCCAAAAAACAACAACAACAAACAAACAAAACAACAACAACCCAACAACCAAAACCAACCAAACAAGCAATATCCCCCTCCCCTAACCCCCCTCCCACACCCCCCCCCCAACACACACACACACACACACACACACACACACACACACACACACACACACACACACACACACACACACACACATTGAACCAATAGATAATTAGTTTGGGGGATTTTTGATTGTCAGTATTATCTTACTTTGTCTAGCTGTGGTTTTAAAGACCATGTCAATTCTATCCCCCCCCCCCCCCCCCCCCCCATTCTAGCTCCCTGAAGCCGAGAACAACATCGTAGGGGGCCTGTCTGACAAACCCAACAGCTGCCTGTCTGACAAACCCAACAGCTGCCTGTCTGACAAACCCAACAGCTGCCTGTCTGACAAACCCAACAGCTCTCATCTGCCTGTTTCAGACCCAGGTGTGACACAGCCAACACCCAAGTAGAATCTAGAACATGATCCAGGAAAAAACCCAAACTGACATACTTTTTTCCCTTGCAGCGGAAACTGTCTCATTATTCTTATTTATCTATTTCATTATTTTATTTCGAGGATAATGGAATAAGCACTTATGTACCTTTTTTTTTTTACATCCAGTCCCCGTGTGGATGCAGTTTGGTCAATATTGTCATCCGTTACCACCAGCACACAATGGCCTACGCTTCCAAAAAGCGGAACGGGTTTTAACGTGTGCGCAAGACGTTCTGCGTGCGTTCGCACACGGAACCTCGGTTTATAGTCTCATCCAAAGGAGTATATTCGTCAATTCCAAATGACAAAACAGAAAGTAATTCCCCCCTTAAAAAAACGGCTTGAAACAACGTGTTGTTTTCTTCTCTTTTGTTCCTCCAATCTCTCCCTGAGGTTGACTAGTGACAGGCTGGCTGTTTTCAGGAATCTGGTTTCGGTGTTATCTCATTTTATGTGGGGTTGGTGTGTCTCCCACGACGCGGTGCCCATCCTGGGCTGACCCTTATAGTTGACCAGGGCGTCGATACAAGAAAGGACAGTAGAGTTGGTTTTATACCCCGTTTTAATCGGTATTTAGTTGCGCAGTTTTATTATGAGATTTAAATTTTTACGAGGTAAAAGCCCCGATATGGCATGTGTGGTCGGCGGGGCTATGGATAATGGGATGGGATCGGATGGATTAGACTTGTGACAAGACTGCAAATAATGGAACCATGTTCACCGCCCTGTGTGGTTCGAACCCCTGACACATCGCTACTACCATGGAGAGGTCTGCCACCGGCGACTCTATGACGTCAGCCTGGATAGGAAGGCTACACTCCTGTGTTAGCTTGCGGGTCATGCAGTGCGGGCCGGAAATTTGTTTGTTGATTTCCACAGATCTTTTAAAGTAAAAAAAAAAAAATGCACAGTGCACTTGTTTTTGGGATTGAGGACATAGAGCAATACCAGGTAGTCATGAGAAAGTTGGAAATGATCATCATATGAGGATTGCTTGTGTTCCTACACCCTTAACCCCACGCATGCATATTTCGGTTAGGAAGCTAGCAGACAGCAGACTGAGGGGGTACAGTGTTTGCTGAAAAAAAAGTTCAAACCTTCAGAATTTATGCAAAATCACGTGAGTTTTGAGTCAGAGGCTAGTCTTTCACAAAAAGGGTTTTTGATATTTCAGTCTCTGCCTTAGTACGTGCGGTTGATACAGAAAAACAGAAGGGAAAGTGCGTTTTTCTAAAGGCGTGTGTATCCTGGAAAACATGGCGTGTTCATTGATCACACATTTGCCAAGGGGAGTGGCTGAATGTTCTGCAGTGCGGAGTGTGACCTGTGTGCTGCTCACAACAGAGCCGGCCTCTGCAGACACCAGCATTGATGTACACAGCCTGTGGACTGTTATCTGCTGATCTCTGAACACAGAACCCGAGTCACCATCAGGGCAGTTTTCAATGAGCACAGCCTGGGCTGGCCAGGAGACATCCCCGTGGTATAAATAGCATCCTTCTGGAAATTCTGTGCTAGGAATTCACCCTTTTCTATCCCTCTTTTTGTTTCTGTCTTGTTTCTTTCCTTCCTGTCTTTCCATCTTGTCTGTTTTCTTCCTTCTTGGTCCATTCTCCTGCCTTACTCCCCCCCCCCCCCCCCCCCCAACCAAATCAGAAAAAACTTAAAAGATAACGATTTTCTCCTACGCCGAAGTTGGATGAGCTGGTCCTGACTTGTCAGGCACTTCACGGCAGCGCTGGCAACGCATTTTCGTTCATATATCAGACAGCCGTAGTTGCTGTCTGAGCGTTCGACGAAGATGAAGAAGAGTGACGAGATACTAAGACCTGTTCAGTGTTGGAGTCAGACACGTTCGCTTTCTTCTGGAGACGCACAGGGACAATTATTGCTAGTGAAATCGACATTCGTCACGTCCAACATGTAGCTTCTTTTGCAACAGAACAAGCACTCTTGTCTGTCAGAAAAAAATGACCTCTTGCACACGCAAAGGGTTTCACGCTTGAAACTTTTGGAGGTTACATACATACCCAGAATATGTACTCTTGACTCTCCCATCCTACCTGGGAATCACCGGGAGATTGAATCCACACACCCGATGAGAAATTCGCGTGCCTGACTTTTCTCAAGTGCCACGTCACACAGGCAGCCGCTCTCCGGCTTCAGAGGTTTTCTTTTCGCCTTTAGTTCAAAGGAAAACAAAAGTTGTTTTAAGAGCTTGTCATGGCTGAAGGCAATTTCAACATTGCATTTTGCAGCATAACCGCATATCAATGACTGTAGGTTTCGGCACAGACACACACACACGCACACACACACGCACGCACGCACGCACGCATGCACGCAGCACGCACAGAGAGAGACAGACAGAGAGAATCGCGGATACTCGAGTATAAAGATTTAGGCTGAGCCATGTCTTACAATCTGTCCTTCTAGATCTAGATCTATATGCATAATATAAACAATCATGTATATGTATATGCATATAAACAATAATCTAAATCTATATGCATAATCATAAATAGTAAAACTTGGGAAGAAAAATAAAACTGAACAATTTACAACACCAAGATTTTAAAACGGAAACTGTGATGACACAGCAATATCTTACTCTTCTTTATTCTTTGTAAAGAATGCTATCAATAACGGAGGGTTTGTGCGTGCGTGCGTGCGTGCGTGCGTATGTTGGTGGTGTGTGTGTGTGTGTGTGTGTGTGTGTGTGGAAGAGAGAGAGAGAGAGAGAGAGAGAGAGAGAGAGAGAGAGAGAGAGAGAGAGAGAGAGAGAGAGAGAGAGAGAGAGATCGCTTTAAAAAGTAGTCCTTTTTTCCCTCTTCATCGAACGCTCAGACAGCAACTACTGTTGTCGGTTATATCACCGAAAATGCGTCACGCTGCCTTTAAGCGCCTGACAAGTCAGGCCCAGCATATCTGACTTCGACACAAGAGAGAATTGTTATCTTTGAAGTCTTTCTGGAATGAAAGACTGGTAGAATGGACCAAGAAAGCAGAAAACAGACAAGAAGGACGAGACTGGAAGAAAAGGAACAAAGCAGAAACGAAGAGAGTGAGAGGAAAGCGGATTTCTAGCACAGAATCTCCAGAAGGTGGGGATGCAATCTCTACTGACAGGCCCCCCGTCCCATCCCCACGAGGAAATTAATCATTCAAAGACCTGTCCTTTAGAACGAAGCTGCGTCACAGAGAAACAAACGTCATTCTGACGACATTTGGAGACATCAAAATTCTCCAATGACTCAATCGACAAGAGAACCCCACCACCACCGCCCTTGCCACACATTCTCAGTCTTACAATGCCAGCGAAGCCCATCACTTTTCTGTCCATGTCTGTGTCCTGTTTCTGCCGTGGCCAGGCATGTGGGAATACGGTTTGACCCTGGTGGTTTACAAAGTGACTCTGCTCTTGGTGTCCACCTTTCTGTTGGCGCTGGCGTTGCGAGTTGTGTACCTGGGTATGCAGCAAGAGCTGTGCTCTCTCTTCCTCACCATCCTCTTCTGCGTCTTGGCAGTCATCGGAATACGGGGCACGCTGTGGTTCCTGAGTGAATGACTGATGGTGGAGCAAGTCAGCCTGGAAAAGGAATGCTGTCAGGACCCCCCAAAATGTTACAGTTGATGGGGCAAGTTGAGTTTTGAAATGTTATATTAGAAGTTATTTATCAGGAATAATGGCCACATACCCGTCTTTTTGTTGGAGGAGGATGAAACCTGTGCCTGTTCAAACACTGCTGTGACAAGGTTTTGTCGCTGCCTCTTTTTGTATGTGCGGGGACACTGGGTTAGTTGGGGGAAGTGTTTGAATGTGTTACGTTCCTTTGTATTTTGTTATGAACGTGTGTGTGTGTGTATGTGTGGTGTGTGTGTGTGTGTGTGTGTGTGTGTGTGTGTGTGTGTGTTGGTGTGCGCGCGCGCGCGCCCGCGCGCGCGAGTGTGTGTGTTAGTGCGTGCGTGCGTGCGTTCATGCGTGCATCTGTGTGTGTGTGTGTGTGTGTGTGTGCTGTGTGTGTGTGTGTGTGTGTGTGTGTGTGTGTGTGTGAAAATCTGTACGTGCGTGTGCGGGTACCTGTGCAACATGTGTGTTTATTTCTTTATTCTTTTATATGGAGGATAATGGATAACAACCCCCCTTCCAAAAACACCCATGTCCTTTTTATTTTTTATTTTTACATCAGTCCCCGTGTGTATGCAGTTTTGTAAATCTCGTCATCTGTTCCCACCGGCACACAATGGCGTACTCTTACGAAAACCGGAACAGGAATAAACGTGTGTGCAAGATGCTTTGCGTGCGTTCGCACGCGGGGCCTCGGTTTATAGTCTCATGCGAAGGATTTTTTGGGAGTGTATGAGTCTGTTCCTCTGCGTGCATGCATGCTTGCATGCGTGCGGTGCGTTTGTGTGTGGAAAAACCTGCATGCTAAATGCTGTTCCAGCAGCCGGTGGCGATGTGAACAGAAAGACAGACAGACAGACAGACAGACAGACAGACAGAAAGACAGGAAGAAAGACAGACAGACAGACAGACGGGGGCGGGCTGCTTAACGTGTGTGTACTCCATCTGTCTTCCTTTCAAACGAGCTCCTGTGCACAGAATCACACTACACACGCTGATAGGAATGTCTGCATCCAGTAAAAACTGCACCTTTCAGGGCAGGAACACAGCACATCATTGCTTAGCTGTGCCCAGTCCACCCCCTCCCCCCTCTACCGAAACAAAACATAAAACCTCAACAAACAACACCGTAAAAAAACCCTAACAAAACAAAATACCGACCAAAATAAAAAAACAGCAACAAAACAACAGAAACACCAACCCGAAGCCAAAACAAAAACCAAAACAAAAAAGTAAACTTTAAAAATTCTACAACAAATACAAAAATAATTTAACAACAGAAAATACCACACACACACACACACACACACACACACACACACACACACACACACACACACACACACACACAGAGGCACGCACGCACGCACGCACGCACACACACACAACACACACACACACACACACACACACACACACACACACACACACACACACACACACACACACCACACAACATACATATGCGTCTGTGAATTATTAATACCTAGTGTATATGTGGACTTTGTAGGTTAATACCGTAATGTGTCTGTGTAGGTTAATATACCGTAATGTGTAAGCTAATATACCGTAATGCAAGTTAATATACCGTGAATTAACCTACATATTACGGTTTATTAACTTTCACAGATTACCGTAATCTGTGTAAGTTAATAAACCATAATATATAGGTTAGTATACCGTAATGTTTTATTATGTAGTTAACATACCGTAATAATTATGTAGGT
The DNA here is from genome assembly GCA_030674155.1 of Stramonita haemastoma. Taxonomy (NCBI): domain Eukaryota; kingdom Metazoa; phylum Mollusca; class Gastropoda; order Neogastropoda; family Muricidae; genus Stramonita; species Stramonita haemastoma. The sequence goes on along the minus strand of CM060342.1, from coordinate 4,757,908 downwards.
TAATATACCGTAATATATAGGTTAATATACCGTAACGTGTCTGTGTAGGTTAATATACCGTAATATGTAGGTTAATATACCGTAATATGTAGGTTAATATACCGTAATATGTAGGTTAATATACCGTAATATGTTGGTTAATATACCGTAATATATAGGTTCATATACCGTAACGTGTCTGTGTAGGTTAATATACCGTAATATGTAGGCTAGTATACCATAAAGTGTGTAAGTTGACGGTAATATGTCTATGTAATTTGTCTGTGTATCTTAATACACAGTAATGTGTCTATACAGGTAAATACACCGTAATATGTAGGTTAATATACCGTAATGTAAGTTAATATACCCTAATATGTAGGTCAATATACCGTAATGCATGTAGGTTAATGTACCGTAATGTATAGGTTAATATACCGTAATATGTAGGTTAATATACCGTAATATGTAGGTCAATATACCGTAATGCATGTAGGTTAATGTACCGTAATGTATAGGTTAGTATACCGTAATATGTTGGTTAAGATACCGTAATGTGTCTGTGTAGGTTAATATACCGCAATTTATGTAGGTTAAAATACTGTAATATGTAGGTTAATATACCGTAATGTGTAGGATAATGTACCGTAGGTTTATATACCTAACGTGTTGGTCAATATACCGAAAGTGTGTCTGTGTAGGTTAATGTACCGCAATGTATGTAGGTTAAAATACTGTAATATGTAGGTTAATATACCGTAATGTGTAGGATAATGTACCGTAGGTTTATATACCTAACGTGTAGGTCAATATACCGTAATGTGTCTGTGTAGGTTAATATACCGTAATGTGTAGGTTAATAAACGGTAATGTGTAGGTTAACATACGGTAATGTGTAGGTTGATATACCGTAATGGATCTGTGTACGGTTTAGTGTTTTGTTTAGTTTTGTTTGTTTGCTATTTGCTGCTATTCTGTGATCCACCGAATCGGAGACCATTTTTCTCTATCGTATGACGATTAACGACGATGAGGATAACATGACTATGCTGCTGGATGTGAATATCATACTTTGAGACTGGGGACGATTTCTTGTTTTCTCTTCAATTATTGGCGCTTTTTTCCCCTTTTCTTTAAAAAAAAAAAAAAAATCATGATCATTTGATTCATTCAGAAACGAAAATACGAAATTTTCGTATTTTCGTTTCTGAATGAGTGCATTTTTTTAATTGTTACCTTATTATTGTATTTCTGTCTTTATTTCGTGTCTGTTGTTTGCTACTTGATATGGTTTCTTGTTCTTGGTATTTGGATCATTATTATAGTTGTGGTTAAGTTACAGAATTTTTTTCTGGATCCTATCCCTGATAAGGGTGGGGATTGGATGTAAAAACCCACACGATGCTTATTTATTATCCTCGAAAGAAAAGAATTTGCCTTGCCTTGCCTGACCCGAGTTCGAATCTCGTTCAAGAGAGTTTTTCCCTTGGAGTTAACATCAGTACAGATCTACTTCCCTTAAAGTCCTTCGGATGAGACTATAAAACGAGGTCCCGTATGCGAACGCATGCAGAACATCTTGTGCACACGTTAAAACCTGTTCCGCTTTTTGGAAGACTAGACCATTGAGTGCCGGTGGGAACGGATGACAAAACGACAACACTGCATACACATGGGGACTATATGTAAAAAAAAACAACAAACCCACATGAGTGCCTATTCCGTTATCCTCGAAGTAAAAGAATAGAATTTAAAAACAAAAAATAAAAAAAAGTAAGTAGGCACTACACTGAAGCAGCGTCGCCAGCTGTTCTAAACGGTGTTTTGTTGTGGAAGTGTTCTGGTTTTCAGAGACACGAGATGGATTTGGTTGTTGTTGTTTGTGTTCGGGTTTGACAGGGACGTTGTTGTTGTTGTTGTTTGTTACAGTTTGCACAGGACGTTGTTGTTGTTGTTGTTTGTTTTTGTTACGGTTTGCACAGGACGTTGTTGTTGTTGTTGTTTGTTACAGTTTACACAGGACGTTGTTGTGCCAGCCGGGGCCGCGTGAAGGCCAGTGAGGGGAGGTAACTCCGCTCTGCAGCCGCTCTGTCACAGGACATGGTTCAGACACCGCCTGAGCTGAGGGCATGCTTTTGTTTTGTTGTTTTTGGATGGAGTGAAGGGAATAATTCTTTGGTGAAGAGATGGGCTGAACTCTAAAACTTTCTTTTTATGACAAGACAATGTAAAAACAAAAAAACGAAAAAAAGATGCGACTGATAAGGACGTTGTGTGGAGTTTTATTTTCTAGAGATCTCTGTGCCTGTCTGTGTGTCTGTGTCTGTCTGTGTCTGTGTGTCTGTGTGTCTGTCTGTCTGTCTGTCTGTCTGTCTGTCTCTCTCTCTCTCTCTCTCTCTCTCTCTCTCTCTCTCTCTCTCTCTCTCTCTCTCTCTCTCTCGGACAGACAGACAGACAGAGACAGACAGACAGACAGACAGACAGACAGACAGACAGACAGACAGACAGACAGAAAGAGAGAGAGACGGGGGTGGGGGGGGGGTGGTGGGGTGCCTGAAGGGTTTTTGTTATATATTTTTTCTGCTGGCGGATGATATGGTTTTGTAGGGTGTGACATTTCGTACTGATCAAACTGGAGACAGACAGACAGACGAAGAAGACGATAGACTCGACATTCTAGAGCTTCTGCTATACAAAGTCCGACTACATAGGGGAAAAAATTCAAAGCAAGCAAGAAGAAATAAAAAAAAGGAACTCCCCCTCAGCTCCCCCTCCCCCAACCCCCCCCCCCCCCCCCAAAAAAAAAAGAAGAAGAAAACTTACTAAAAAAAACCAACAGCTTCCCCAAACCCCTCAGTGGCAACAAGAGTCAAAGAGAAATACCAAAAAAGTAAAACCGAACTCAAACCAGAAACAAAAGCAAAAAAACAAAACAAAAATCCCCCACAAAACTAAAAAACAAAAGAAACTATATTCAATTCAATAAAAGTAGAATGCATATCGAAAAGAAAAAAAATCAATCAATCTAAACTGTCATAGTTGAAAGCAAAAAAAGAAAAAAAAAGAAATTCTACTCAAGTTAACAAAGTACAACACACATGGAATAAAAGACAAAACCCAGTACAAACATTGATAGAATAAAGTCAAACAAAAAAAACTAGTCTCGATTCTACACTGCAAGTAGACTAGAAATTGATTAACGATTCTTTTACTCAATTAAGGATCTAAAAAAATTGGAATATAGTATTATGTATTCTATTCAACAGCAGTAAAATAAAGTTCGCGCGCAAGGTGCACCAAAGGTTAGATTTTGCGATTGCGAACGTTTTTGCCCCCCATGAAGGTAGCTGCATTCCGACTTCGGGTAAAAAAGTTTGTCTAGAGATGATTGGTAGGTATGAGCGTTCGACAACGACGACGACGACAAAAAGGACGACGACAACGATGACGACGACGACGACGACGAAAGAAGAAGAAGAAGAAGAAGAAGAAGAAGAAGAAGAAGAAGATGGAACAAAAGAAACTACTCGATTTAAGAAGGAAGGTGGCAGGACAGTTAAGACATTCACCTGCCTAACAAGTAAACCGTGAGGTTCTGCGTTCGATCCCAGCCTCGCCCTTTCTTCCCTGTTTGACCAGAAAATGGAAATGAATGTGAAGTCTTTCGGCGGAGACTCCTAGGTTCACTTTTGGTGAGATTCTGCAACATGCAACCGTTTTTAACCATTATTAATGGCGTCCATAAATGATACATGTGTGCATGCATTTATTAAATTTTGACATCGGTTCCAGACATGTAATGGCCTACTCTTCCGAAAGACGGAGTGGGTTTCTAATGTGTGCGCAAGACGTTCGGCGTGCGTTCGCGCACGGAACCTCGGTTTATAGTCTCCTCCGCAGGACTTTCAGGGGAGTGGAGTCGGTGTTGATGTTATCTCCAGAGTAAAATCCCTCAAACAGGCGCCTCCGTGCTGGCTCGATCCCGGGCCGTCAGATCAGAGCACAGCGCTCTGACCACTAAGCTACACTCCCTCCCCCCACCACCCCCCCAATAAAAACCCCCGAACAAATGAACAAAAAAAACCCGACAAACAACAACACCCCCATCCCCTCGAACCAAAAGAAAATGCCAACCAAACAAAAAGCCAGTCAGATGAAACCAAGACATTGAAAACCCCACAAGCAGACATTGTTTAGATAATCATGTAAACAAACATATAAACAGATGCCAAGAAAAATGCAATTGATCTGATATGATCAAGCAAGCATAGAACATATGAACAGAGACAATAACGAACAAACAATAGAGTTTATAAACAAATGTATACAAGCAGTCAGATTTATATAAACCGACACACTCAAGAAGGAATGTGGCAGGATGGTTTCAATGTTCACCTGCCTAACAAGTGAGCCACGAGGTGTTGGGTTTGATTCCCAGCCTTGCCCTTTCTTCTCAGTTTGACGAAAAAAATCGAATTGAATGTCAAAGTCCTTCGGAAGAGACTATAAACCGAGGCCCCGTGTGCGAATGCACACTGAATATCTTGCACACACTGTACAAAGCCTGTTCCGTATTTCAAGACAGTAGGCCACTTCGTGCCGGTAGGAACGGATGGCAAAGAAACACACACACACACACACACACACACACACACACACACACACACACACACACACACACACACACACACACACACACACACACACACAAACATGCACACAGGAATCCTGCTTAGACATCTACCCCGAAGTTGGAATGCGGCTGCCTAAATGGCGGGGACGGCATACGCCAAATCTCCCCTTTGGTTGCCTCAGAGCTCTGGTCGAGGAACGAAAAAACCCAACCCAAAACAAACAACAAACCCGACACTGACTTCGCCTGACTTCTACCTGTAGGGAGTTAATCCCTGAGAAGTGGATGGGGCACCAACCTGAAGTTTGTAGGCAGTGTATCTGGGACAAGTTGAACCTGGCGGAGCCTGTCCCTCTCTCGTTAGCAGGATGCATGCTGGGTATGTTACTTACCTGGCTTGCAAAAAAAAAAAGGTGCAAGTAAGAGTCCTCATGCTGTGTGTGCCTTTACACGCAGGGGTCTCGGTTCTTACAGTCTCATCCGAAGGACTTTCAGGGAAATGGAATCAGAACACTCGCTTTCCCCGAGCTAAGGTTAAGCAGCATCGAGCGTGGTTACCAAGTGAATGGGTTACCGTTTGCGTACCTTGGTTTCAGTACAATCCCCCAGCCCACCCAGCTGTAAATGGATACCTGGCCTCTTTAGGATCAGGGAAGGTAAAGCAGCGAGGGAGAGGAGATGGGCGCCGCCCTCAATACTCTGACCCCGAGAGAAGCTGAGGTCTCTGATGCCTCGATCCCCTACGACCACCTAGGTTATGGAACACCTTTACCTTTTACCTTTTACCTGCCTTCTTCCTTCTGATGCTAACTCCAGGGGATGGGAATATCTTGAATGAGGGCCTCCATGGTGGCTCGAACCTGGTCCATCAAATCACGACCACAAGCTCTAACCACTAGACTATCCCTCCCCCACCCCTTCCCCCCAGCTGTCAATTTCATATCACGACAAGTATAAAACAAAACCACAGACAAAAAGAGAGCAGAAGTATGATCAAACACAAACATGATATAACACGCCCCCCTGAGACACACCAGCCTTTCCCGCAGACTGTAGAGTAGAAACATTGTAGGAAGACAAACACACACACCACGTTTATAAACAAACAGACAAAGAGAAATAATCCCATAGGAATC
>CM060342.1:4744660-4747160 GCA_030674155.1 Stramonita haemastoma | reverse complement strand
TGGATGAGGGAGGGGTGGTGTAGGGGTGTGGATGAAGGAGGGGTGGTGTAGGGGTGTGGATGGGGAGGGGTGGTGTAGGGGTGTGGATGGGGAGGGGTGGTGTAGGGGTGTGGATGGGGGGAGGGGTGGTGTAGGGGTGTGGATGAGGGAGGGGTGGTGTAGGGGTGTGGATGGGGGAGGGGTGGTGTAGGGGTGTGGATGAGGGAGGGGTGGTGTAGGGGTGTGGATGGGGGAGGGGTGGTGTAGGGGTGTGGATGGGGAGGGGTGGTGTAGGGGTGTGGATGGGGGGAGGGGTGGTGTAGGGGTGTGGATGAGGGAGGGGTGGTGTAGGGGTGTGGATGAGGGAGGGGTGGTGTAGGGGTGTGGATGAGGGAGGGGTGGTGTAGGGGTGTGGATGAGGGAGGGGTGGTGTAGGGGTGTGGATGGGGGGAGGGGTGGTGTAGGGGTGTGGATGAGGGAGGGTGGTGTAGGGGTGTGGATGGGGGGGGTGGTGTAGGGGTGTGGATGAGGGAGGGGTGGTGTAGGGGTGTGGATGGGGGAGAGGGTGGTGTAGGGTGTGGATGGGGGAGGGTGTGTAGGGTGTGATGAGGGAGGGGTGGTGTAGGGGTGTGGATGAGGGAGGGGTGGTGTAGGGGTGTGGATGAGGGAGGGGTGGTGTAGGGGTGTGGATGAGGGAGGGGTGGTGTAGGGGTGTGGATGGGGGGAGGGGTGGTGAAGAGAAGACCATGGGAGTAGGCAGGAGGGGTGTGGCCAAGTGGGCAGGGCCAGAAGTCCCTCCAGGGTCCAAGCTGAATGTATGGAGTATAATGAACTAGTTATGTGCATGTCCATTTGATAGAATTGCTAATGATAATCCCCAACGAGTGTTATGCAACAGAATGAACGTTATGTTAATGTCCATTTGATAGCATTGCTAATGAAGATCCCAAAGAATGCATTCTCACTCTTTTTGTGCTTTGTCTCCCCTGTCTTGGCCAAGAAATTTGCTGCAGCATCAGGCAAAAATTGGCATGAATTATGTAGAGTTTGTAATTTGGCATGAATTATGTAGAGTTTGTAATTTGGCATGAATTATTTATAGCTTGTAATATGGCATGAATTATTTATAGTTTGTAATTTGGCATGAATTATTTATAGTTTGTAATTTGACACGAATTATTTATAGTTTGTAATTTGGCATGAATTATTTATAGTTTGTAATTTGGCATGAATTATTTATAGTTTGTAGTTTGGCATGAATTATGTAGAGTTTGTAATTTGACATGAATTATGTAGAGTTTGTAATTTGGCATGAATTATGTAGAGTTTGTAATTTGGCATTAATTACTTGTAGCTTGTAATATGGCATGATTATTTATAGTTTGTAATTTGGCATGAATTATTTATAGCTTGTAATATGGCACGAATTAATTATAGTTTATAATTTGGCAAGAATTATTTATAGCTTGTAATTTGGCATGGATTATTTATAGTTTGTAATTTGGCATGAATTATGTAGAGTTTGTAATTTGGCATGAATTATGTAGAGTTTGTAATTTGGCATGAATTATGTAGAGTTTGTAATTTGGCATGAATTATGTAGAGTTTGTAATTTGGCATGAATTATGTAGAGTTTATAATTTGGCATGAATTATTCATAGTTTGTAATTTGGCATGGATGAGATATATGCACAATTCTGTAAATATCCGTACTCAAATTCTTAATTCATTTTCCATTCAATATATATTATATTTCATTTTCTAACTCCGGAATTTTTTTACGCCATATATATATAAATTTTATTTTATTTTATTTTATTTTATTTTTTGGAGGGGGGTAATCCTTATCCTTAAAACTGTTAAAGAAAACTTTGGGGCTTGGAAAAACCTTAAAGCATCCAACTTTTAACTCAAAGTCATGTGTGTGTGCTGGGGGGTGGGGGGTGGGGGTGGGGTGGAGATGGTGGTTCAAGTTTCCCCTCTAATGTCCCTTTGAGGGTTAGTTCCTCCCTCCTCTGGAATTGACACTTGTTCTGATTCCAGTCTTCCGCAATTAAAAAAAATATGGAAAAACCCCAACAGATTAGATCCTGTAGGGAAACGCACGCGCAATTATCTAGTGCACATGTGGAGCATCCATTGAGGGGTGGGGGTGGGGGTGGAGAGCTTTGTGGTCAGTGATGCCTCGTGATCTTCGTCAACGCTCTGACAGCCAGTCCTGAGGCCCTCACAAATGCTGCTGTGCGCTGAAGGCCCTCCAGGGTCAAAAAAGAAAAGCTTGTCCCTCATCGGCAGGTCAGTAGGCCAGATATCGGCCTTCACTTAGGTTTGGGTGTGTTGGACAGGTCTGGAGGAAGTGTTCCACTGTCATGGGAGAAGTGCCACAGGGGCACACCTCAGAATCTCCAATGTGGAACTTGTGAACATGTGATGTCTGGGTCTGCAGTGTCCAGTCCTCAGCCTCACCATGGTTACTTGGTCCTCTCTGGGGAGGGGGCAGCAGTCGTCCTTACTGTTACTC
>CM060342.1:4732160-4739660 GCA_030674155.1 Stramonita haemastoma | reverse complement strand
TTCTTTGGCAGGGGTATTACAAGAGACTGTGTCCATTCTTTTGGCCATTCTTTGGTGTCGTGGATCTTCTGACAAAGTTCTGACTGCCTCCATGTAAATGGATCAGTATGCAATGAAGTGTGTCATGTGTTGGAAGATGTGAACTGTTGGACTAGGGGCCATGGGATAAAAACAGCATAACCAATCTCCCTTCAGAGTAAACTACAAGATCAGTACTCTCTGTTATAAATGTCTCCACAAAACAGCACCCTCCTACCTCTGTGAATGTCTTCACGTGTACACACCTTCTCGTTCCCTCCGCTCGGCTGCAGATACCTTATCCTTAAAAATTCCGAGATTCAACCTATCTACCGTTGGCCCCCGCTCTTTCTCTATTTCTGGTCCATCAATCTGGAATGACCTCCCTCTATCCCTTCGGCAAAAGCCTACATATGACACTTTTAAATCCAACCTCAAGACACACTTGTTTCAAACCTAAGATTTTTACCTTCTGTTTTCATCTCCTATTTGTCCCTGCCTCCAACATTTGAAATTCCATTCACCCTGTCAAAATGTATAACCTCTATAGGTGTGTGTGTGTGTGTGTGTGTGTGTGTGTGTGTGTGTGTGTGTGTGTGTGTGTGTGTGTGTGTGTGTGTGTGTGAGTGAGTGTGTGCGCGTGTGCGCGCGTGCGCGCGTGCTTTCGATTTTGCTAGAATTATTTATTGTCATTGGTTGTTTGTTGTGAGGGTCGAGTGCAAGCGCTTTGATTTGTTTTTACAAGATATAGCGCTATATAAATTCCATGTATTATTATTATTTATTACTCCGTGTCTGCCGTCACCAACAACACCCAATGTGGCTGGGCCCCTCAAATAGTCATCAAAATCGACCCAAAACAATTAACTTTCAAAGTACCTTTTCAATTGCTTCCCTTAACTAGAAAAATCTTTTATAAACGTTACATGTGTAGTGTAAACAGTCAACGAGACTTAAGTGTTTATTGGAATGAATGGGTGTATGAGTGTGTGAGTGTGCATGCACATACCTACCGATACTTTATATATATACACAGTATGTGTGTGCGTATGTGTGTGCGTGTGTGTGTATGAATGTGTACATGTGTGTGTGTGTGTGTGTGTGAATGAACAAAAAGTTTGCATGCACATGAACATACGTGCAAAACAACAACACGACAAGATTATGAAGACTGTTTCCTGTGCTCCACGCCCCATGGTCTTGATTTGTTTACCTGGTGACAGACTGATACTTATACATTATATTAGATATTCTGTGCTCGAGGTGTACCTACCTGATGCAGTGCTCTGAAATTGTAGCACACAGTGACTGATCAGCCCCAGATCATATTTCATCCAGAAAAGATTTGACTAAAATTTTAAGGATCTGTGCTGATTGTGTGTCAACTTTTATTCTTCACCAACTGCACTGATTGTGCATCAGGATATACTCTAGTACTCTGGCCTTGACTATTGTATATATATATTATATATATATATATATATGTGTGTGTGTGTGTGTGTGTGTGTGTGTGTGTGTGTGTGTGTGTGTGTGTGTGTGTGTGTGTGTGTGTGTGTGAGTGAGTGAGTGAGTGAGTGAACAAAATGTATGCACGCACATGAACATACATGCAAAACACCACCACAAGATTATAAAAACTGTTTCCTGTACTCCACGCCCCATGGTCTTGATTTGTTTACCCGGTGACAGACTGATACTTATGTATTAAATCAGATATTCTGTGCTCGAGGTGTACCTACCTGATGCAGTGCTCTGAAATTGTAGCACACAGTGACTGATCAGCGCCAGATCATATTTCATCCAGAAAAGATTTGACTAAAATTTTCAGGATCTGTGCTGATTGTGTGTCAACAATTTATTCTTCAGGACTGGGCTGATTGTGCATCAGGATATACTCCAGTAATCTGGCCGTGACTGTTGTTCCCGTTGCTGCTTACAGGTGTTCTTATCATATTTTTCAACATTGTAGTACCTTTGTTCAAGGTGATTTAGTATTGTTTTGCTTATCTCTCTCTCTATATGTTTTTTCATTTTCTTAACCTCTCTTCTCCTGTATAACTGTATCACACTACTTGCCTGCCAGATTGCTGGTTCTGTTTATTCAACGTGTTCCTTCTTCTGAATAGACTTCAGCAAGATTAATTGAGTTATTACATACATATATATTATTGTGTGTTGTATGCATAGTGTTTGTTAATTTTATTCTTTCTTATCCATTTCATCTTTTTCCCAATCAAATGCTCACTCGACTCCCCCCTTGTATTACCCTTTCAACTTATTTTTCTTCATCTTTACCAAAATTTGCACACATGATTACATTTCTCACTAAACTAACTGACAGATAAATTCAAGGCATACTTCATTTGCTCTCCAAGGATGGATTACGAATCCGCCACCTAAACATAAACCACGCAGTAAAAAAAAATCGAAGATATATCAACACTCATCACAAATGAAGACAAACCATTTCACATAATGGGTCTTTCTGAGTCAAGACTTTTAAAGCATATAACGGACACCGACATATATATTCCAGGTTACAAAATCCTACGAAGAGATCCACAACAACCCAAAGGAACAGGAATCTTAATCTATATTAGTGAATCAGTAACGTTCAAACGTCTTCCCCATTTAGAAAGTCATGAAGTAGAATCTATCTGGATTGAAGTTTCTGTGAAAGGTACACCCCCTATTATAATGGGGTTCTGTTACAGAAATCCATCAGAAAGAAAAAATTGGACAGACAAATTTGACTCCATGATGAATGAAGTCCTATTACAATCCAGGGAAATAATCTAACTGGGTGACTTCAATATTGACCTAGCAAAAGTACACAATCAATGGACCCAAGTTATGAATTCACTCAATCTTCACCAATTAGTCAATTCACCCACAAGAGTCACATTAAATTCAAGCACAATTATTGATCACATCTATGTATCTAACCCTAAAAACACCACAGAAGCATGTGTCCCAGTCTATAACTGCAGTGATCACTATCCAGTCTGTGCCACATGGTCAAAGAAGGGAACAAAAATTCCCAAATCATTCTTTCGCAAAATTTGATGAACAGCTTTTTCTCCTAGAATTATGTAACTCGAAGCTCTCGGAAACATTCAACATTACAGATCCAGATTTAGCTAATGAGTTTTGGATAAAAACTTTTAGTGAAATCTATAACAAGCACGCTCCACTAAAAACCATTAGGATCAAACACGACCCCAAACCGCCTTGGCTCACAAAAGAACGAGAGGCATGTTATCTTAGAGATTTTCTAAAAGAAAAAAATTATGAGTCAAAAACATTAAGAAATGCCATAAACTCACAAAAACGTCGAGAAAAAAAAGGAATATTTCCAAGACTTACTTTCTTCCAAACAAAACTCAAAGACTATATGGCGAGCAATAAATCAGATACCCAACAATCAGCCATCTTCCAAATGAAACGTAATCAAAGACATTTCTACTGGAAAACTTAAACAATCACTTCATCAATGTTTCTTCTAACATAATTAGCAACGATAATTCAAAGTCCAATGACCTCAATAAATTAAAACAATACTGCCAAGAAAAGCATATTCCTTCTAAACTTCACATACCATTCATATCTGTTCCTGAGGTCTACAACTATCTAACTCACCTCAAACAATCAAGAACACGTGGTCTTGGTGGAATAGACAGCAAAATATTAAAACTATCAGCCCCAGTTATCACAGACACTCTAACATATATTTCTAATAAAGACAAAGGTTTTTATATATATATATATATATATATATATATATATATATATATATATATATATATATAATATATATATATAAAAAACCTTTGTCTTTATTAGAACTATTTCCCCAACACCTTCAAATGTGCTAAAGTGATACCGATCTACATGTCTGGTGATACTTCTGACCCGTCAAACTATAGGCCAATCTCCATTATACCTATGCTCTCAAAGCCCTTGGAAAAACATATAAATAAATAAACACTTAGTCCGTCATATAGATATCAACAACCTACTTCACCCTAATCAGTCTGGATTTAGACAAAATCATTCATGTCACACGGCACTGACTAGTCTTGTAGACAATTGGCTATCAAACATTAATGACAATAAATTTTGTGGAGTATTATTGGTAGATTTCAAAAAGGTATTTGATATGATTGACCACAAACTTCTTCTCAAAAAGCTTAATCTACATAACATCTCTATAGATACCCTAGGACTACTTAATTCCTATCTTACAAACAGGCAACAATGTGTCTCAATAGCTACATCCATATCCAAACTGAAGCCCATACATTATGGAGTACCACAAGGATCCATACTAGGGACGGTTATCTTTTCATTATATATATAAATGACCTTCCTCTACACATCAAATCCAAATGTGAATTATTTGCTGATAACACAACCATACATACGAGTCACAATGACATTGACTCTCTTGCAACCATATTACAAAAAAGCACTGATGATCTTGTCAAATGGACAGAACTGAGCCACATGACAATACACAAAAAAACCCAAAATGCATGCTATCACCACCAGACAAAAGCGACAAAATTTATCTCACAAACTGTTTCCCATCCAGATCAATAAGGAAGCAATTGAACAAACCTCTCACAACAAAGTCCTAGGAGCAACAATCAACGAAAATCTCAGTCGTGCCACGTTCTCCCCATCCATCAGTCGTGGCCCTCACTTCACAGTGGCCTCACCTTCAGTGTGGCCCCTCACCTTCAGTCATGTGGCCCCTCACCTTCAGTCAGTGTGGCCCCTCACCTTCAGTCAGCTGTGGCCACCCACTCCCTTCAGTCAGTGTGGCCCCTCACAGTCACTTCCAACCCAACACTTTCTGATCACTGTCAACTACCCTACACCTTCAATCAAACAACAACAAAACCTTAAACAAAAACAACCTCACATTAAACAACAAAATACCTTAATTACGCACACAAAGACAAGTTGCAAGTTACTGTAGTCTTGTTGCAAGTTACTGTACTTTGGGTTGAAAATGCCCCTTTTTGTGTCAGGTGTGTTTTGTATGAGTGAACGAGACTGAGACTACTCCTGATATGACTATAAACCGAGGCCCTGTGCGAACACACGCAGAACATCTTGGACACCCGTTAAAAACCTGTTCGGCCTTTCGGAAGAGCATTGTGTGCCGGTAGGAGCAGATGACAACAGAATAGAAAAAAAAACAAACCAGCATGCACACAAGTGTTTTGTCTAGACACCATCCTTGAGGAAAAATCGGGGTGGGGGTGGGGGTGGGTGGGGGTGGAGTCCCCAGGGAGGTGCTGTATATGGCAACGTTCTGGCGGCTCTTGCGACGGTACTAGAACCATTCGTATAGGCGAATGCCTTTCCAATGGACCATTCCAGCGACGTGGGAGGGGGGGGGGGGGGGGCTGTCTGCTGCATGGGTAACAGTTTGCCCTCCATACTTACTTACCCAGGCTTTAGGCTCTAAAGCCTAGAGCACAACTCCATAGTCTTCTGAGACTGACGGATGCCGACCTGTGTCCTATCAAACAGCCCTCCATAGGTCTGAAATATCCACAGGGTAGAAAATGAGTGGGTACATTCAAATTTAAAAACTGTATGACCTCAAAACAGAAATTCAGGAAAGTTAGAGTAAAGGAGTCAACATGGAAGGATAAAAAACTAACAGCAAACAGGTCATGACAGCTTACAGAGCCATACAAAATCAACACACTGCGTCCTCTGTGTCAATAATATGTACACGTGCGCGCGCTCGCACGCACGCACACACGCACGAATGAACACACCGCATGCACACACACAAGGACGCATACACACACAAGGACGCACGCACGGATGCACGCACACACATACACACGCACACTCATATTCACACACATGCACGGACTGTTTTGCAGTATGATTCTTTGAGTGAAAATGAATAGACTTCAGATAGTTCACGTTTATAACAACTTTGACTTAGTAAAACTTTTATTGATGAAGACTGAATGTATAGGGGCACTATCACCATTGTTGTTATCATCACCTTATCATCATCGTCATCATCATTATCTCCGCATCATAATCCTTATCCCCCTCCGTGGGGATTCCAGCAGCCTGTGAGTATAAAAAGCATCCCCCCTCCCCACTATATGGAAATTCTGTTAAGGAAGCAGCCTGTGAGTATAAAAAGCATTCCCCCTCCCCACTATATGGAAATTCTGTTAAGGAAGCAGCCTGTGAGTATAAAAAGCATTCCCCCTCCCCACTATAGGGAAATTCTGTTCAGGAAATTGTCTTTTCCTATCCCCCTCTTTGTTTCTGCCAAATTTGCCCTTCTTCCCGTTACCTCTTTCTTGTCTATTTTCTGCCTTCTTGGTGCATATTTATACCCCAGGCACCCCCGGGGGGAGTGGTGTGATATGAATGTGTGTCTGACAAGCCAGGGCTTATCGGGGATCTTGATGTGAATAACATTTGCATTTGGGACTAGGCCAGTACAGAAAGCTGGGTGCTAGTGTGGGGGAGGGGGCTGCTTATGATGTCTGCGGGTGGTTAAAGTGGGTGCATTGGTGGGAGGGTGAGTGTGGTGTCTTGTGTTTGCGAAACCAACAGCATTATTGCTATTATCATCTTTTGATTATTATCATCGTTGCTATTATTATCATTGTTGTTACCATTATCATCATCGTATTTTTAAAAAATATCTTTTTCTCCTTGTTAAAGGAAAGCGGATGAAAACAAGTGAAGGTGACTGCTTACAACTTCTCAATCATTTTGAAAATGTATTTTCATGGATTCAATTAAACTTAAAATAACGCCTCGTTTTTCAATACCACCATTTTCGGTCTTATTTTAAAGTAAGAATTATGCCTTTGGCCTGACCTGACTTGACTTGACTTTCGGCTCCTGAATGAGCTTTCATCAGAAGTCTCGATGGTGATATGAACTCTACCTGCTGTGGTACCTTACAGCAAGACACTTTTCAGAATTTAAAAGAGTCAACTGCATTCACAAGAATATTTGATACCCTTGTGGCCTTTTGAAGCTGCCATCAAAAGACGATGATAAAAAGAGAGAAGAAATGTGCTTAGAATATATGTTGAAAAAAATGAATAGTAGAAAATAACACCTAGTAAATCTTTGTGCCTTATGTTAGGAGATCCTATTGAAAGGATGCAAGGGAGGTCATAAGGTTTGTATCTAGCCAAGTGGTCAGCCTTAGCTAGATAATAACCCAAACATTGCCAGAAACTTAAAGTGCAGGCACAGGCAAGAGAAGTTGGAAAAAAACCCAAACATATAAATGGCCTACACTTGGATCTATTAGAGATGCAGTTCCCTTCAACTTCTTCTTCTTCTTCTTCTTCTTCTTCTTCTTCTTCTTCTTCTCTTCTTCTTCTTCTTCTTCACGTTCTTAACCTTTTCTCCTACACATTCTTTTTGTTAAATCTTTCTCTCCCTCCTCCCCCTCCCCCTCCTGTTCCTTCT
>CM060342.1:4727160-4729660 GCA_030674155.1 Stramonita haemastoma | reverse complement strand
CATAAAGTGGCATAAAAATTAAATAAGATAAATCCCAGAGGGGATGGGTCATCACGGTGAATGTTTCACACAGCCCGAAGTGTTTTGTTATAGAGAGGTGTCGACCTGACTGTAGAGAATGCCTCTGACCTGTTCAAGAACGGCTGGCTTCCATCCTCCAGCCAATCAGCGTTCATGATGAAGGTCATGTCCAGCTTAGTTCAATTTCTTTTAACGTCTTTTCACAAATTGACGTTAGTGTGTGTGTGTGTGTGTGTGTGTGTGTGTGTGTGTGTGTGTGTGTGTGTGTGTGTGTGTGTGTGTGTGTGTGTGTGTGTGTGTGTGTGTGTGTGTGTGTGTGTAACTGAACCTTCATTGATGGCGATCTTCACATGTCATCCTTTTATTTAAAAAGGTTCTTGTCTCAGGTCGCCTGTGTTACTTTATCAAAGTCAACCCAACAGGTTTTAAATGGTCTTTCCAAGTGGTAGGGTGGAAAAGGCTTTTGTGTGGCGTCATTACCTGTGGCTAAAAGAGGACAACAATGGTCATTACCTGTGGCTACAGGGGAACAACAATGGTCATTACCTGTGGCTAAAGAAAGGGACAATGGTCATTATCTGTGGCTAAAGAAAGGGACAATAATCATTACCTGTGGCTAAAGGAAGGGACAATGGTTATTACCTGTGGCTAAAGGAAGGGACAATGGTCATTACCTGTGGCTAAAGGAAGCAATAATGATCCTTACCTGTGGCTAAAGAAAGGGACAATAGTCATTACCTGTGGCTAAAGAAAGGGACAATGGTCATTACCTGTGGCTAAAGGAAGCAATAATGATCCTTACCTGTGGCTAAAGGAAGGGACAATAATCATTACCTGTGGCTAAAGAAAGGGACAATGGTCATTACCTGTGGCAAAAGGAAGGAACAATAATCATTACCTGTGGCTAAAGAAAGGGACAATGGTCATTACCTGTGGCTAAAGGAAGGGACAATAATCATTACCTGTGGCTAAAGGAAGGGACAATGGTCATTACCTGTGGCTAAAGGAAGGAACAATAATCATTACCTGTGGCTAAAGAAAGGACAATGGTCATTACCTGTGGCTAAAGAAAGGGACAATGGTCATTACCTGTGGCTAAAGGAAGGGACAATGGTCAATACCTGTGGCTAAAGAAAGGGACAATGGTTATTACCTGTGGCTAAAGGAAGGGACAATGGTCATTACCTGTGGCTAAAGAAAGGGACAATGATTATTACCTGTGGCTAAAGGAAGGGACAATGGTCATTACCTGTGGCTAAAGAAAGGGACAATTGTTATTACCTGTGGCTAAAGGAAGGGACAATAATCATAACCTGTGGCTAACGAAAGGGACTATAATCACTACCTGTGGCTAAAGAAAGGGACAATAATCATTACCTGTGGCTAAAGGAAGGGACAATGGTCATTACCTGTGGCTAAAGGAAGGGACAATGGTCATTACCTGTGGCTAAAGGAGGACAACAATGGTCATTACCTGTGGCTAAAGGAGGACAACAATGGTCATTACCTGTGGCTAAAGGAGGACAACAATGGTCATTACCTGTGGCTAAAGGAAAAGACAATGGTCATTACCTGTGGCTAAAGGAAAAGACAATGGTCATCACCTCAGTGCCTTCTTTCCAGTTTTTTCCTACGTTCAGTTTAAATAATGTTTATTTTCCAAAAGATTTTAACGCACATTACATGCAAATTAAACTTTAAAGCAACTACAAGCGCGTAGATTAAATCGTGCTCTAAAAGGAAAACATTAGACTAAATAATACTTTGGCAGCTGGTAGGTATGTTTTATATGAAACAGTATTTTTTTCCAATACAATTCCAGATATGACAAATCCACCATTATTTCTAAGAGGGAAAGTTATAAATGGTTTAAAGTTTAGCAAGCACACACCACCAATGCAGCCAAGCAAAGGAATGGTACATTTGCCAAAAAACTAGACCAAGAAGAATTCTTTAAAAAGAAAAAGACAGTTAAAAATAAGAAGATTAACAACCAAGTAAATTAAGTAGACATAATAAAGCGTTGGAGAGAGAGAATGACCAGTGAAGATTGTTACTAAAATGTTCCACCTGCTCTTTATTGTGTTTCCTCCAATTCACCTTTTTGTCTCCCTCTATCTATCAGTATTATTTTCAGGTTTTGATGGTATTTGAATGAAGGAAACAGCAAGGAGAAGGACATGCAAACCAAAGCTGGGAATCTTTACCAGGATGATCTGAACTGTCCTCTGTAGAGAGCTCTGCATAATGATGTGTTTCAGAGAAAAGGCAGCGCTGAACACCACGAAAAATAACCCAGTCGTAGAAGTAGTAGTAGAAGAAAGCAGCAGCAGCAGCAGTAGTAATAGTAGTAGTGGTAGAAGTAGTAGTAGTAGCAGCAGCAGCAGCAGCAGCAGCAGTAGTAGTAGTAGTAGTAGTAGTAGTAGCAGCAGCAGCAGCAGCAGCAGCAGCAGCAGCAGCAGCAGCAGCAGCTAGCAGC
>CM060342.1:4707160-4722160 GCA_030674155.1 Stramonita haemastoma | reverse complement strand
TTATGTTCTTGTCGTTCCAGAGGACTTTAAGCTTGACCATTGCAGCTGTGGCTTAGGCTATCCTGGAGAGATTTTCAGGTTTTGATCCTTCATCTGCTACTATCGCTTCCAGATATTTGAAGCTATGGACTGTCCCGATTTTCTTACCATCTCTAATTATGTCATTGCTGATGCCATTGGCACTATTTGTCATCAGCTGGATTTTCTCTGCACTGATCTGCATGCCATATGCTGATGAGGCTTCATCAAGGTGATTTACCAGACTGACTAGCTCTTGTTCTTTTCCAGCTAGGCCGTCGATGTCATCGGTAAAACGTAAGTTTGTGATTGTCCTGCCTCTAATACTGACTGTTCCCTCATGATTTTCAAGTGCATCAGCCATTATTCTTTCTAAGAAGACTTTGAAGAGGGTCGGAGCGAGCAGGCATCCTTCGATTTTCTGTCTTTCTTTCTTTCTTTCTTTTTGCTTTCTTCCTTTCTTTTTGCTTTCTTCCTTTCTTTCTTTTTGCTTTCTTTCTTCCTTTCTTTTTGCTTTCTTTCCTTTCTTTTTGCTTTCTTCCTTTCTTTTTGCTTTCTTTCTTTCTTTCTTTTTGCTTTTTCTTTCTTTTCTTTTTCTTTTTGCTTTCTTTCTTTTCTTCTTCCTTTTTTTGCTTTCTTTCTTCTTTCTCTTTTGCTTTCTTCTTTCTTTTCTTTCTTTCTTCTTTTGCTTTCTTTCTTCTTTTTGCTTCTTCTTTCTTTCTTTCTTTTTGCTTTCTTTCTTTCTTTTTTGCTTTCTTTCTTCCTTTCTTTTTGCTTTCTTTCTTTCTTCTTTTTGCTTTCTTTCTTTCTTTTTTTGCTTTCTTCCTTTCTTTTTGTTTCTTTCTTCCTTTCTTTTGCTTTCTTTCTTCCTTTCTTTTTGCTTTCTTTCCTTTCTTTCTTTTTGCTTTCTTTCTTCCTTTTTTTTCTTTTTCTTTCTTTCTTTTTTTTTGCTTTCTTCCTTTCTTTTTGCTTTCTTTCTTCTTTCTTTTTGCTTTCTTTCTTCCTTTCTTTTTCTTTCTTTTCTTTCTTTTTGCTTTTTCTTTCTTTTTCTTTTTCTTCTTTCTTTCTTTTTCTTTTTCTCTTTTTCTTTTTCTTTCTTCTTTCTTTGCTTCTTCTTCTTTTGCTTTCTTCTTTCTTTTTGCTTTCTTTCTTTCTTTTTGCTTCTTTTTTTTTTTTGCTTTTTTTCTTTCTTTTTTTTCTTCTTTTCTCTTCTTCTTTTTCTTTCTTTCTTTCTTTCTTTCTTTTTCTTTCTTTCTTCCTTTCTTTTGCTTTCTTTCTTCTTCTTTTTGCTTTCTTCCTTTCTTTTTGCTTTCTTTCTTCTTTTTTTCTTCTTTTTCTTCTTCTTTTTTGCTTTCTTTCTTCCTTTTCTTTTTGCTTTTTTCTTCTTTCTTTTCTTTCTTCTTTCTTTCTTTCTTTTTGCTTTCTTTCTTTCTTTCTTTGCTTTTTCTTCTTCTTTCTGTTTCTTCCTTTCTTTTGCTTTCTTCTTTCTTTCTTCTTTCTTTTGCTTTCTTTCTTCCTTTCTTTTTGCTTTCTTTCTTTCCTTTTTGCTTTTTCTTCTTTCTTTCTTCTTTCTTTCTTTGCTTTCTTCCTTTCTTTTTTCTTTCTTCTTTTTGCTTTCTTTCTTTCTTTCTTTTTGCTTTCTTTCTTCTTTCTTTTTGCTTTCTTTCTTCCTTTCTTTTTGCTTTCTTCTTCTTTCTTTTTGCTTTCTTTCTTCTTCTTTTGCTTTTTCTTCTTTTCTTTTCTTTCTTTCTTCCTTTCTTTTTCTTTCTTCTTTCTTTTCTTTCTTTCTTGCTTTCTTTCTTTCTTCTTTTTTGCTTTCTTTCTTTCTTTTTCTTTCTTTCTTCCTTTCTTTGCTTTCTTTCTTCCTTTCTTTTTTCTTTTTCTTTCTTTCTTTCTTTCTTCTTTTTTTCTTTCTCTTTCTTTCTTCTTTTTCTTTTTTGCTTTCTTTCTTTTTTTTTTCTTTCTTTCTTTCTTTTTCTTTCTTTTTCTTATTCTTTTTCTTCTTTCTTCTTTCTTCTTTCTTTTTCTTTCTTTCTTTCTTTCTTTTCTTTCTTTCTTTTTCTTTCTTTCTGCTTTCTTTCTCTTCTTTCTTTTCTTCTTTTCTTTCTTCTTCTTTCTTCTTTGCTTCTTTCTTTCTTTTTTCTTTCTTTCTTCTTTCTTTTTCTGTTCTTTCTTCTGTCTTCTGTTGCTTCTTCTGTCTGTTTCTTTCTTTCTTTCTTTCTTTTTCGTCTTCTTTTTGTCCTTTCTTTTTGCTTTCTGCTTCTTCTGTTAGTATCTTCTTTTTTTTCTTTTTTTTCTTTATTTCTTCTTCCTTTCTTTTTGCTTTCTCTTTTTCTTGTTTCTTTCACTTTTGCTTTTACTTTGCTTTCCTTATTTTTGCTTTCTTTTTGTTTTGGCTTTCTTTTTTTTTTTTGTTTCTTCTTTGTTTTTTGTTGCTTTCTTTTCTTTTGTTTGTTGTCTTTTCCTTTCTTTGTAATTGTTTCTTTTTGTTGTTGCCTTTACCTTTTCTTCCTTCTTCTGTATGCTTCTTGCTTTTCTTTGTCCTTTCTTCTCTTCCGTATTCTTCTTCTTTTCTCTTCTTCTTTCTTTCTTCCTTTCTTTTTCTTTTCTCATTTCTGTTACACATTGCACTGCTGTGCAACAATCTTACTACCCACACATCACACACACACACACACACACACACACACACACACACACACACACACACACACACAAAGAAAGGAAGAAAGAATGCAAAAAGAAAGGAAAAAAGAAAGCAAAACGAAAGAAAGAAAGAAAGGAAAGAAAAACAGAAAAACGAAGACAAAAAAAATAATCTTTTAAAAAGAAGAAATGATAGAGAAAGAACAGAAAGAAAGGAATTAAAAACCAGAAAGGAGGGGATCCCACCACAAACATTCCCACAGTCGAAATGCTGATGCCTTAACCATGGGCTAAAGACGGTCGCATACGCACCAATATCACACACTGGCGAACCTCGAAGCTCTAAAAAATAAATGAAAAACAAGACCCCTAATGAAACCAGTAAACCAGGTGAAAACAGTAAACCAAGTGAAACCAGCAAACCAGGTGACACCAGTAAACCAGGTGAAACCAGTAAACCAGGTGAAACCAGTAAACCAGGTGAAACCAGTAAACCAGGTGAAACCAGTAAACCAGGTGAAAACAGTAAACCAACCAGATGAAAACAGTAAACCAACCAGATGAAAACAGTAAACCGGCCAGGTGAAAACAGTAAACCGCCAGGTGAAAACAGTAAACCGGCCAGGTGAAAACAGTAAACCGGCCAGGTGAAAACAGTAAACCGGCCAGGTGAAAACAGTAAACCAACCAGATGAAAACAATAAACCCGGTGAAAACAGCAAACCAGGTGAAAACAGTAAACCCGATAAAACAAAACAAGATAAAAACATAGACCAGAAAAAGCTGTCAACCAGAAAAAGAAGTAATAGAAAAAAGAAAGGAGTAATGGAGATAATTTGCAAACAAAAAGAGAGGGAGGGGGAAACCCAAAAGGAGCAATATGGAAAAACACAAGAAGTAATATGAAATAACACAAGGAGTAATGTGGAAAAACACAAGGAGTAATGTGGAAAAACACAAGGAGCAATATGGAAAAACACAAGGAGCAATATGAAATAACACAAGGAGTAATATGGCAAAACACAAGGAGTAATATGGAAAAACACAAGGAGCAATATGGAAAAACACAAGGAGCAATATGGCAAAACACAAGGAGCAATATGGAAAAACACACGGACTAATATGAAATAACACAAGGAGTAATATGGAAAACACAAGGAGTAATATGGAAAACACAAGGAGTAATATGGAAAAACAAGGAGTAATATGAAATAACACAAGGAGCAATGGAGAAAACACACGGAGTAATATGGAAAACACAAGGAGTAATATGAAAAAAACCACAAGGAGTAATAGAGAAAAACACAAGGAGTAATATGAAATAACACAAGGAGCAATGGAGAAAACACACGGAGTAATATGGAAAACACAAGGAGTAATATGAAAAAAACCACGAGGAGTAATAGAGAAAAACACAAGGAGTAATATGGAAAAACAAAGGGAGTAATAGAGAAAAACACAAGGAGTAATATGAAAAAACACATGGAGTAATATGGAAAAGCACAAGGACAAAATAGAGAAAAACATTAGGAGTAATGTGGAAAAACATAAGGAGTAATATGGAAAAACACATGGAGTAATATGGAAAAGCACATGGAGTAATATGGAAAAGCACAAGGACAAAGTAGAGAAAAACACAAGGAGTAATATGGAAAAACAGGAAAAGTGATAGAAACAATCCAGGAGCAATAAATAGAAAAGAGGAGTGATAAAGAAAAACAGGAGTAACGTGAGGGGGGGGGGGGGGGGGGGGGGGAACACCTCAGAATAAAAAAAAAAATCAGAGACAAAACAGAAGTAGTAATAGTAAAAATATTACAGAAAGAACGACAGAGAAAAACATGAGAAGTGATTAGGAGAACGAATGAGTGAAAAAAGAAAAAAAAGGCTAAAAGAGGGGGTAATTTGGACAAAAGAGCAGACGAGAAAACGAGGTTGACAGACAGCTCAATCTGTCAGGATGTTTTTAGCGCAGCCGACCACTTAGGCCACATCAGAGCCATCAATCACCTCGTTCAAGATTCTAACTTACATCCAGACTGATTCGCAGCACAACGCAATTTCCTTCATATGACAGACAACGGTGGTTGCTGTCTGAGCGTTCGATGACGACGACGACGGTTCAGGAGAAGGAGGAGGAGAGAAGAAGAAGAAGAAGAGGAAGAGAGGAAGAGAAGAAGAAGAAGAAGAAGAGAGAAGAAGAAGAGGAAGAGGAAGAAGAAGAGGAAGAAGAAGAAGAAGAGGAAGAAGAAGAGAAGAGAGAAGAGAGAAGAAGAAGAGGAAGAGGAAGAAGAAGAGGAGAGGAAAGAAGAGGAGGAGGAAGAAGAAGAGGAGGAGGAAGAAGAAGGAGGAGGAGGAAGGAAGGGAGGAGGAGGAGGAGGAGGAGGAGGAGGAGGAGGAGGGAGAGGAGGAGGAGGAAGGAGGAGGAGGAGGAGGAGGAGGAGGAGGAGGAGAATAGAAAGAAAAAGGAGAAGAAGACTAATTCAAAGTTAGGCTTAGAAATTAAAATCAGAAGATAAAAGAAAAAGTCAAAACATTCACCATATTATCGATAGGAACCACATTACACAGTACGCCAGGTTGTAAAAACAGACAGACACGCAGACGACGTAGACAGACAGTCAGACATATACGCATGCCTACACACACACACACACACACACACACACACACACACACACACACACACACACACACACACACACACACACACACACACACACACACACACACACATCCCACCCTTCCCCATACCCTCACCCTTCCCTTACCCCAACACCCCCTCCCCTCATCCAATAACTAACACATTCCTACCAGTCCTCTCTCCATCTCTCTATCTCTATCAATCTATCAATCTATCAATCTATCAATCTCTCTATCTCTCTATCTATCTATCTCTCTATCTCTCTCTATCTCTCTATCAATCTCTCATCTCTCTATCTCTCTATCTATCTCTATCAATCTATCATCTATCAATCTATCAATCTCTCTATCTCTTCTCTCTATCTCTCTTATCTCTCTATCATCTCTCCACTCTCTACTCTATCTATCTATCTCTATCAATCTATCAATCTATCTATCTTTCTATCTCTCTATCTATCTATCTCTCTATCTCTCTCTATCTCTCTATCAATCTCCCATCTCTCTATCTCTATCTATCTATCTCTATCAATCTATCAATCTATCAATCTATCAATCTCTCTATCTCTCTATCTATATTCTCTATCTCTCTCTATCTTCTATCAATCTCTCCATCTCTCTATTCTATCTATCTCTCTATCAATCTATCAATCTATCAATCTATCAATCTCTTATCTCTCTATCTATCTATCTCTCTATCTCTCTCTATCTCTCTATCAATCTCTCCATCTCTCTATCTCTATCTATCTATCTCTATCAATCTATCAATCTATCAATCTATCAATCTCTCTATCTCTCTATCTATCTATCTCTCTATCTCTCTCTATCTCTCTATCAATCTCTCCATCTCTCTATCTCTATCTATCTATCTCTATCAATCTATCAATCTATCAATCTATCAATCCTCTATCTCTCTATCTATCTATCTCTCTATCTCTCTCTATCTCTCTATCAATCTCTCCATCTCTCTATCTCTATCTATCTATCTCTATCAATCTATCAATCTATCAATCTATCAATCTCTCTATCTCTCTATCTATCTATCTCTCTATCTCTCTCTATCTCTCTATCAATCTCTCCATCTCTCTATCTCTATCTATCTATCTATCTCTATCAATCTATCAATCTATCAATCTATCAATCTCTCTATCTCTCTATCTATCTATCTCTCTATCTCTCTCTATCTCTCTATCAATCTCTCCATCTCTCTATCTCTATCTATCTATCTCTATCAATCTATCAATCTATCAATCTATCAATCTCTCTATCTCTCTATCTATCTATCTCTCTATCTCTCTCTATCTCTCTATCAATCTCTCCATCTCTCTATCTCTATCTATCTATCTCTATCAATCTATCAATCTATCAATCTCTCTATCTCTCTATCTATCTCTCTCTCTATCTCTCTCTATCTCTCTATCAATCTCTCCATCTCTCTATCTCTATCTATCTATCTCTATCAATCTATCAATCTATCAATCTATCAATCTCTCTATCTCTCTATCTATCTATCTCTCTATCTCTCTCTATCTCTCTATCAATCTCTCCATCTCTCTATCTCTATCTATCTATCTCTATCAATCTATCAATCTATCAATCTATCAATCTCTCTATCTCTCTATCTATCTATCTCTCTATCTCTCTCTATCTCTCTCTCTATCTATCTCTCTATCTCTCTATCAATTTATCATTCTATCATTCTATCAATCTATCAATCTCTCTATCTCTTTATCTATCTCTCTATATCTCTCTCTCTCTCTCTCTCTATCTATCTATCTATCTATCTATCTATCTATCTATCTATCTATCTATACTATCTATCTATCTATCTATCTCTTTATCTATCTCTCTATATCTATCTCTCTATCTCTCTATCTATCTCTCTATCTATCTATCCTCACCAGAACAGTACAGTGCCGGCCACAAACCCCATGAAGTGCCCATCCCTGCAGAGGCATGACAAAAGAGAGCTTCAGACAGGCAGCCACCTAGAAAACAGAGAAAAGAACAGACAGATAGACAGACAGACAGACAGACAGACAGACAGACAGTCCAAGGAGTGCTGACAGCAGAAGAAAGGTCATTTAGCTGGACGGGATAGCCTGGTGGTTAGAGTGACACGCTCCTTATCTGCTGACCCGGGTTCGAATCTCGTTTAAGATGATTTTTCCTCTGGAGTTAACATCAGTGCCGACTCCACTCCCCTAAAAAATCCCTCGGATGAGACTATAAACCGAGGTCCATGTGCGAACGCACGCAGAACATTTTGCGAACACGTTAAAATCCGTTTCGCTATTCGGAAGAGTAGGCCATTGTGTGCCAGTGGGAACGGGTGACAAAATTAACAAAACTGCATACACAGGGGGACTGGATGTAAAAAAGCACACGAGCGCTTAGTCCATTATCCCCGAAATATAAGAATAGAATAGAAAAAGAATAGAATAGAATAAAGCAGATAACTAGAATACACCACACCTTCAGCTTACTGGGCATGTCTAGGAGGAAGCTGGTTGCAAAATCTGCAGTGAGGGATATGTGAGGTGAAGTATCTTCTATGGAGTGTTAGAAAAAATATGTTTTTTCCTCCTCACCCCCCCCCCCCCCTCTGTTTTTAAAAGTAAGAACACATACAATGTTTTGGGTTGTTTATTTTTAGAGGGGGGGAGCTTTGAGGACATAGAGCAATACTAGATAGTTAAGAGAAAACTTGGAAATGATGATAAAAATGAAGACTGCTTGTGCTCCTACAGTATTGACCCCGTGTGTGCATAGCATAGTGTGGTGAGAAAGCTGGCAGGCGATGATGGACTGAGGGGGCAGCAACATTTTGCTGTAAAGTTGTTGAAAAATTCAAACCTACCAACTTTGAACAAAAGTCACATAAGACTTTAGTCAGACGCTTAGCCTAGTTGTTCACAAGAAAATAAAAAGTTTTTTGTTTTTTTTAAAGTATTGTGCCTGTGCAGTAGGAAGGCAAGAGTAATATAATAATTCATTACAGGAAAAACAGAATGAAGAGTGGCCAAACAATAATGGTGGTGTGTAGCCTGTAGAGCAAAGTCCTTAAGCAGTCTAAATGCCTGGTAGGTCAGTGTGTTAGGGAGTGGTGTCTGCTACTGTCTCAGTGTCAAGGACACTCCTTTTCTATGCCGGCAATGATTGGCTGGGCACGTTAGACTGCTGCAGAGCTGCAGAAAGGGACAGTTGGAAAGCAAACATTCTCCATGTAGGTAAAAGTTTGTCTTGTTTTGACTTTCACACACACACACACACACACACACACACACACACACACACACACACACACACACACACACACACACACACACACACACACACACACCAATACCATTGGTTAGAAAAGACGTGAACTTACAATCAGTAAAGCCAAAAATAAGACATATTTTATGAGCACATGTGCACTTATATATATACACACATATATATATACACACATATACATTGACTACATTCATAACAGTGGCAATCAGGTAAGTAATTCAGAGAAGTGTAAAAACTGGGTATTATGAATTTAGAATTCAAATGGCTACTGGCACAAAAGAATTTCTTTTTCTATTTGATTTGCTGTCATGGCACTGAAAATGGCGTCCTGAAGGCAACAATTAAAATTCTGAAAAAGGCATGGGAGGGATCACCAAAAATGGCAGTGGCTTTGCTTACGAGCTGCTGATTACAAAACAACTTTAGATCTCTTTGTTCTTCTCCAATTATTTTTTAGCAGATTCTCACAATTCTCTGAAGACCATTCTTGTTCTTAATACTAAGGTTATTGTACCAACAAATGAAAGCAAAACTTAGAACGCTCTCTATATAAGACTTGTAAAACAAAGAAAGAATCTTTTTGTCAACAAACATTTAGTTCAGCTTCCTTAGAAAATACACACGTTGTTGCCCCCTTTTGTCAATAGCATCAGTGTTAACACCCCAGTTTAACTTGGGGTCAAAAACAGTTCCCAGATACTTGTATTTGGAAACATTTTAAACTTCTTGATTATGGATGATGGTATTCTCAGAAGTGTGCTGCGATCTTCTGAAATTGATAGAAAGATTTTTAGTTTTTGAAATATTTTTTTGCCAGATAGCCTCATCACACCAATGTACGAACTCATTGAGGGCTGACCATGGTGTAGGACTGATCCAGATAAGAGCAACAACAGAGCACTGTTGTCCGCAAATTTGACCAGAAATGAATTTTTATAGCTGCTTCTGCAGGCATCTGTGTATAAAATGTACAGAAGTAGTGAGAGGACACAGCCCTGTGAATAACCATAATGATAATAACAATAATGTTATAATAAAAATAATAATGATAATAATAATAATGATAATAATGATGATGATGATGATGTGATAGTATAATAATAATAATAGTAAAAAAATAAAAATAAAATAACAATAATAATAACAATAATTTAATCAACTTCATCTTGTGTA
This sequence comes from Stramonita haemastoma, assembly GCA_030674155.1. Lineage (NCBI taxonomy): Eukaryota > Metazoa > Mollusca > Gastropoda > Neogastropoda > Muricidae > Stramonita > Stramonita haemastoma. Next base: position 4,712,401 of record CM060342.1, on the reverse strand, counting down.
ACTCATAACAAAGTCTGTGCACACCTACATGGAGAATGTTTACTTTCTGATCGTGGCTTTCTACCAGCAGTCAACATGCCCAGCCAATTATTAATATTAAAGTCTGTCCTGAGCCTAAGGCTCATCAGTCGGGTGCTTATCCCAGTTTCTGTGGCGTTAAGGGACTGAGTCATAGACACCCCCCTGGATAGAACACCAGTCTATCGCAGGGTTAACCCCCAACACAAGGTTGGTACCTCTTTTACACCTGGGTGGGGTGAGGGCCAATGATTGCCCATATAGAAAAGCAGCGTCCTTAATATTGAGACAGTACCAGACACCGCTCCCTAACACGCCCAGCCAATCATTGCCTGTATAGAAAATCAGCACCCTTGACATTGAGACTGTAGCAGACACCCCTCCCTAACAGGCTCAGCCAATCAGTGCCGGTGTAGGTGTAGGTGGCTGCTGCCTTTAGACTCATGTGCCCTTTGTTTCTTACACACAGTGGGGCCCTTTACCTCCCCACACTAAAATGAGAGCAACAAAGATAGACACAAAGAAAGACTCTACCTAGTCTGTCAGCTGGACCCCCCATTCAGCCAGCCAACCAGCCACTGAACTGATTCTCCATCTGAAGAACCAGCCAACTGGATAGCTAAGTCAGACTGGATAAGTCCTTCTTCCTTGAGATTTTTTTTAATGTGCCCTGATTGCACAGGGGACCTGAGTTTATTGTCTCCTCTGAAAGACCAAAAATGGCAGCAGAAGGAAAGAGAGAGAGAGAGAGAGAGAGAGAGAGAGAGAGAGAGAGAGGAGAGAGAGAGAGAGGAGAGAGAGAGAGAGAGAGAGAGAGAGTCAAGTCATGTCAAGTCAAAAACACCTTAATCATCCCTGAAGGGCTTTTACAATACTGACAGGCGTATTGATACAAATCATAATCAAAAGATACAAGATAGCTACATTTCATATTTGTTCAAATATTATGCCTTCAAATAAAAATATCACAATACACACTCCTACAGGCATGCATGCACTTATCCCTCCCCCCCCCCCACACACATACACACCACCAATATATGAACACAATGTTATCAAAACCATTGACTAGAAAAGACATATAACCACTATTATTTACACATGTCTGTATATACACACTTGCACACGCCCATATACATGCACACACGTTGGCATACACACAAACACGCCCCCCCCCCCCCCACACCATCCACACACACCCTCTTTCTCTCTCTCACACACGGGGGACGGATAGCCTATTGGTCAGAACATTGCGCTGGCAATTTGACGACCCGGGTTCGATTCCGTCTGAGGGAATTTTTATCCTGGAGTTCCACTCTCCCCAAAAGTCCTTCCGATGAGACTTTAAACTGAGGCCCCGTGTGCGAACGCACGCAGAACATCTTGCGCACACGTTAAATCCTGTTCCGCTTTTCGTAAGAGTAGGCCATCGTGTGCCGGTGGGAACAGATGACAATATTTACAAAGCTGCATACACACGGGGACCGGATGAAAAAAAGCACATGATTGCTTATTCTGTTATCCTCGATATAAAAGAATAAATAAAGAAATAAATAAACAAACACACACACGAACACAACACACACACACACACACCAATAAATGCAATGTTTTAAAACCATTGGCTAGAAGACATGAATTTATAAACAATTAAAAAAATCAGTAAAGCCAAAAATATGACAGACTTATTTTATGAGTATAAATTAAATATCATGTGCATCAGAGAAGTGAAAAAAGAGTGGGTAGTCAGTGTTATTGTGAGTTTAGAACTGGACAAAGGAATTTCTTTTTCTGTTTGTTTTGCTGTTGTGACATTGAAAACGAAGTCCTGAGGGCAACAATTGAAATTCTGAAAACAAAGCGTGGGAGGGATCGGCCAAAATGGCAGTCACTTTGCGTACAAGCTGCTGATTACAAAACGACTTGAGATCTCTTTGTTCTTCTCCAATTATTTTTGATAACTCCACTTCAGATGAGAGTTTAAACCAAAATTCCGTGTGTAAACATATGCAGACCAATTCTTGTTCTTCCTGGAATGCTCATACATCTACTACTGTTTACAGTCATATGAGCGAAAATGCATTGGGTTGCTGTTTACTGCCTGACAAGTCAGGCCCAGCACATCCACCTTTGGTGAGGGAGAGAATCGTTCTCTTTGAAGTCTTCCTAAAAAAGGGACACAGGAAAATGAACCAAGAAGGCAGAAATAGATAATAAGTAGGTGACAGGAAGAAAAGAAACAAAGCAAAAAAAATAGAGAGGGATAGAAAAGAGGGATTTCATAGCACACAATATCGAGAAGGCAAGAATACTGCTTATACTGACAGACCCCCCCCCCCCCCCCAGCATCACCACGGGGGATACACAGAAATTTATACAAAGTATAAAATTTCATTTCTTTTTGGTAACTTGTCGCTTGGGTAACAGAACATACCCACACAGGGTAATAGAACATTCCTAGACAGGGTCACAGAACATTTCCACACAGGGTACAGAACATACCCACACAGGGTACAGAACATACCCAGACAGGGTCAAGAACATATCCACAGGTCACAATCACAGTACAGACTACCAACCAGACATCCCAAGGGAAGGAGGGACACCATGGAGCTCAACTTTCCACCATGGTAAAAAGTCCAGGTCAGTCCACCGTCCCCCCCATCCGCATCCCACCCCCACCCCCAAAGACTCCACAAGGAGATAAAGGGGACGGCAAGGGTAATGAGACATGCAGTGCACACAATACCACACAGGGTCAATCCAACTCCATCACCAAATAAAGCCATCCATCCCTATAGGCGGGCAATCCCTAAACGTGCACTTGGGGGAGGAGGGGGGGGGGGGGGGGCGAGTGTAGTTTGCTATGCAAGCCATGGGCTTCTCACTGATAGGAGATTTAAAGACGTGTAGTTCGCTATGGTGCAGAGATGTTCTATCAATTTTATCATAGATTTTGGCTTTAAAATTTCGGGGTTTTTTTGGCACACACACACACACACACACACACACACACACACACACACACACACACACACACACACACACACACACGTGTGCGCGCACAAACACACACACCCAAGCACGTACGCACACACACACCACATACACACCAACAGAGAGAAAGAGAGACAGAGACAGACACAGAGAGACAGAGACAGACAGACTACAGAGAGAGAGAGAGAGAGAGAGAGAGAGAGAGAGAGAGAGAGAGGAGAGAGAGAGAGAGAGAGAGAGAGAGAGAGAGAGAGAGAGAGAGAGAGAGAGAGATGAAGGATGTATAAAAAAAAATGATATACAAGTTTCAGCAGACACCACCAGGTGTCAGGTGCCTGGAGCAGAGTGAAGATCATCAGCTGCCCGGTACATACTGTCTTTCTCTTCACTCGCAATGCTCCAGGGGTTTTGGTAATCAATCTGACATCACCTAAATATCAAACAAATCTTTCCAGCAGAAGGATAGGAATAGTCAAACTAAAAACACCTTAAACAAGCCAACCATAGAATTTCTAAACCCCAGAAAAAACACATTGCAAACTGATAGATGATTTTAAAAAAGTAAAACAAAAAAGCAATGATGATATCGGCAGCCACAGTAGCAACTATAACACTAAGAATTTTGAAGATAAGAACATCTTTGGCATAACTCTAGAAAAAAAACTCACAAAGAGAAATTGATATTAAAAAGGGATCAAGAATTATATAAACAGCAGCAACAGCAATAACAACGCTAAGAATGCTAAATACAACATCGTTAACCAAAACACACACCACACACACACACACACACACACACACACACACACACACACACACACACACACACACACACAACACACACACACACACACACACACACAGAAAGTCATGCCAAAATTCATTTGGAAGACAATTATCCCAATCACTTAAAAGTGTTCACAGACGGCTCAGTATTAAACAATAACGCTGGTGCTGCTTATATTATACCAGATCTAAAAACTGAAAACAAATGTCATCTTGGAAAAGATATCTCGATATTTTCAGCGGAACTAATCGCAATATTGATGGCCCTAAATTTTCTCGTTAGTTTTCCTAAAATAATCTTTCAGATTCTGTTTTGTGTAGATTCTAAATCTGTAATTCATGCCATTAGTTTCTTGCAAACAAAAGTTAGATCTGAAGTCGTTATTGAAATTTGTCATTTAATTCATGTTTTATCTTTAAAGGGCTCGGAACTAACCTTCTGTTGGATTCCATCCCACAGTGGTTTTTACTACAATGAAAAAGTGGACATCCTAGCAAAGAAAGGAGCAAAGGGTTCATTGGAGGTGTCACATTTAGTACTCCCATTTTCACTTCAAGATTGTTATCATATTGTAGTAAAATCACAAGAAAAGTTATTCAGTGCGAGGAAATGAGGCTCAGGTGTTTAGGTGCTCACAAAGAATACGTAAATTTGAGTCTTTTGTTAAAACACGAGAACGTGATGTATATTGTTTAAAGCAGATTGTTTCCTTAGCTTGTAGATCGAAATTGAATTGCTTTAAGACAAAATATGTTGCAAATGTTTTTTGCATATGCGGTAATAATATTACAGTAGATCATGTACTAACATGCAGCAACTTAAAAGGGCATATTCCCGTTTTGATGGTAAATTCTCCATCAGCTATCTTTAACAATCTGTCACTTATGTATGACTTTTTTTAGATCGCTGATTCATAGTCCAGTTGGTTTGTTATTGTGATTGCTTTAGACTCTAAAGATGCTGTAATCGGATTTTGTTTGTTTGTTTGTAAGTTTTGTTGTTTTTGTTGTTGTTGTTTTGTTTTGTTTTTTGGAGGGGGGGTAGTATTTTTCCTGTACTCGGTATTTGTATTCCTATTGTTTATTTTTGTTTGGTTTTGGGGGGTGAGGGCTAGGAGATGTTGCTGATTGTAGCTGATTTTTCGCAGTTATTGTTGGGTATTCCCGTTCTTTTTCTGGGAGGGGTATTTTGTGTTTTCTTATGTGAAATTAAGTAAGTATTTAGTTATATTTTTCATTGGAATTACTGATTTTGTTAGAGATTGTGAGGACTGCATTTCCCGTTTTTGCTTACTGTAGTTCAATAGGTTAGTGACAAAAAGGTTGTTTTTTTGTTTTTTTAAAAAAAAATTTACTTAGTAAGTATTGACTCCCTGAAATTCTTTATCCCATACATTGCCAACTACAACCTTTTTTTCTGACACTCACACACCCACTTAC
>CM060342.1:4684660-4697160 GCA_030674155.1 Stramonita haemastoma | reverse complement strand
GCACACACACACACATACACATACAGACATACATACACACACGCGCGCACGGATTTACCCGAGGAAGAATCGAACAGCGTCCACGATTACATGCATTACATCACGCCCGGCACTGATTTGATCTTTGAATCTCTCCCGGTCGGCAAGGCACCACAGCTTCAGCTTCTGGAAGACAACTTGTTCCTTGTTGGTCATCAGCCTGGTGTTCCTTTTCACAAACCAAAACAAATCCGGGGGGGTGTCATCAGCAGTTGAAAAACAAGATCGTCAGTTTCGCAAACCAGCGTGTCTGTATGCCGTTTGCTGGTGAACACGCGATTAAAGTCCTGGTTCCTGCGAGTGTCCTTAAGCCTCCTCTGCAAGGTTCTATCCGTCAGTGCAGCTACATAGTCCTTGATGACATCAGCACTTGCTCCAACTTGCCGTACTTTCGCCAGACGATCGTCACAATCCGTAGTTTCCGTCGTAAACACAGACGCAAGGTCAATGTCACCACGTTGCACGTCAGCATGCATGACGTCCTCTGCCTGTTTGACATCGCTTGGTGCATGGCGGATTTCACGTGCGTCTTCTTGTGACAGCGTGTTGGTGGCAGAAGGGGGTGTGTCAGTGAAAAACACAGGGCAGTTTGAAGGAGGTGTGGGCACAAATAAACATTGTGATTGTTCCTCTGTTGTAACAATTTCACTTGCCTCCTGTTCTTGCCGCTGTGCTGTCCGTCTCCTCTCTTCTGTCCTCCGTCTGTCTCTGTCAATCTGATTTGGCGGCTTTCGTTGGAAGCTGCGGGAGCTGACAAGGGTGTCGTGTTGTGCCATGTTGCTGTTGTTGGCTGGGCTGGCTTGCAGTCGTAGTACAACGACTGTGCTATCGCCACTTCCAGCAATTTTCCACGAAGTGAGGTGGTTTTCTTGGAGCAGGGCATCCAGAGTAACGTTCAACGTTGTTGGTAGTCCGACAACGGGCATTGTTTTGGATAGACGACTATTATTTTGATAAACAAATTCACAGCAAAATAATGTTCCTGCCTACCTCCAAGGGAGATCACTCCGACCGCACAGACAGACAGAGAGACAGAGAGAGAGGGAGAGAGATATATCCATCAATCATACTTTTTTTGCCAGAGGAGCACAAAGACCATGTCAAGCCTGTCATGTTGTTGGCAAGGAAGTCTGGGATCAAACATGAGCTATGATTTACTGATTAATTAATTAATATCAGGAATTCTTTTTTTTAAAAAAAAGGCTTAAAAAAAGCTCAAAACAAAACCAAACGTTCCTCTTATCCTTGCCTTGCACGCAAACCGTAGAGACACACAAGGTTGGACAAAACACACACACACACACACACACACACACACACACACAGCACACACGCACGCGCGCGCGCGCGCGCGCGCGCGCGCACACCACAGACACAGACACAGACACACTCACACACACTCACACACACACATAGAAGTACACACACACACACACAACACACACACACCACACACACACACAAGCACGCACACACGCATGCACGCACACACGCACGTACGCACACGCACGCACACGCACACATACACAGACGCACCCCCCCCCCCCCCCCACAACACACACACAAACACACACACAAGTACACACACAAACACACACAAGCACGCACACACACATGGACGCACACACGCACGCACACACACGCACGCACACGCACACATACACAGACGCACCCCCCCCCCCACCACACACACACACACACTCACGCACACACTCACACTCGCACTCACACACACTCACACACACTCACGATCACGCATACACACACAGACACACACAGACACACACACACACGTGCGCATGCACGCACGCGTTCGAGCGCAATGCGCGCGCGCGCACACACACACACACACACACACACAACACACACACACACACACACACACACACACACACACACACACACACACCACACACACACACACACATTTTGAGTTCTAAAGGAGGAAGATTAAAGAAAAAAGTATTATCTTTATAGATTGTGCAAGTACTCGAATTTCTTTACTAAACATTATCTATCTGCTGAATCCCAGTCAGTGGATGTGTTAATCAATATCTGGTTGAATCTCAGCATGGAAAAGGAATTTTCCTGTGTCTTGATCAAACAAATGCTTTCATCTATTGAGCTGATTTTTTTTTCTTGAAAGGGAACCTTTTGGTCTGTCTCAATTTAAACATGATTTGATCAGTGGAGATTATTATCAGCATAAGGCCAAGTAAGTGTAGGAATATTTTTTGGTCTGTCTCAATTTAAACATGATTTGATCAGTGGAGATTATTATCAGCATAAGGCCAAGTAAGTGTAGGAATATTTTTTGGTCTGTCTCAATTTAAACATGATTTGATCAGTGGAGATTATTATCAGCATAAGGCCAAGTAAGTGTAGGAATATTTTTTGGTCTGTCTCAATTTAAACATGATTTGATCAGTGGAGATTATTATCAGCATAAGGCCAAGTAAGTGTAGGAATATTTTTTGGTCTGTCTCAATTTAAACATGATTTGATCAGTGGAGATTGCTATCAGCAATAAGTCCAAGTGACTGTAGGAATATTTCTTTTTTTTTCAAATCTTTATTCTAGATTGAGAAATCTTTTGGATATGCATCTTTGTGATGAAAAGCCATGTAACTGCACTGATTTCTTTTTATAAGTAATGCTGCTGATAAACATTTCTGCATGTTACATCATACTCAGTTTATATTTTTTGCCTTTTTATGAAGAGGCTGATGTCATTGCCAAGCAGCTCAGAAGTCAAAATATCGAGGCAAATATTATCTAAATAAATGGGGAAAATTGGACCTAAAACTGATCCTGGAGGAACACTTTATAAGACTGGTATGAAAAGGTTTATAACAGTATAAAACTGTACGATATGAGGCTGGAAGTTGGGTTAAGTCTAGACATAGACAGTGCTTGACAAGATATATCACAGTGGTGTCAAAAGCTTTCGTGAAATCTATATATGCTTTCCCTATGAGAAAATTATGTTAACGTAAGAATAGTCAGCCGTGTATGAGAAAAATAGTGGATCCAGAATCCATTTTGAGAGAGAGATTCGGATTCGGATTCGGATGATTTTTTCATTAGGCCATAGCCCCTTAAGGGGATAGTGAACAAAACATACACATGAAAAAAGTTAAATATCACATAAACAAAACACAATAATTTGGTTATAATAGATTTGTGACAAGAATCATGACTATGATGTGGCGATTTCCCTCAACCTAAACGCCTTGAACAGAAAAAGAGACAAATTCCATATATCCCTGTGTCGAACAGATGACATAAGTAAACTTAGTTTGAAAACACATGGCTGTAAGTAATATTTTGGCAATATATATCTCTGTCTAATATCCTGATAAGCTGGATAGCATAGTACAAAGTGAACTTCATCTTCCCTATCTGTTTTGCATGATGGACAAATCAAATCACTATCGTTAAAGTCTTTATATCTAAAGTAATGCGTTGTCAAATCAGACACACCTAATCTAAATCTAGTCATGATATATTTCAAGTGCAAATCCATATCAAGAGTCAACTATAATTTCAATTAATGTGAACTGGAAAAAGTTCTGTACAGACTAAATCGTTCACTTCTTTGAATGTGATCATCCCAGTCTTGCCATCTACTATCAATCAAACGTTGACGTAAAACATGAACAAAACTGCTTGATTCAGCCAAACTTCATCAAATCCATGTTTACATAGACAGACATGCACATCAGTAACCCAGTTATTTTTTCCTCTAATATCTAATTCGTACAACATTTTGTAAGCCCTTAAAGGAATTCTTGCTTCGTCCATTTGTAAAAGTCTAAGCCAATAACGTATGGTTTGAATAGCAGAATTTATGTAAATTGGGTATCTATTCGTTTCCCCATAGACAAAATCATTAGGAGTACGCCTATTGACACACAAAAATCTTTTCAAAGCATACAAATGCAAGGACTCACAATGAATAGCTGCATTACTTTGAGAGAGAGAGAGAGAGAGAGAGAGAGAGAGAGAGAGAGAGAGAGAGAGAGAGAGAGAGAGAGAGAGAGAGAGAGAGAGAGAGAGAGAGAGAGAGACTTGAATTGAATTGAATTGAATTGAATTGAATTGAATAAATTTTATTTAAAGAGGGTAATGGCATAAGCAAACATGCTTTTTTACAACCAGCCCTCTGGGCATAAAAGAACACAAATAACCAACAATCAAGAAAACCAACCTCTCAACCAAACAATGAACAATTTCTTTTTTGAAGAATACGGGGGAAAATCAAAACAAAGAATATATTAGGAATACAAATTTAAATACCAGACAGGAGAGTATGGGGAAGGAGAGGGAGAGAGAGAGAGAGAGAGAGAGAGAGAGAGAGAGAGAGAGAGAGAGAGAGAGAGAGAGAGAGAGAGAGAGAGAGAGAGAGAGAGAGAGAAGAGAGAGAGAGAGAGAGGAGAGAGAGAGCATAATTTTGCAAATATTAACATTTCCATATAAAAAAATAATTAAAAAAAAAAAAAGCATCCGACCATCTAGTCATGTAAATAATCATATTAATAGCAACAAGAACAATGATGATGATGATAATTATAACACAAACTATGATGAGGGTGACAAAAAGACGCTAATGAGGATGATGGTGTTGAGGATGAGGATGACGATGATGATGATGATAATGATGGTGATGATATGAACAACGACTACGTCAAACGGTAAGATACATGCTGAGTGACAATAATAGTGTTGATAATAGATCAGTTCAATACGTGTTTGTGTTCAATACATGTTTGGAGAAAGGAATGTTAAATCAGAGAGACTCATTAAGTAATTAAACATGTTGGTTTTAAATCTAGAAAAATTAGATTCACATTTTAGGAGCTCTGGAATATTATTCCATAGCCATCCTCCAGAGTACATAAGGCTAGACTTATAAAGATTAATTGTTGTGAAAGGAACATTTATTTTGTGCGAATGTCGATAACTATTATAAGTAAACATATTCCTAAGAGAATGTGGAGTCTTACCATGAGAATGCCTTTATTGTAAATCAACTTGGCTGGGAGGGGAAGTATATTTGCTTGTTTATAGTCAAAGTCTGTTAGAGTAGATGCCTTGTTAATGACAATTTTAATGGCTCTTTTGTGAACGCTAAGCAAATGTTTAAGTACATTTTTACTCGCTAGATCCCAGAGTGTAGATGCATAATCAATGTGAGATTGTATATATGCATAAAAGAATAGTTTCCTAGCATGTAAGTTTAAAAAGTTCTTTATTTTTCTAAACTGATACAGTTTTGATGCTATATTTCTAGACATTTTTTCTAAGTGTTTCGACCATGTGAGGTTAGTATCTATTGTTACACCTAAAACTTTATGATTCGTTACTTCATCGACTTTCACATTAGAAATATACAGAGAGGGTAAAGACTGGGTGAGGTTTTGACGCTTTTGTCTATTGGTAATCAACATAAATTTAGTTTTATTGGGATGTAGAGACATGTGGTTTAAGTGTGTCCACTGAATAAGGTTATTGATACTTTTTTGCATTGTACGATAAACCTCACGAGCATCAGAGTTCGTTGTTTCAAGGGTGGTGTCATCAGCAAACATGTCGCATTGAGTACCTATGGATAAAGGAAGATCATTAATGTAAAGTAGAAAAAGTAGGGGACCCAAAACTGAACCCTGAGGCACACCATAAGTGTTTGGGAGAAAATCAGAGATAGATCCATTTAAAGATACTTTCTGTTGTCTATCAGAAAGGAAAGAGGAGATCAACTCAAGAGTACTATGGGATAATTTGTAAAGTGCTAATTTTTTAAGAAGAAGTTTGTAATTTATAACATTAAATGCCTTTGCAAAATCAACAAACAGCATTCCAGTAAATTGCTTTCTATTTATATTTAATAGCCAGCGATCAACCAGCTTTGTTAAAGCTGTGTGACAGGAATGATATTCTCTAAATCCAGACTGGTTGGGGTGTATGAGATCATGTTGATTTAAGTGAGAAAGAAGACACTTATAAATATGTTGCTCCAGAGGCTTAGAAAGAACAGATAAAATAGAAATTGGTCTGTAGTTGGATGGATCGGTCTTGTTTCCAGATTTATACATGGGAATAATTTTTGCTTGTTTAAAACCTTTAAGGAAATAGTTTTTATCAATGCAAAGATTATAAACATATGTAAGAGTTTCTGCTATGATTGGTGCTGAAAGCTTAAGAATTTTTCCATCAATTCCATCAATGCCACGGGTGCTTGTCTGTTTGAGCTTTCTTAAAGCAGTGTAAACTTCTTGAACGCATAGGGGTTGTATTTTCGCAAAAAGGCGAATATTTTTGTCTTTACAATACTTTTGCAGTTCATGTAAAGAGAGAGAGAGAGAGAGAAGGCGAGGCGAGGCGAGGCGAGGCGAGGCGAGGCGAGCGAGGCGAGGCGAGGCGAGGCAATCTCTCTGGGGAAAAAAAGGCAGGAGAATGGGTTGATAGGAAGAAGAAAAGGAACGAGGCAGAGTACTAATCAAGCAGTTATATTCGGAGAGGGAGTATGCAGGCTTAAGAAGAAGATGAGCAAAAATTGCTGTCTGAGCGTTCAATGACAAAGAAGAAAATAAAAAGATTTCATTTTACCTTGACCTTGTACTGCATTGTAGGAATTTTATATTTGTTTGTTTATTTGTGTGATATTTCTTACAAAGAGAGGATTGACTGTTTTGTACATGGTGATTAGTGTGATATTTCTTACAAAGCGAGGATTGACTGTTTTGTACATGGTGATCTACAAAATTTTTCAAAATTTTCAAAATTTTATTTCAAGAAAACCCCCCAAGGGGAACATGAAATTGACTCAGTACTGGCCAATATGGACTTGAATTATTTTTGCCTTTTTTTTTTAAAACGTAATTTTTACCCGAAAACTTAATACCATCCCCCTTTTTAATTATTAGACAGTAGTTGCCTAAAAATGATTTTACGTTCTAGGAAAATAAAAAAGTGTGAACATTAAACATCAATAATGTAACTACAACAAATATTCAAGTGGACTGTGCAATAAACATCTAGCAATGGCAAAGGCTAACTTTGAATTTTCAAATACATTTTTCAGAGACTGCTCGGAAAATACAGGTAAGAAGGGCTTTACAATTGGGCATTGAAATATGATATAAGTATTTGTAATATGATCTCCACATAGACATTTGACATTTTTGCAAAATTTTGTGATGAATTCATTTAATTTCATTCTAAAATACAATACATTTACTCTTCTTGCGGTTATGACACTTAATTGTGTTATAGAGGGAGATATGTAACATGAAATAAGGGAACTAGTCAGACAATTCTTTAGACATTGTTCCTTGAATTGAACAGATTCTTTCAACTTACTCCATGACGTTTGTTCTAATATGTGGTATCCCTCCTGTAGAGATAAGGGAACATGTAGTTCTATTGATTCCAAATCATGTCTTGCCCCCTTTTTTTGCAGCTCTATCAGCCCACTCGTTTGAAAATATTCCAACATGTGAAGGTACCCAACAAAATTGAACCGGAATACCTCTTAAACTTAGAAGGTGTATGATGTATTTAATTTCAAAAATAATTCTGGATACTTTCTTGGAATTTGGGGATTTTATCGCATACTGTACCGACTTAGAGTCTACACAGAGCAAAATAGGAATAATGAAAAATGGAAAATCAAGAATGTGGTTAAGAGCCATAAGAATAGCAATTAATTCAGCTGTAAATATTGAATGATGTTTACCAAGATAGTATGATTTCTCTGTTTTAAATGCTGGTATGACGAATGCTGAACCAGTTTCATGGTTTTCTAAGACCGATCCATCTGTATATACTTTTAAGAAGTTAGCATACTTATTTTCGATATGTGATCGGACATCTGCAACCATGATATTTTGATTTTCTTTCTTTTTTCCATTTGTACATTCTATATCACAACATGCTTTATTTATTTCCCATGAAGGACATGATAAAGCTTCTTTTTGTGTTTCTAAGTCGTAATGATTAAGTTCAGATTTTTTAAAAAGGTCTGATACATAAGTGCCAATAGGCGTTAAATACGAAATATGTCTGGTTCTTTTCGGAAAATTCGTTTCAGCTTGAACTTGTAACTCATTAGAAACAGAATTTTCATTTGCTGTGCTCCGTAACACATATTTGGCACTTGAAAGTTGTCGGTATTCAGCTAAGGGAAGTTCCCCAATTTCGTTATAAGTTCCTATGGTGGATGCATGGAATGACACACCAAGTGCAAGTTTGTATGCCTTACTGTCTATACTTTGGAGTTTTTTAAGTAAATAATTGGGAGCACTGAAAAAGACTTCTTGTCCATAAGACAGTTTGGAACGTACAAGTGACGTAGACAAGCATTTTAGAGTGAAGATATCTTGTCCCCATGACTGTCTACTAACCATTTTAAGAAAATTGACACATTTTCTTGCTTTTGTTAAAATGTATCCAATATGAACATTCCAGGTCAACTTTGATGTTAGTAAAATACCAAATTTTTTTTACAGTATTTGTGTACTAAATTGTTTCCCCTCCAATCATAAACTGTGGTAGTGTATCTGGATCATTGCCATTGTTAAAAAGCATAATGTGTGTTTTTTCTGTGGATAATGTCAGACCATTTTCAAAAATATATTTGTATATGTGTATGTATGTGTGAGTGTATGTATGTGTGAGTGTATGTATGTGTGAGTGTATGTATGTTTGTTTGTTTTGTTTTGTTTAATGTCCTTCACTACTTGGTGATATAGACACACCCGCATTCTCTCTCTCTCTCTCTCTCTCCTCTCTCTCTCTCTCTCTCTCTCTCTCTCTCTCTCTCTCTCTCTCTCTCTCTCTCTCTCTCTCTCTCTCTCTCTCTCTCTCTCTCTCTCTCTCTCTATATATATATATATATATATATATAAACTAAGAACTAACTACAGAAGAGATCTTACTGGGGAAGAATATATAACCTCAGCAACTGATGTTATGAACTGCTGAGAGTCATACAAAACTTCTTGAACTGTGGCATATCTTTTTTTAATATCTAATCCTCTCCTTTTAAAAAGGTCAATAAGAATTGGGCAATCAAACAATAAGTGGTGGATTGATAGAGGCTGAGAACAGCAACATGACACGTTTTTAGAATATTTGGTATTCCATGCATTCAACCTCAGTTTATACATTAAAATTTCTAGTTTACGTGAACAAGAAATACGTTCAAAATGTGATGTCTTCATTTTGGAATGCATTCTATTCATCAATCTAGCACTAATTTCATACGAGGACAGTACAAGATTGGGATCAAACGTTTCAATACTACGACCAGAGGCACCTTGTTTTGCTAATGAATCAACCAACTCATTCCAATAAATTCCACAGTGAGAAGGGACCCAACATAAAGTTATTTGAATCCCTCTACTTGCAATACAGTGTATCAAAAATTTAATCTCAAATATAATATCTGTCCTTATTTTCCCTTGCCAGTTATTTAGTGCCTTCAATACTGCTTTTGAATCAATACAAAAAAGTATGTGGGAAATATCAAGAGCCATATCAGACAAAAACTTCAAGGCCATACAAATTGCAAATAATTCAGACGTAAAAATGGAAAAATGTTCTCCTAAATGAAACGACTTTTGCACTTTTAAAGCAGGAATCACAAATGCTGCCCCACTTCTGCCTGATTCCAATACAGATCCATCAGTATACACTTTTAAATAATTGAAATAATTACATTCAATGTGGCTTTTTACATCGACAGTGAGAAGATTTTGATCTTCATTCTTTTTTACATCCGTGTAATCAATGTCAAAGCTAGCTGAAATATGTTCCCACGGAGGCATTCGGGGAACCATCGGTAAATTTGGAATCGTTGCTATGTCAATGCCAATTTCTTTCATTAATGAATCAGTATAATTTTTAATTGGCAGCAGAAATGAAATATCGCATGCTCGTTTTGGATAATCAGTGTCTTGATCCATAAGTATTTCATCTTTTACTGAATTTGGAATAGAGAGACTCCGAATCACGTACTTTGATACCGCCAATCTTCGTTGATCAGAGAGAGATAATAAATGTGCTTCTTTATAAGTATTAGCTGTGTTAGCATGTGTTGGAACACCAAGTGCTATCTTTATGGCTTTACTGTCTAAACTTTGTAATTTTTTAAGCAGATAATCTGCAGCAGAAAAATAAACTTCTTGTCCATAGATTAATTTTGAGCGTACTAAAGATTGAGCCAAATGTATCAGTGTTTTAGTATCTTGACTCCATGCCTGAAAACTTATTACTTTTAAAAAGTTCAGTCTTTTTCTAGCCTCGGTTATTAAGTGGTCGATGTGCATCTTCCAGCTCAACTTTCTAGTTAAAATTACACCTAAGAATTTTACATATGGTTTATACTTAAGCACTGTTCCTTCTAATTTTAGGGTTGGTAATTTTGATGGATTTTCACCATTATTAAAGAGCACAAGACATGTTTTTTCTGCAGATAGTTCTAACTTATTCTCCTTCATAAAGCTACAGAATTTATTTAATTCATCTTGATATAAATGTTCAACATAATTGGTAACTCTTTTTTTGGTGTTTTTCCTAACTGAAGTATTTATCCATATTGCGATATCATCAGCATACTGAACGACTTGAGTATTAGTTGACAAACAACTAGGGAGATCATGTACAAGAATAGAAAACAACATGGGAGCAAGCACTGATCCCTGCGGTATACCTAAATTGATAGGTTTATAGGATGAGTAAGCTGAGCCCAATTTAGTGCAGATTGATCTATTAGATAAAAAATTGTGAAGATATTTATATAACATTCCATTGATACCAATATTCTTCAATTTATGCAACAATTTTTCATGACAGACTCTATCGTATGCTTTCTTCACATCAAAGAATGTAGCTAACACACTTTTCCTTCTGGCAAATTGTTTTTTAATATGGTGAGTTAACTTAACTAAGTGATCAGAAGTACATCTTCCCTTTCGAAAGCCAGCCTGATTAGTTGGGATAACATTATTCTTTTCACAATAATGAAACAGACGTTTATGAATAATTTTTTCCATTACTTTACCCACATGTGAAGTGAGAGCAATTGGTCTATAACTATCTATTGATGACCTCAACTTACCTTTCTTAAGGATTGGAACTACTATAGACTGCCTCCAGATATTAGGAAGAGTGCCATTTATCCAACACTTTTGGAAAAATGAATAAAGTAGTCTTTTCCATTTTAAAGGCATATGGGCCAGCATTTGATAAGATACACCATCAGGACCAACTGCTGTCTTGTTAAAAGTAAATGAATCTAGGGTTTCAATAAATTCATCATATTGGAGAGGAGCATTCAAATAATCCGCATTACATGATGATACATTTTCTAATTTGTCTAGCTTTTCTGAAGAGTCATTACTTTTGATGTCTGATTGAGGCTTTGAGGATGAACTATTATCTGCAAACATTGTAGCAAAGGCTTCTGCTTTTTCAAATATGCTTGGAAATCTGTTTTCTTCAAATTTGATTGGAAACGATGGGAGTTGAAAGCCGTTTTTCATTTCAGAAACTTTCTTACAAACTTTATGCATGTCCTTGGATTCTGAAACTTCATTTATACAGAATTCTGTCCAATAATTGTTTTTCGCCTGAGCAATTGTTTTCTTACTATGACATTTAGCATATTTCATACGAATAAAGTTTTCCTCTGATTGGTTTTTTAACCATATTTTATACTGTTCCTTTTTATAGTTTACGGCATCCTCACATTCTTTAGTCCACCATTTATTGCCTGATCGTTTTCCATTCTTCCTGATTTTGCGTTTGGGAATAGAAAACTCAGCTGCTAGAATGAGCATTGCCACAAAATTTGAATAAAATTTATCAACATCATCCTCAGCAATCGTTTCAATAGCCATACCTTGGAGAAACGAATGAAAAGAACTCCAGTTAGCTAATTTATATATAAATTGAGGGATTTTATCCTCAGTATGTGGTAGATCTGATGCTGAAAGGTCCTCAAATGACAATGTGATTGGAAAATGATCACTTCCGAGGCAATCCTCTTCAACATTCCATGTGCAGTTAATAGCTAATCCTGGAGATACTAAGGCTAAGTCAATGGCACTGGGTTTATGGGTAGAAACATCAGGAATTCTGGTTACTCTACCATCATTCAATAAGTAAAGCTTTGAATCTACAATATTTTCTATTAAACGATTGCTAGTGATGGTAGAGCATGCAGAGTCCCAAAAAGGAGCATGAGCATTGAAATCTCCAAGAATAATCCATTTATGTTTAGTGAAGTCTGTGTTTTTTAACCAGTCAGTATTGTCATTTTTCGGACCTTGGGGTAAATAAACAGACACTACATTTAGTATTTCATCCTTGTTAAGTTTGACTGAGACCCCAGTGTGATACATATCTACTGTACTTTGCACGATAGGAGATATAACTAGCTTTTCATAGTCTAGACC
>CM060342.1:4677160-4679660 GCA_030674155.1 Stramonita haemastoma | reverse complement strand
TGATCTATCTATCTATCTGAGCTGGTAATTAAAATTTGATCTATCTATCTATCTGAGCTGGTAATTAAAATTTGATCTATCTGTCTATCTGAGGTGGTAATTAAAATTTGATCTATCTGTCTATCTGAGGTGGTAATTAAAATTTGATCTATCTGTCTATCTGAGGTGGTAATTAAAATTTGATCTATCTATCTGACCTGGTAAATAAAATTTGATCTATCTATCTGACCTGGTAATTAAAATTTGATCTATCTGTCTATCTGAGCTGGTAATTAAAATTTGGTCTATCTGAGCTGGTAATTAAAATTTGATCTATCTGTCTATCTATCTGAGCTGGTAATTAAAATTTGATCTATCTGTCTATCTGAGCTGGTAATTAAAATTTGATCTATCTGTCTATCTGAGCTGGTAATTAAAATTTGATCTATCTGTCAATCTGAGCTGGTAATTAAAATTTGATCCATCTGTCTATCTGAGCTGGTAATTAAAATTTGATCTATCTGTCTATCTGAGCTGGTAATTAAAATTTGATCTATCTGTCTATCTGAGCTGGTAATTAAAGTTTGATCTATCTATCTATCTGAGCTGGTAATTAAAATTTGATCTATCTGTCTATCTGAGCTGGTAATTAAATTTGATCTATCTGTCTATCTGAGCTGGTAATTAAAATTTGGTCTATCTGAGCTGGTAATTAAAATTTGATCTATCTATCTATCTATCTATCTATCTATCTATCTATCTATCTATACTATCTATCTATCTATCTATCTATCTATCCTATCTATCATCTATCTATCTATCTGTCTGTCTGTCTGTCTGTCTGTCCTGTCTGTCTGTCTGTCCATCTATCTCTCCATCTATCTGTCTATCTTTCCATCTCTCTCTCTCTCTCTCTCTTCTTCTCTCTCTCTCTCTCTCTCTCTCATCATCTCTCATCCTCTCATCTATCATCTATCCTATCCATCATCCATCCATCCATCCATCCATCCATCAATCCATCCATCCATCCATCAACATCCATCCATCATCATTCCATCCATCCATCTATCTATCTTCTACTATCACTATCTATCTATCATCTATCAATCTATCTATCTATCTATCTATCTATCTATCTATCTATCTATCATCTATCTCATCTATCATCTACATTCATCATTCCATCATCATCTATCCATCTACATCACCATCCATCTATCTATCAAGTCAATCAAGTCAAATGGTCTTTATTGAGGGTAAAAGATTAAGTTTACACAACTTTTTTTCATCCTGCCCTCACAAGAAAATCATGTTAATTGACTTCTAAAACATTCAAAGACAAATATTAACCTTTGTTGAAAAACTAAAATAACTATCGATCTATCGATCTATCGATCTATCGGGTCTATCTATCTATCTATCTATCTATCTATCTATCTATCTATCTATCTATCTATCTATCTATCATCGATTGATAGATCTATCTATCTATCCATCTATTATCTATCTATCTATCTATCTCTTAGTCTGGCAACCGTGGGGTACCCCTGAAGACTTGACAACCAGTTCCCTCCATTCCTCTCTCTTTTCTGCCTTTCTCAAAATTTTGTTGAGTTCTAGGCCTGTCCATTCTCTGATGTTGTCCTCCCATCTCTTCCTTGGCCTGCCTCTTTTTCTTCCTCCTTGAACAGTGCCTTGCAGTATTGTTTTTGTAAGTCCTTTTGATCTTGTGACATGCCCTTACCATTTAAGTTTACACTTCTTTACAAATCATAGAAGGTTTTCGTAGGGACCGATGGTTTGCTGGATTCTTTTGTGCACGTCTTTGTTACTTATGCGGTCTCTGTAGGAGATGCCAAAGAATTTGATAGGGGAAATTAAAAACAACAACAAACAACAAAAACAAACCCAGAACTGTTATATTTTAGTTATTTAGTATTGATAAACACAAACATTTAGGTCTTGGTCAACAAATTTTATTTGTAAATGAAAAGAACACATACCAAACTGCATTTAACACCAGCCGCCATGGCGCAGTGGTTAGCGCCTTGGATTCCGGACTGGAAGGTCGTGGGTTCGAACCCCATAAGAGTCATGGGGATGTTTCGAACTCCGGCCGGCTCCTGCCCAGAGTGAGTGAGCTGTGGGCTCAGTTGGGAGACTGGGACCACACAGCCGAGCTTCATCCACTTTACAGATGCGAGTTTGAGAGTGTTGCTTAAATTACCTGATCAACACTGCAGGTGTCTGTATCTCTCGGGCCGGTTGACGCTAAAATTAGCATGACCTGTTTTCTTTTTCGTCATTTTCATAATACTTTCGGTCACGGCAGATTTCTCTGCGTGGAATTCGGGCTGCTCTCCCCGGGGACAGCGTATCACTACGAGAGCAGCGCCACACATTTTTTTCTTTTCCCGTCTCCAACTGTATTTGTTTCTCTAAGTGGCTTTCTTCTACAGAATTTTGCTAGGGACGACACCCTTGTTGCCATGGGATTTTTTTTTTACATATGCTAAATAAT
>CM060342.1:4649660-4674660 GCA_030674155.1 Stramonita haemastoma | reverse complement strand
AGTGCAGTGCAGTGCAGTGTGAGTGTCAGTGCAGTGCAGTGCAGTGTAGTGTAGTGTAGTGTAGTGTAGTGTAGTGTAGTGTAGTGTAGTGTAGTGTAGTGTAGTGTATGCTACACTACACTACACTACACTACACTTCACTACACTACTACCTGTCTATCTGTCTGTCTGTCTGTCTGTCTGTCTGTCTGTGCTGTCTGTCTGTCTGTCTGTCTGTCGTTTCTTGTTTGTGTTACACATCCTTGACTTTTTGTCTGTGTGTGGTATGTCTGTCTGTCGGTCTGTCTACACTACACACAACCGCACCGCCCCTCCCCCCACCCCCGACCCGCGCTGTACTACACTACACTACACTCCAATCCACTGCACTGCACTACACTGCACTACAATACACTACACTGCACTACATACACTGCACTACATTACACTGCACTGCACTACATTACACTGCACTGCACCGCACTACACTACACTGCACCGCACTGCACCGCACACACACTACACTACACTGCACTACACTACACTACACTACACTACACTACACTACACTACACTACACTCACTACACTCACTACACTACACTACACTACACTACACTACACTACACTACACTACACTCACTACACTACACTACACTGTACTGCACTACACTACACTAACTACTGCATTGTACTGCACAACACTACACTACACCACACTGCACTGCACTGTACTGCACTACATTACATTCACTGCACTTTCACTGCACTGCACTGCACTACACTGCACTACACTGCATGCACTGCACTACACTGCACTGCACTGCACTGCATTGCACTGCACTACACTACACTGTACTGCACTGCACTACACTACACTACACTACACTGCACTGCACTACACTACACTACACTACACTACACTACACTAACACTACACTGCACTGCATTACACTACACTACACTACACTACACTACACTACACTACACTGACACTGCACTGCACTGCACTGCACTGCACTGCACTACACTACACTACACTACATTACACTTCACTGCACTACACTACACTGCACTGCACTACACTACAACTACACTACACTACACTACACTAACACTACACTACACTACACTAACACTACACTACATACTACACTACACTACACTCACTACACTACACTGCACTACACTACATTACATTTCACTGCACTACACTGCACTACACTTCACTACACTGCACTACACTGCACTACACTGCACTACACTGCACTATACTACACTGCACTACACTACACACTACACTACATTACACTGCACTGCACTGCACTGCACTACACTGCACTGCACTGCACTGCACTGCACTGCACTGCACTACACTACACTCTACACTGCACTGCACTGCCCCTGTACTACTCTGCACTGCACTGCACTACACTGCACTGCACTGCACTGCACTGCACTACACTACACTGCACTATGCACTGCACTACACTCACTCACCACGCACTGCACCACTGCACTGCACTACACTGCACTGCACTCACTGCACTGCAACTGCACTACACTACACGCACTGCACTGACCACTGCACTGCACTGCACCACCGCTACCACTACACTGCACACAGCACTGCACTGCACACACTGCATACACTGCACTCCCACCACTGCACCACGCACTGCACACACTCTAAAAAGTACATAGCTACCGTCTCAACACCACACTCACCACAGCACAGCACCCCCCACTCCCCACCCACCACCACACCACACCTACGCACCACACTACACCTGCACCACCACTCACACACCACGCCATCAACACTACACACATCAAAAAACGCAACCGCACACCGCACACCCAACCCACCCCGCACACCACCACCCAACCACCCCCCACCCACCACCCCACACAACACCGCACCTACCTACACTAACACCATCCTCACACCACATCACACCACATCACAACACACCACACCACACCCACCACACCCACTGCCCGCACCGCACCACACCGCACCACACACCACCACCTCACCCACGCCACAACTACAAAATAAAAAAACTCGAGCAAATCCCAAACCACAGCTTTCAGCTCCTACTCCCACCCGCTCCTCCCCCCCCCCCCCCCCCTCCCCCCATAAGGTTACACACTGTGTTAGCTTGCGGTCAAGTAGTATTTTCTATAGTGTGCCGGTCGGATTTTTTTTTTTGGGGGCGGGTTGATTTTCACAGATTTTTAACAAAGTAATTAAAAATGCACTGTGCACTTGTTTTAGGGATTGAGGACATAGAGCAATACCAGGAAGTCACGAGAAAGGTGGAAATGCTCATCAAATGAGGATTGTTTGTGTTGACCCCGCGCATACTATTGCCGTTAGGATTAAGCCGGCAGACCACAAAGGACTGAGGGGGTGCAGTGTTTGCTGAAAAATAAAAAACGACTTCAAACCTACCACATCTGTGCAAAATCACATGAGTTTTGAGTGAAGGGCTAGTCTTTCTGAAAAAAGTGGTTTTTTTTCGTGGATGCCTTAGTACGTGCAGTGCAAATCCAAGAGTGACATACAAAATAGAAGGAAAAATAGTCAAAACCAGTGCTGGTGTGTAGCCAAAACAATCGGAAGACCCCATCAGGAAAATACCCAAGCACGAACCGTCTAACACTTTATAGGCCTTCTGTTTACAGCTCACACATAAACCAATGAAAATTCTCGTTTCATTTCCCTCAAGGGGACGGTGTAGCGTCGACAGTTGTCTCCCATAGACGATGTTCCCCTAAATTGCCAGTCACAAAACTACGAGGGTCCGAGAGAGAGAGAGAGAGAGAGAGAGAGAGAGAGAGAGAGAGAGAGAGAGAGAGAGAGAGAGAGAGAGAGATTGCCATTGTCTTAAGTTATGAAGGTCAGTACTGAATGGGGCACTAGAAAACTTTCATACAGCTACAAAGATATAATGTACACTGGTAGGTTTTAGTTGATTGACTGAGTGTGTGTGTGTGTGTGTGTGTGTGTGTGTGTGTGTGTGTGTGTGTGTGTGTGTGTGTGTGTGTGTGTGTGTGTGTGTGTGTGTGTGCGTGATACGCGTGGGTGCACGGACCTTAAACACATACACACATACATACACGCGCGTGTGCGCGCGCACAGAGGCACAGACAAGTACACAGATAGAAAATCTAAGAGAATAAATTAAAAAGTTTGATGGATCTTGTACTGGATGATTAATTTCATTCCACCAAGATACCAAGCAAGAAAGTAGCGACTAATTAACCAGTCAACAAACTAATCAACCAACCAGCCATGCAACCATCCAACAAACAAACCAGTTATGCAATCAACCAACCAACCAACAACCACATGCAATGAATCAATCAACCAACCAACCAACCAACCAATCAACCACTTATGCAATCAATCAACCAACCAACCAACCAGGTATGCAACCAACCAACCAACGAACCAACCAACGAACCAACCGACCGACCATGCAACTAACCAACCAACCAACCAGCCATGCAACCAAGCAGCCAATCAATCAACCAACTAAAGTACCAACCAACCAGCCATGCAACCTACCAACCAGCTAACCATGCAACCAACCAACCAACCAACCAGTTATGCAACCTACCAATTTATTTTTTCATATATCGAGGATAAAGGAATAAGAAATCATATGCTTTTTTACATCCAGTCCCTGTGTGTATGCAGTTATGTACACGTCATCTGCTCCCACCGGCACACGATGGCCTACTCTTACGAAAAGCGGAACAGGATTTAACGTGTGAGCAAGATGTTCTGCGTGCGTTCGCACACGGGGCCTCGGTTTATATTTTCATCCGAAAGACTTTTGCGGGGAGTAGAGTCAGCACTGATGTTAACTCCAGAGGAAAAATCCCCTCGACCGGGAATCGAACCCGGGTCATCAAATTGCGAGCGCAATGTTCTGACCACTAGGCTATCCCGACCAAATTAATCAACCAAGCAAGCAAGCATCCAACCAACCAGCCTGTCCCAGTGTCTAAGTACCACTACACGGGGACCGGATGAAAAAAAGCACATGATTGCTTATTCTGTTATCCTCGATATAAAAGATTGAAATAAATAAATAGATAAATAAATACCTGGTTGTCAGAACAAAAAAAACCAAAAACATAGGCAGAGTGTCATATAACAAAAATAGAAAATTGTTTCAAAAGAGTTGCTTGAAAAAAGGCAGGAGAGTGGACCGGTAAGGCAGAAAATAAGGGAGAAAGACAGAAACAAAGAGAGACAGATAGAAAAGGGAAAATATCTAGCACAGAATTTCCAGAAGATGGAAATACTATTTCTACTGAAAGAGCCCCGGCATGGTGGGTATGATCCTGCCATCCAGCCTATCGGCCATGGCGGGACCACTCTTAGGAAAGGTGGATGGGGGTTTAACGTGTACAAAAGATCTTCTTCATGTGTTCGCACACGGGACGTCGGTTTATAGTCTCACCCGAAGGACTTTTGGGGGAGTGGAGTTGGCACTGATGTTAACTCCAGGGGAAAAGTTCTCCAAAATGGACGCCCCAGTAGTGGCTCGACCCTGGGCCGTCAGATCCCGAGTTCATCGCTCTAACCACAAGGCTCGCCTGCCACACTGCCCCCTCCCTCCCTCCTCCCCAAAATACAGATATAGAAATGGATAAGGGAGAGACAGATTAAATTGATGCCATAAAAAGGGAAGAAACAAAGGATAATTTACAAAATTAAATAAATGGAGAGCAGATCCGATTATTAATTTTTCTCTAAAAAAGCTGAAATCAATGAGATCCTGTGAAATGACCTTTAAATGAAATTAAATAAAGCAATCCATTTAATTGATAAAAGGTAAATTGACATGTCTCGACAAGGGGTTTCCGTAAAAAAAATCAGACATTTTTGCCTTCTTTCAACGTTCTGTAAACAGAATGTTGTCACTGGGCGTTCCTTAGCTTGATCACTAACAGGGTTCATCCAGAGGATTCTGCTCTTGTCTTATTCCTCAGACCTAGGATTTACTGCGGTGTGAACAGTGGTTTGAAACAAAACTTTGGGGAGCAGGTGTGGCCTAACGGTTAGAGCGTTGTCACCGGTCATGTGGAATCCATCCACCACCCGTTCAAGGGGAAAATAATTTCCGCTAGAGGTGACATCAGTGCCGACTCTACTCCCCCCGAAAGACTTTCGGATTTGACTATAAACCGATGTCCCGTGTGCATCTTGCGCACACGTTAAAACCTGTTCCGCCCTTGAGAAGAGTAGGCCAGTTCGTAACAGTAGGAACAGATGACAGAATTTAGAACAAAAACTGCATGCACACTGGTATTGTGTTTACACACCATCCCCAAATCGGTTAGTTCAATGGTAGTTTAAACAACATTTCCAGAATTGTATCTGTAAAGTGGATGAAGTTCGATCGTGCAGTTCCCAACCTTCCCCAAATTAATGAGCCCATAGCAAACACATTCTGGGCAGGAGCCGCCCAAGGCCCAATACCCAACCCTTGTGACTTATGAGATTCGAACTCAGGTTTCTGCAGCTGGGATCTCAAAGCACTAAGCATAGCACCAAAGCGGCGAACCAATCCTGAAATCCTGCTGACATTAGACAGAAAAGACAAGGACATGCCAGGGTTCTCTATCCAAGTATTTGTCAACTGCAGGCTAGAGTCTTCCACATACTCCCTGACGGGAAAAGGCCTAGTTTCTTCCAGACTATAGGTGCCTCATGTCATGAATATTCACGATGTGTGTGTGTGTGTGTGTGTGTTGTGTGTGTGTGTGTGTGTGTGTGTGTGTGTGTGTGTGTGTGTGTGTGTGGTGTGTGTGTGTGTGTGTGTGTGTGTGCGTGTGTGTTGTCTAGAAATACAGAAAAAGTGGATGAGAGAGAGAGAGAGAGAGGAAAAGCACGAAAAGATCGCGCACGCGCACACACGCGCGCACACACACACATACGCGCGCGCGCACACAACACAGACAGATAGACAGACAGAGAGACAGATAGATAGATAAGGAAAAGAGAGGACGGAGGAAGAGAGAGAGAGAGAGAGAGAGAGAGAGAGAGAGAGAGAGAGAGAGAGAGAGAGAGAGAGAGAGAGAGAGAGAGAGAGAGAGAGAGAGAGAGAGAGAGAGAGAGAGAGAGAGAGAGAGAGAGAGAGAGAG
This sequence comes from Stramonita haemastoma, assembly GCA_030674155.1. Taxonomy (NCBI): domain Eukaryota; kingdom Metazoa; phylum Mollusca; class Gastropoda; order Neogastropoda; family Muricidae; genus Stramonita; species Stramonita haemastoma. Next base: position 4,668,514 of record CM060342.1, on the reverse strand, counting down.
AGAGAGAGAAAACTCGAACTGGCATTGGAATGATTTATTCACAAAAAGGCCATAATATATGAAGGGGGGTTTCCGAACTGCTTAGTATTTTGGTGGGGGAAAGAAACAAAAACAAAAAATACCAGCAACAACAAAAAGTACTGTACAATTAAAAAAAAGTCAGTTACAAAAATATGACTCATGACAACAAAATATTTCTTATTTTGAAAGCTTCACAGAAAGATAAAGTGAGGCTAGCGCAACCTCAGGCTGACTTGACGCCATGAGTAAACAGAGTCAAGAGAGAGAGAGACAGACACAGAGACAGAGAAACAGAGAGAGGCAGACAGAGAGACAGAGAGAGACAGAGACAGAGAGACAGAGAAAAAGGGAGAAAGAGAGAGATTTTTTTGGTTTTGATTTTTGATTTATTATTTTATATCGAGGATAATGGAATAAGCACTCATGTGCTTTTTTACATCCAGTCCCCGTGTGTATGCAGTTTTGTAAATGTCATCTGTTCCCACCGGCACACGATGGCCTACTCTTACGAAAAGCGGAACAGGATTTAACGTGTGTGCAAGATGTTCTGCGTGCGTTCGCACACGGGGCCTCGGTTTATAGTCTCATCCGAAGGACTTTTGGGGATAGTGGAATCAGCACTGATGTTAACTCCAGGGGAAAAATCCCCTCGAACGGAAATCGAACCCGGGTCGTCAAATTGCGAGTGCAGAGTGTGAGTGTGCTGTGGGCTGGATGGGAAGACTGGGACCACACAGTCGAGCTTCATTCACTTTACGGATGCGAGTTTGAGATTGTTGCTCTAATTATCTGACAAACACTGCAGGTGCCGGGATATATCATGATAGCAAGCGTAGAGTGCAGCCCTGCATCGATCATCATGCAATGAAAAAAATGCCTCTGATTCGGTGGCCCCGGTTGCTCTAGTCTCATGGTAACCTCAGGTTTGGTTTACCCATAGACTTCTGTGCCTATGGTGAGTTTGTGTCTAAGCTTTTGGGGTTATAGGTTCAAGGGGGGCGGTCGTTGGAGGGACGTTTTGATGGTCGCCACCTCCAGTTGGCGTCTCACAATCTGGTTCCGCGGCTGAGCTAATACTGTCGTTAGTAAGGGGCTTAGTAGGTGGTGTCCTGCGTATGTTAGCTCGGAACAGGCACCACCGAACACCACCAAAGTGACCCAGCAGCAGTGCAGGGCCCCTCTGGCTGGTGGCCCCACGAAGACCTAATATTGATGAGCTCCCAATAGACTTCCGATCCTGAGGATGAGACATAGCGAGCCTGGGTATGGCTGTGGCAGGGAAATTGAAAGAGCAGAGTGTAAACAGCAGAGATAGGAACGCCACAAAGGCAGCAAAAAAAAAAGATCTGCATGCTACACAGGTGTCGTGTTTAGACATCATCCCTGAAGTCCGAATGCCGCTACCTTAACGATGGGTAGAAACTGTCGCAGACATAAAAATCTCACCATTGGTGAACCTGGGAGCTCTAGCCGAGGAAGAGAGAGAGAAAAAAGAAAGAGAAAGTATCAAGTCATGTATCCGGCACACAAAGTCTCATCAACTCCAAGCTCAAATATTGCTAAAAGAAGAAAACAAAAACCACAAACAACAAAATCCAACAAACCAACCCCAAAGTCATCTATTAATCTCGAACAAAGGCGAAGTCTTCCGTTTATTCCAGAAAAAGGCGAAGTTTTCCGATCGTTATTCCCGAAAACAGCCGAAGTCTTCCGATCTTTATTCCCGAAAAAAAGGCGGTCTTCTGATTATATCCGAAGAAAAGAAAACAGTTTCCTTTCAGGTAACACATGGGTCTTTTCATAAATATTTATGACCTGTGCATGTTGAGTGGAGAGTTGTCTGGTGTGTGTGTGTGTGTGTGTGTGTGTGTGTGTGTGTGTGTGTGTGTGTGTGTGTGTGTGTGTGTGTGTGTGTGTGTGTGTGTGTGTGTGTGTGTGTGAGAGAGAGAGAGAGAGAGAGAGAGAGAGGGAGGGAGGGAGAGAGAGAGAGAGAGAGAGAGAGAGAGAGAGAGAGAGAGAGAGAGAGAGAGAGAGAGAGAGAGAGAGAGAGAGAGAGAGAGAGAGAGAGAGAGAGAGAGAGAGAGAGAGAGAGAGAGAGAGGTTTGATTATTCTTTTTTTATTTTTTAGAATCTAGGATAATGGAATAAGCACTCTTGTGCTTTTTTACATCCAGTCCTTGTGTGTATGCAGTTTTGTAAATGTCATCTGTTCCCACCGGCACTCGATGGCCTGCTTTTACGAAAAGCGGAACAGGATTTAACGTGTGTGCAAGATGTTCCGCGTGCGTTCGCACACGGGGCCTCGGTTTAAAGTCTCATCCGAAGGACTTTTAGGGAGAGTGGAGTCAGCACTGATGTTAAATCCAGGAGAAAAATCTTCTCAACCGGACTCGAACCCCGGTCGTCAAAGAGAGAGAGAAACTCGAAACTCGAATATTTTAATGAGGGTAAATGGATAAGCCAGAGGCTTCTTTACACCAGGCCCTCAGAACCTCCCCCCCCCCTTCCAAAAAAAAACAACAAGAGAAAAAACAAACATGCCAAACATACGTAGCTGATTCATTAAGTTAACAAATAAATCAATCACACAATCATTGTATACAGTAACAACTAGAGTTGTCCAAGCAATTCCTAACACTCAACAGCACGCACGCACACACACACACACACACACACACACACACACACACACACACACACACAACACACACACACACACACACACACACACACACACACACACACACACACACACACACACACACATTTCATATTGATGAATTGTTTAAGACATGCTTATCAAATCAGTTTATGTACGAACATTTTCATATTAAATTTTGTAAACAAATACTGGGAGTTCATAAAAAAGCATTAGTACTACCCACTTTAGGGGAATTGGGAAGATATCCACTGACCCTTAAAATCATATGCCAGATAGTATCGTTTTGGATTCATTTGATAGAATCAAAACCAGACTCTTATATTAGAATAGTATACGATAATTTGTATCAGAAGAATAGGTATGATAAATGGATCAATACGGTAAAAAATATTCTTTACACAATTGGATTTAAACATGTGTGGAAAAACCAAAGTACTCTTGATGTGCATCGGTTAAGCTATGCTGTTCAAAGAAAGCTTGAGGCTATGTATAAAACATTCTGGATCTACCAGAAGAAACAGTGTGCAAAGCTAAAATTTTATGATTTTGCTACCAAAGAGTACAGGATGGAACCATATTTAATAAACTATGAAAACAAATCCCATAAAATTACCTTTTGTAAATTTCGCATAAGTTGTCACAGTTTAATGATAGAGAAAGGGAGGCACCAAAATATGCCCAGAGAGGACAGAAAATGTAAAAACTGTGACAAAATAGAAGACGAATTTCATTTACTTGATGAATGTGTCTTATATAATGAACTTAGAAACAATTTGTTACTAAAGATTAAAACAAGAGACAAAGAATGTAAACAATGTATAGATAAGTTAAGCCACATAATCACAGTTGATATCTATCAAGCAGATATCATTAGATATGTGTATGAATGTATGGAGAAACGAGACAAAGAAAAGTAGAATGCAACATGTTTTTAGTGGACATCATTTGGGCAGAAAGATAATTAAAACTGATGTTTGTTTTGTTGTGTCAAATAGGTCTGCATGACTTAAATGGCAATAAATATTCTGAATCTGAATCTGAATCTGAATCTGAATCTGAATCACACACACACACACACAACACACACACACACACAACACACACACACACACACACACACACACACACACACACACACACACACACACACACACACACACACACACACACACACACACACACACACACACACACACACACACACACACACACACACACACACACACACACACACACACAACCTCGACAAGCTCACTCACAAAATGTGTTTTACAAGAAACTGAACAAATGTATGTGGTACGCTTTTTTGAAGGACGATATGCTACTTTTCTCTTTGATAAAGACTGGGATTTCGTTTCATAGTTTGCTACCGGAATAAACAAGTGATGACATAAAAAGATCGGTTCTCGGACGAGGGATATCAATGCTACTTTTGTTACGAATAGTTTTAACAGGAAACCTCTGACAAAGATAATGTGGAGCAAGTTTATTCATAATCTTATACATGAATACCCCTTTGTTAAGGAGACAATGTAAATTAAAAGGAAGAATGTTCAGCTCTTTGTAGCTGTTAGTATCCAAGGAAGTAGTTCTTAGGAGAATTAACTTGAGAGAACGTTTGTATACTCTCTCTAGTTTTCGTATAGCCTACAGTTTTTACTTGCTAAATCCCAGCGTGTAGATGTATAGTCAATATCTGGTTTAATGTAAGCGTAGAAGAATAATTTCCGAGTGTGTTGATCTAAAAAGTGTTTAATTCTGTTGAGTTGGAACAGCTTCTTAAATATTTTTTTTTAGAAATACTAAAGACGTGATCTGACCATGACAAGTTATTATCAATCTGTAGGCCAAGTAGTTTATATGAACTGACTTCTTCTAGTACTTTATCGTAGATCTTTATTCCATTTAGCTTGGTTTTGAAGTTTTGGCGCTTTTGTCTTGTTGTAACTACCATGAGTTTTGATTTCTGTGGATGGAGAGCCATGTGGTTACACTCTGTCCATGCTGCTAGATTGTTTAAGTCTTTTTGCAAAGTTGTACCTACAAAGTTTAAATCATGGCTAGCTGTATGTATGGTAGTATCGTCAGCAAAGAGTTCACAAATGGAAGAGACATGGAGAGGAAGATCGTTAACATATATTGAGAAGAGGGCTGGCACTGGCACAGAACCTTGTGGAATGCCATACTTCACAGGCAAAATGGATGACATAACTGAATCTTGATAAATGACTTGTGTTCTGTTATCAAGAAACGAGGTAATCAGTTTTAGAGTCTGCACATAGAGAGAGATAGAGAGAGAGAGAGAGAGAGAGAGAGAGAGAGAGAGAGAGAGAGAGAGAGAGAGAGAAGAGAGGAGAGAGAGAGAGGAGAGAGAGAGAGAGAGAGAGAGAGAGAGAGAGAGAGAGAGAGAGAGAGAATGAATGAATGAATGAATGAATAATCTTTATTTTTCAAGGGTAACAGAGTAAGTATTACATACTTTTTTTCATCCGGCCCTTGCCCTGATCAGGGAATAAAGCTAAGAAACCCCCTCCCTACCCCTACATACCAGCATCACCACCAGAAGCAGTTCAACCAATATTTTAAAAGAAGAAAACAGAATACATTCAACAAAACGCGTCATCCTAACTGGATACACTGATAATTATTTAAATAAAAAATAATATAGCAAAAAATATTTAAAAAATAGCAAATATTTAGGACCATGAAACAGAAGGCATTAACAAATCTATAATGCATGAGCGTGTGTGTGTGTGTGTGTGTGTGTGTGTGTGTGTGTGTGTGTGTGTGTGTGTGTGTGTGTGTGTGTGTGTGTGTGTGTGTGTGTGTGTGGAGAGAGAGAGAGAGATGTGAGAGAGAGAGAGAGAGAGAGAGAGGAGAGAGAGAGAGAGAGAGAGAGAGAGAGAGAGAGAGAGAGAGAGAGAGAGAGAGAGAGAGAGAGAGAGAGAGCATCTTCAAGTTACATCGTCATCAAAACAAACCAGTCTACAAAATATGTCAGAAGACTCACACTTCTATTTTAAAAAATATATATAAAAAAAATAAAAATAAAAATAAAAATAAAAATAAATGAAACCTAGATCTATAAGCTCACAATGTGGCCAAACCTAACAAGGAATAGAAAACCCCGAAAAGCAACACACACACACACACACACACACACACACACACACACACACACACACACACACACACACACACACACACACACACACACACACACACAAAGGATTATATAAAAGAAATGTCAAATAGGAGCGAAGCAACATTCAAAGTTATAAATCAAACTCAATGCTTTAAAAGATAATATATATTTACTTATGAAAATGAGAAAATAGCAAATATTCATCAGGACCATTAAACATAAGGCATTACAAATCTATAGGCCAAAACATTCATATGAAAAAGAATACATTCCATGTGTGTGTGTGTGTGTGTGTGTGTGTGTGTGGTGTGTGTGTGTGTGTGTGTGTGTGTGTGTGTGCGCGCGCGTGTGTGTGTGCGTGGCGCTGGTCGTGTGTGGTGTGCGTGTGGTGTGTGTGTGTGTGTACGCGTGTGTGTGATGTGTGTGAGTGCTATGTGCGTGGTGTGTGCGTGCGTGCGTGCGCGCGCGCATGTGTGTATGAGGGGGGGGGGGGGAACAAGCAAAGAAGGCAAAAGGGAAAAAGAAAGGCACTCGAAAAATAAACAAACATAAAAACCCTTAAACACACAAAAAGCCCTAAATACAATTCGTATCTGTATATTTTAACAGTGAATACAATTTCAATTCAAATTTCAATAAGAACCAAAACATTCCTATCCAATGATAAGGTTAAGATTGCATATGTGGAAGTGGAAGATGAGGGGGGGGGGGGGGGAAGGGTATCTTCAAGTTACATCAAGATCAAAACATACCAGTCAATAAAGTATTTTAAAGCACCCAATAACACTTCTATAAACAATAATTATCATCAAAAAAACCTGTAAGCTCACAACATGGCCAAACCTTACAATGATAAGAAAAATCCCGAAAGCAAAACAACAAACAAAAAAGCAAAATTATATAAAAGAAATATCAAATAGGAGCCAAACAACATTTAAGGTTATATAAAACAGTTTTAAATCAAATTCAATACATTGAAAGATTAAAATATACTAATGAAGATGAAGGGGAAAATGCAATTATTCAGGACGATTGTATACAAGGCATTACAAATCTATAAGCCAAAAACATTTATATGAAAAGTAATATATTCCGTGTGTGTGTGTGTGTGTGTGTGTGTGTGTGTGTGTGTGTGTGTGTGTGTGTGTGTGTGTGTGTGTGTGTGTGTGTGTGTTGTGTGTGTGGTGCGTGCGTGCGTGCGTGCGTGCGTGCGTGCGTGCGTGCGTGCTTCGTGCGTGCATGCGTGTGTGTGTGTGTGTGTGTGTGTGTGTGTGTGTGTGTGTGTGTGTACCTGTGTACCTGTGTGTGTGTGTGTGTGTGTGTGTGTGTGTGTGTGTGTGTGTGTGTGTGTGTGTGTGTGTGTGTGTGTGTGTGTGTGTGTGTGTGTGTGGAGGGGGGGAACAAGCAAAGAAGGCATAAAAAAAACCACGCACACACACATACAAAAGTAAAAACCCTTAAACACAAAAACCTATTTAAAAATCATATCTATATTAAACAGTAGAATTCCATTTCAGTTCAACATAGGAACCAAACACCTATACAAAGATAAGTCTAGGGTAGTATATATGTGAGAGTGGAAGGTGGAAAGGAAAGGAAAGGAGGAGAGAGGAGGAGAGAGAGAGAGAGAGAGAGAGAGAGAGAGAGAGAGAGAGAGAGAGAGAGAGAGAGAGAGAGAGAGAGAGAGAGAGAGAGAGAGAGAGAGAGAGAGAGAGAGAGCATATTCAGCTTACATCATCATAAAAAACCCAGTCAATAAAGTATTTGAAAACATCCATAAAAATACTTCTTTAAACAATAATTGTCATCAATGAAACCTATAGGAGATGAAAAAAAACAAAACATAAAAACAAAAAACAAAACAAAAAACAAACAAAAAAACCACCATGAGAAGCAACACACAGAAACAATCAAAAAGCAAAACAAAAAACAAAATAGAACTAAGAACAACAAAACTGTAGATATAAAAATATCAAATAGCAACGAAACAGCATTTAAAGTTATATGAACCAGGTTTAAATCAACTCAAATCATTAAAATATCATATGTACTATTAAAAAAGAAGATTACAATCATTTAGGGCATGGTACACAAGGCATCACATAATGCGACATATCTTTAAACCAGAACATTCATATTATGAAAATCAAATACATTCCAAGGGAATAGTAAGGAGAGCCATTACTAAGAGAAATACCCAAACAAAAAGACAAAGAAAAAACCAAACAACAACAATGTAACTACAAGCAGGCAAAACACGTCAAGAATAGTATGTATAAAAACATTTATATTAAAAAAGTCTAGTATTTAGACATAATCTAATACATTTTCAGATAGTGCAATACATGATGAAAAATCAAGATAACATTTTCAAATAATAATACACATAAGATACAAATCCTAATTCAGCAACTAAAAAGTTTTACTATTTATAATAAAAATAAATAAATAAATAAATTTTTAAAAAAAGAAGAAAAAAAAAAGGATTGCCAATAACATGGATTCCAAATAACATACAAGTGTTCAGTTCATAAACATACTATTCAAAACATGTAGTGGGGGTTCTGTTGTGTAATTAACATACAAGCACTCAGTTTGTAAACATACTATTCATAACATGTAGTAGGGGCTCTGTTGTGTCAGCATATTATTAAGTATTTTTGAGGTGGGTATAAATGGCTTTCTTGAAAGTTTCTTTACTCTGGGATGTTTTCACGTGTGCCGAAAGCGTGTTCCAGAGTAAGCCACCTGAGTATGCAAGGCTTGATTTAAACAAGTCAATTCTAGGTTTTGGTAGTTGAATTTTGTTGGAGTATCGGGAAGACATATGGAATTTAGATTGGAGGGTTTGTGGAGCAAGTCCTGTCATGATTTTGTGCATAAATATTCCTTTATTTATGGTGAACATATCTTTTAATGGAAGAACCTCAAGTTTTTCATAGTCTGTCTCAGTTAAAGTAGATGATTTTAAGAGAACTGCTTTGAGTGCTCTTTTGTACATGCTGTTAAGAGTTTTAGGATATTGGCACTGGCTGTATCAAAAAGCGTAGAACAATAATTAATGGAAGATAAAATGTAAGCATGTAGGAATACTCTTCTGGCATGTATGTTGATAAAGTGTTTAACTTTGCATAATTGGTACACTTGTTTGGAAACTGTTTTGCATAATTTATTAATGTGCATCATCCATGAAAGGTTGTTGTCAATCATTACACCTAGAAGTTTATGGTTATCAACTTCTTCAATAGTTTCATTGTTGATTGATATAGGTGGAAGTCTGGTTGTCATGTTTTGTCTTTTTTGTCTTGTTGTAATAAGCATGATTTTGGTTTTGTGGGGGTTAAGTGACATATGATTGTAATCACACCATTTGCTTAAAGCATTAACGCTATTTTGTAATGAGGTAGATATTTTGTTTAGGCTGTTGTGGCTAGTATGAATTGTAGTGTCATCACAAAAAAGTTCACATGATTCTTCGATGTAGAGTGGAAGGTCATTAACATATATAGAAAATAAAAGTGGGCCTAAAACAGACCCTTGTGGTATTCCATATTTTACAGGTAGTGTACATGATTTTGTGGTGTTGATTGAAATGTATTGTTGTCTGTTATGCAGGAATGATCTAATCAGCATCATACTGTTAGCAGATATTCCATAGAGCGATAGTTTTCTGCATAGCAGTTCATGATCAATGACATCAAACGCTTTGGCGAAGTCTACAAAGAGAGCTCCACAAAATTTGTTATCATTTATGTTATTGTGCCAAGTATCTACAATGCTAGTAAGGGCTGTGTGGCATGAATGATTTTTCCTAAATCCTGATTGGTTATCAATTAAAAGGCCATAATGTTCTAAATGTTGGCTAATATATTTGTGTAAATGTTTTTCAAGTGGTTTAGATATAATTGATAATATTGATATTGGCCTATAATTGCATGGGTTTGAAGTGTCACCAGATTTATAAAAGGGAATGATTTTGGCCACTTTGAAAGAGAGAGAGAGAGAGAGAGAGAGAGAGAGAGAGAGAGAGAGAGAGAGGAGAGAGAGAGAGAGAGAGAGAGAGATGAGAGAGAGAGAGAGAGAGAGAGAGAGAGAATGACAATGACAATGACAATGACAATGACAATATTTTATTGTGATAAGCTTTTTAAGCCCATTCACAAGGGGACAGTGGGAAGGGGACTGGGCACAAAACACACATTTTTAGACATGAAAAATGTATCATTTCTTCTGCCCATATGGTCGGCATGGCATGGAATCCACGACATGGTGAAGTGATTTACATTTGGATTCAATAAATTGTTGCGTACCACTTTATCCCATAACAAATGGAGGCAGGAGGTCACAACAACCATAAACATCTCACAAGCAACAAGTCTGACAGGGCTTCCATATCGTTACATTCTGTCTGATTCGCCGGCTCGTGCCCTTTCCAACACGTGAAAAACCTAACAATATGCGTATCTGTCCAGGCTTGCTCTCTCTCTCTCTCTCTCTCTCTCTCTCTCTCTCTCTCTCTCTCTCTCTCTCTCTCTCTCTCTCTCTCTCTCTCTCTCTCTCTCACCACACACACACACACAAACACACACACGCGCGCGCGCGCGCGCACACACACACTCGTTCTCTCTTACACACACACACACACACCCTCCCGCACACACACACAGAGGGGGTGCGCACGCACTCACGCATGCACGCACACAGGCACGCACGCACGCACACAGGCACGCACGCACTCTCTCTCCCTTTCTCCCTCTCTCACAAACACACACACATACACAACACACACACACACACACACACACACACACACACACACACACACACACACACACACACACACACACACACACACACACACACCACGGACGCACGCACGCACGCACACACACACACACATCTACAGTTCTATCTAACCCAGGAAAAATCTGATTGCATCCATCATAACATGCAGAACACCCAGTCCAGCACTTATTCTATCTTTGATCCTTTCACGATCAGCAGGTGTCCACAGCTGCAGCTTGGAATAAATGACTTTTTCCTCCTGAGTCATGTGTCTGCTGTTTCGCTTTGCAAACCAAAAGTAATCCGATGGGTTATAGGTGTCATTTTTCCAGGTAAACTGAAAGATCATGTCATCACTTTCACACAACATAGTGTCAGGTGTTTCTTCAGAGGTGTATACGTGAACAAAGTCTTTATTTCTGGAAATGTTCCTTAGATTTCTCTGCAGGGATCTGTTCTTTAGCTCACCCACATAGTCCTTAATGGTGTCTCCACTGTAGCCTGCATCCCGAAGCTCATCGAGGTATTTGTCGTAGTCCTCCTCCTCCGTTGTCACGTCAGGTACAGGCACGTCCACAAGGTCAATTCCGCTGTGTTGTTGTTCTGTCACTGTGTCAGCTGCAGGAACCGTGGCAGCACGTGACGCTCGGCGATAATCACGTGCGGGAAGCAAGAGTTGCGGAGGCCTGTGGTTTGGAGAGGAAGGCGACTTGATGTGTGAGACAGACAGGGTGATGGGGGGCGTTGGCATAAACAAACTTGGAGAAGTTTCGGAAGCGAAAAATGTACTTGCCTCCTCTGCCTGCCTCTTCTCCTCCGCCTGTCTCTTCTCCTCCGCCTGTCTCTTCTCTGCCTGTCTTTTCTCCTCCGCCTGTCTCCTCTCCTCGTTCCGCCTTCGGTCCCTGTTGATATGACTGGGCGGCTTTTTTCGGAAGTACGCAGGTGTTTGTTGACCGGCCATTTTCTCATCATTTGAGCCAGCCCTCATTCGTAACACGACGGTCGTGTTGTCGCCCTCTCCGCATACTTTCCATGAGGTGATGCAGTTTTCTTGTAGCAGCGCACCTAGTGTCACTTCCAGTGGTGTTGGTAACCCAACAACTGGCATGGTGTTGATAGAATTTGATTATTTACACCAAAATACACGCAGCAAAATTTTACCCTGCTTATATCCAAGGGAGATCACCCAGAGTCCCCGAGAGAGAGAGAAAGAGAGAGAGAGAGAGAGACAAGGCAAGGCAAGGCAAAATCTTTTATTCGAGGATAATAGATAAGCACACGTGCTTTTTTACATCCAGTCCCCGCCCTTTTCAGGGATAACATCAAAATAAAAGATATTAAACAATAAAACTATACGCAGTACCAGACAACATACGGAAATAAGTACACTGCATATAATAAGGTAAGAGAAATGCGACAGTACACTACATATAATAAGGTGAGAAAGGTGCATTCATTCAAAAGAGAAAATCAGAAGTCACAATAAAATAATTTGGATTATTAAAGAAGAAGAAAAGAAACGAAAACAAACAAACAAACAAAAAACAGAACAAAAAAAAACAAACAAAAAACCCCCAAAAAACCAAACAAAGCAAAACAAAAACAAAAACCCAAACAAACAAACAAAGAAACAAACAAACAAACAAACAAACAAACAATCCCCCAAAAACAAAACAAAACAAAAAACAACAACAACAACAACAATAACAAAAAACCGCCAATAAACAAAGAGCCAGCAGGAGCCAGCAGGAGAACATTATAATAAACAACTGAAACATCAGTCTACGTCCATATATCTAAAATTATACAAGTCATTTAAATCATACATTTGGATAGAAGGGGGAAAAAATAAATGATATTCTTATTTGAAGGGGGCGGGGGAGAATACTATAAAAAAAAAAAATATAATAATAATAATTTTAAAGCAACACATCCCAGATGTTTATAGAATTAGCAAAACATTTTTAGAAATTGGATAATGATTTCCACATACTCACATACTCTCACACACAGACATACAGACACACAGATAAGAATTACACACATCCACACATCCACACCCATGCACACACACAGTGGTAGAGAGGGGGGAGGAGGGGAGTGTGGTTTGTTGTTTTTAATGCATCAAGTGGTTTAGAAGGTAATTTTTGAAGGTTGTTAATGATTGGTGCTGTTTAATTGAATCAGGAAGGGAGTTCCACAGTGTAGGGCCTGAGTATAGTAAACTAGATTTAAACAGGTCTATTCTTGGGATTGGGACACTTGGCTTTTCCATACTTCTGGAATGATTTATTGGGAATTTATCTTTTAAGGATGTGGGGACATTTCCTGTCATTATCTTAAACATCATGATGCCTTTGTTATATTGTAGTCGTTGGTGTAGGGGGAGAATATTTAACTGAGTATAGTCTACTTCTAGCAAGGTTGTTTTCTTCAAAAGGATCAGAGTTTAAGACCACGTTTATACAGACTAAGTAACGGTTTCATGGTATTTGCACTGGCAGAATCCCACAGGGTTGCTGCATAGTCTATTGAGGATTGTATATAAGCTTGAAAGAATAGTTTCCTTGAATGGAAGTCAAGAAAATGTTTGATTTTAGTTAACTGGTAGACTTTTTGGGACAAATATTTGCATAGATGAGATATGTGGTAGAACCAGCTGAGATTTTCAGCGATTGTCACTCCTAGGACTTTGTGGTGAGAGGTTTGTTCAATTGCTTCCTTTTTTATGTAAATTTTAAACAGTTTATGTGATAAATTTTGTCGCTTTTGTCTGGTGGTGATAAGCATGCATTTTGTTTTTTGGGGATGAATAGACATGTGGTTTTGTTCTGTCCATTTGACAAGTTCGTCAGCGCTTTTTTGTAGTATGGTTGCAAGATAATCAATGTTGTTATGGCTCGTATGTATGGTTGTGTCATCAGCAAATAGTTCACATTTGGAATTGATATGGAGAATTGGTCCCAATATGGATCCCTGTGGTATTCCATAATGAATGGTTTTTAGTTTGGATGTTGATGTAGTTATTGAAACACACTGTTGCCTGTTTGTAAGATAGGAATCAAGTAGTCCTAGGGTTTTTGTAGAAATGTTATACAGTTCTAGCTTTTTAAGGAGAAGTTTGTGGTCAATTGTATCAAATGCTTTTTTGAAATCAACAAATAATACTCCACAAAATTTATTGTCATTAATGTTTGATAGCCAGTTGTCAACAAGACTGGTTAGTGCTGTATGGCACGAGTGCTTTTGTCTAAATCCAGACTGATTAGGATGGAGTAAGTTATTGGTTTCTATATGATGGACTAAGTGTTTATTCATATGTTTTTCCAGGGGTTTTGAAAGGATAGGTATAATAGAGATTGGTCTATAGTTTGAAGGATCTGAAGTATCACCTGACTTGTAGATGGGGATCACTTTAGCACATTTGAAGGCGTTGGGGAAGTAGTTCTTATCAAGGCAAAGGTTGTATATATATGTTAGGGTGTCTGTGATAACGAGCTGATAATTTTAATATTTTGCTGTCTATTCCATCAAGACCACGCGTTCTGGATTGTTTGAGGTGAGTCAGATAGTTATAGACGAGAGAGAGAGAGAGAGAGAGAGAGAGAGAGAGAGGAGAGAGAGAGAGAGAGAGAGAGAGAGAGAGAGAGAGAGAGAGAGAGAGAGAGAGAGAGAGAGAGAGAGAGAGAGAGAGAACTGAACTCGAACTCGAACTCGAACTCGAACTCGAAATGTTTATTGAGAGTAAATGGATAAGCACAAAGCTTCTTTACACCATGCTCTCACAAAAAAAAGAAAAATCGGGAAAAGGAAATAAAAGGGAAACCACACACACACACACACACACACACACACACACACACACACACACACACACACACACACACACACACACACACACACACACACACACACACACACATGCACATGTACATACACATTCACAAAAACCCAAGTAAGCAGCATATGCAAACAATAATGATCAACACTTTCAAATACATTCAAATGAATACACAAAATGAGCATCATAATGAAATACTACCAATAACAATTAGATGAAAATCAGAGAGACAAAATAGAGAGAGAGAGTCAGAGGGGGAGAGACATGCAGACAGACAGAAACAGAGAGAGAGGAGAGAGAGAGAGAGAGAGAGAGAGAGAGAGAGAGGAGAGAGAGAGAGAGAGAGAGAGGAGAGACAGACAGACAGACAGACAGACAGACAGACAGACAGACAGACAGACAGACAGACAGACAGACAGACAGACAGACAGACAGACAGACAGACAGAGAGACAGAGACAGAGACAGAGAGGGAGGGAGGGAGGGAGACAAACAGACAAGACCAAGACAAACAGAGAATATACAAGTGCAATATTGAGTAGGGAATGAAATATCACAAAGTGTTGGGTTGGGTTGGGGTTTTTTTTTTTGTACCATGCCCTATTCACCCCCCCCCCCCCCCCCCTTCCTCCTTCTTCCCATTTTCCCATCAAAATACTTATAGAGGACAACCAAAACAAAGCAAGCAAAATAGCAACAACAAAAAACTAGACAATACAAGTATGACACGAGCAGAGAGAGAGAGGGAGAGAGAGGGGAGAGAGAGAGAGAGAGAGAGAGAGAGAGAGAGAGAGGAGAGAGAGAGAGAGGAGAGAGAGAGAGAGAGAGAGAGAGAGAGAGAGAGAGAGAGAGAGAGAGAGAGAGAGAGAGAGAGAGAGAGATTGTAAGATGGAACAAAGTAACGGAATCTGAAAGCTTTGTTGGTTTTTGTGCAATTCCCCGTCCCTCTTCGCTATTATTATAAAAGCATTTTTAGGGACTTCAGGATGAATAAGACCCGACATCCACATGCTGCACTCAGATGGGCACCACCTGGGAAAAGGAAGAGGGGCAGGCCGTTAGGCACATGGAGGAGAACTATAGAAGAGGAAATGAAAATAATGGGCAAAACATGGAATGAGATCGGCTGGCTTGCCCAAGACAGAGATGGCTGGAGGAGACTTGTTGGCGCCTTTTGCTCCACCCGGAGTGAGGAGAATTAAGTAAGTATTTTTAGGGACAACGGGTGGAGATTGAATTCTGGACAGGTGGAAAAGTAAAGGGGTGGGGGGGGGGGAGGGGGAAGGAAGGGTGAGGCCCAGAGGAGAGGGGGGGTGTGTGTGCGGGGATTGTAACTGACTTGTCCATATTTTGTTCGTGTTTTTTGTTCCCTTTTGTGCTGTTTGCATTTCTATATCTATTTTTTTTAATTAATTTTTTTTATTATTATTTTATATCTCTATCTATATATGTATATAGATGTTAGATTTTATATGTTAAATGTGATATGATAAAGGATGACATATGATACATAAATAAAAACAACGCACTTCAACTTAAAATTACATGATGTGTAGATTTTTCAGCTAACGTGTATTGATCTTTTCCGTGTGAAACTGTCTCCGTCTCCAGCACACACACTCACACACACTCACACACACACACACACACACACACACACACACACCACACACACACACACACACACACACACACACACACACACACACACACACACACACACACACACACTTACTTTTCGTAAGAGTGTGTGCCGATGGGAACAGACGACAAGATTTACAAATCTGCATACACACGGGGACTATATGTAAAAAAAAAAAACCCAACCCATACGAGCGCTTACTCCATTATCCTCGATATAAAAGAATTTAAAAAATATATAAACACACACACACATGCACGCACGCAGGCACACACGTACACTACACACGCACACATACACACACGCACGCACACAAGCACGCACGCACGCACGCACGCACACACATACACACACTCACTCACGAACCCTCGCACACGAACACACACACACACACACGCACGCACGCACACACACACACACACACAACACACACACACACACACACACACAAAACACACACACACACACACACACACACGAGCGTGCACACACACACACACACACACACACACACACACACACACACACACACACACACACACACACACACACACAATCACTTTTTGTGAAAAGACGTAAAATTGAAGACCACTCACACCCACTCACCCACCCGCCCACCCAGTAGTAGTAGTAGTACTAGTATGCACCTGTCAGTCTCGGAGACTATAGAGTTGCACTCTAGTCTTTAGAGCGCAAAGCCTGGGTAAGTAAGTATGGAGGGCAAACTGTTACCCATGCAGCAGACCCCCACCCCTCTCTCCACGCCACTGGAATGATCCATTGGAAAGGCAATGACCGATACGGATGGTTCCAGTACCGTCGCAGGAGTCACCAGAATGTTGCCATATACAGCCCCGAGCCGCCCTGGGACTCCAACTCCTCGATTTTTCCTCAGGGATAATGTCTAATGCTGGGTTAAAAAAAAAAATGTCATCCGCTCCCACCGGCCTGCTCTTCCGAAAAGCGGAACAGGGTTTTAACGTGTGTGCAAGATGTTCTGCATGCGTTCGCACACGGGGCCTCAGTTTATAGTCTCATCCGAATGACTGACATTCAGTTCGATTTTTTCGTCAAATTGGGAAGAAAGGGCGAGGCTGGGTACGAACTCACACCCTCACGGTTTACTTGTTGGCAGGCGAACGTCTTACCATTCTGCCACCTTCCTTCCTATATCCACCCACCCATACACACACACACTCACTCTGTCTGTCTGTCTGTCTGTCTCTTTTTCCCTCTCTCTCCCCCCCTCTCTCTCCCCCTCTCTCTCCTCTCTCTCCCTATCTCCCTCTCCCCCTCCACCCTTCTCTCTCTCTCTCTCACACACACACACACACACACACACACACACCACACACACACACACACACACACACACACACACACACACACACACGACTCTTCAATCGTGTCTGTGCTATAACGTTCGCAGCGGTCATGCAAATTAGCCCTTGAGGAAATCAATAAAGAAAAAAAAAAAGACGTTGTCACCCTGCCCCTGTTTTTGCATTATTGATTTTGTGTTTCCGTGTATTGCATTCGTTGCTGTTCTTTTCTTTTTCTTCCTCTTTTTATTTTTCTTTTATAGAAAATCAGATTTCTATACTGCTTTTTGCTTTTAAGGAAAAATCTATTTGAGTTTTATTTGGTTTGTGTTTGTTTGATCTAATTTGTTTTTGTTGTTTGTTTTTTTAAATTAAATCTTGGTTCTGTTTTTTATTTCTAGATTTTGTTTTGCTTAGTTTCTACATGCTTTTTTGAGTTTTGAGAGTTGTAATTTTAAATCTTGTTTAATTTTTTTTTAAGTCGTTGAGTTACATATGGCATGTTCTTGTTTGCTTTTCTTTTTCGTCCTGTCTTCTCGGCTCTGTGGATCGGTGGACTAGAGATAACGCATCTGCCTAGAAAGCAAAAAATCTGGGTCAGAAGTGTGCGATGGTTCAACCCCCGTTTTGGGCCTGAAATTTGTCCTCCATCCATTAGACCAAGAGTGGTGGTCTGGGTGCTAGTCTTTCGGATGAGACGATAAAGCGAGGTCCCGTGTGTTACACATAATTATTTTAACGTACATAGAAGAACTCACGGCAACAAGAAAGTTGTCCTTGGCAGAATTATGTAGAAAAAAAGCCACTCTGATAGGGAAAGAAATACAGTTGCAGACAGGATAATTCATAATAGGTGGCGCTGCTCTTGTGGCGACACGCTCTCCCGAAGGAGACCAGCCAGATTTTAATGCAGAGAAATCTGCCGTGACTTCAAGTAGTATGAATTAAAACGTATGTTTCAAATTGTTCTACTTCCATCCCACGCGTCCATGCAGTCGTGGGTTTGAGGCCTGGCGGCTTCTGGTGAATTAAGGGTGGGGATTTTTACCATCTCCCAGATCAACTTCAAGTGCATACCTGCTAGTGCCTTAACTCCCTTCCTGTATTATACACATGTAGAAGATAAAAAATACACGTTAAATATCCCGAAATTAATGCAAGCATTTGGTGGTTTACGGAAACACAAACATATCTAGCATAGACAGATATATGGGTTATTTGGGTTAAAAGAATTCTGACGCCCTTAGGGAGAATAGCCATCTTTGATACTGTCCAAAGTAATATATCTATGGACACTTCTACCCAACCCGCCAGACCAGTTTATAAAAAAGTTAAATGCATTGTGCTTAAAATTTGTGTGGAATAATAAACGGGATCGTATTAACAGAGTTAAAAAGTTATTAGGGTTAGGGTAGGGTTAGGGTAGGGTTAGGTTAG
>CM060342.1:4637160-4644660 GCA_030674155.1 Stramonita haemastoma | reverse complement strand
TGACATTCGGGTTAGGGTTCGGGTTAGGCTCTAGGATTTGCGTTAGGGTTAGGATTAGTGTTAGTGTTAGGGTTTGGGTTAGGATTAGGGTCAGGGTGAGGGTTAGGGATAGGATTAGGGTTGGGGTAAGGATTAAGTTAGTTTTATAGTAACAGTTAGTTGTGACATTCAGGTTTATGTTCGGTTAGGCTCAAGGATTACCGTTAGGTTAACGGTTGGGTGTTAGCGGTAGGGTTAGGTTTACAATGAGGGTTGAGGTAGGGGTTACTTTTGTTTTATAGTAATAGTTAGGTGTGACATTCGGGTTAGGCTTAGGGTTAGGTTCAAGGATTAGCGTTAGGGTTAGGGTTAGGGTTCGGGTTAGGGTTAGTGAATGGTGCGTTGGATTTTGAACATGACAAGGAAAGGGTGGATTGGATTTTGGACCTGACCATGAATATATGGATTAGATTTTGGACCTGACCAGGAAAAGGTGGATCAGATTTTGGACCTGAACAGGAAATGGTGGGTTGGATTTTGGACCTAACCAGGAAAAGGTGGATCAGATTTTGGACCTAACCAGGAAATGGTGGGTTGAATTTTGGACCTGACCAGGAATAGGTGGGTTGATTTTTCGACCTGTTTGACCTGACCATGAATAGGTGGATCTGATTTTAAATCTGACCATGGAATGGTAGGTTACATTTTGGACCTGACCAGGAAATGGTGGATCAGATTTTGGACCTGACCAGGAAAAGGTGGATTGCATTTTGGACCTGACCAGGGATATGTGGGTCTGTATTACAAACACAAAATGAGGTTCGATTTGGACCTGACCAGGAAAGGGTGGATCAGAGTTTGGACCCTCCAAGAAACAGTGGATCAGATTTTGGACCTCACCAGGAAATGGTGGGTTGGATTTTGGACCTGACTAGGAAAAGGTGGTTCAGATTTTGGACCTGACAAGGAAACGGTGGATCAGATTTTGGACCTGACAAGGAAACGGTGGATCAGATTTTGGATCTGACCAGGAACTGGTGGTTCTGATTTTTGACCTGATCAGGAAAAGGTGGGTTCGACTTTGGACCTGACCAGGAATAGATGGGTCTGTACTAAAAACACAATATGAGGTTGGGTTTGGACTTAACCATGAAATAGTGGGTTCGTTTTGAGACAAAAGTACGAAGAGGTTTGTTGCATTTTGGAAGGGATCAGGAAAAGATGGGTTTGATTTTTAACCCAACCAATGAAAGGTCGAATTTAGACGATAAGAAAAGGTGTGTACACCTAATTTTTGGATCTGACCAGGAAAACATGGATTGGATTTTGGACCCAACGAGTAAAAAGTGGATCAGATTTTCGACCTTACCAGGAAATGGTGGGTTGGATTTGGGACCTGACCAGAAAAAGGTGGATCGGATTTTGGATCTGACCAGGAAATTGTTGTTTGCATTTTGGACTTGACCAGGAAATGGTGGGTTGGATTTTTAACCTGACCAGCAAAAGGTGGATCAGATTTTAAAACTGACCATGGACTGTTGGGTTGGATATTTGACCTGACTGGGATATGGTGGGTTGGATTTTGGACCTTACCAGGAAATGATGGGTTATATCTAGGGCCTGACCATAGCCTGGTGTGTTCCATTTTGGACTTGACCAGGAAATGTTGGGTTTGATTTTGGATCTGATGAAGAAAAGGTGAATCAGTTTTTGTACCTGATTAGGAAAAGGTGGGATTTTACTACAAACACAAAATGAGGTTGGATTTGGATCTGATCAAGAATAAGTGGGTTTGATTTTAGACAAAAGTACCAAGAGGTGGCTTGCATTTTTGGACAGGATAAGGAAAAGGTGGGTTGGACTTTTAACACAACCAATAAAAGGTGGATTTTAGACGATGAGAATGGATGGTTAGAATGAATTTTGGACCTGACTAGGAAAAGGTGGTTTCCATTTTGGACCCGTCCTGGAAAAGGTGGATCAGATTTTCCGTAATACTACTATAATTTTACAATTTCATCAATCCGTGTGATAAGAAGCTACATTAAAAAAAATCATAATTACAAAAAACACACATTTCACTGTTTTGTTACACATAACTATGTTAACACTACAAAAAATATTCTACTCTCAAAACTAAAAACCGCATTTTACTGTACTGCAGCAACACAAAACATTTTCTGGTTTATGACCACAAAAGACAAAATTTTGCTGTACTATGACCAAAATTTAACACAAAAAACACAGTTTTCCTAAACACTTTTCTGAACGTTTTTCTAGCCTATAACGCAAACACCCTTACATTTCACTATAAATATAAAGCACAAAACAGAAATTTCACTGTTGTATAACCTTACAAAACACATTTTTACCTGAAGAAAACTATAATTTTAAAGGTTCATCATTTCAAATGATAACCTACATTAAAAAAAAAATTGCAAAATACACATTTCACTGTTTTGTAACATAAGTATAATAACACTACAAAAAACTTTCTACTGTAACACTAAAAAACGCATTTTACTGTACTACAGCAACACAAAACA
The DNA here is from genome assembly GCA_030674155.1 of Stramonita haemastoma. Classification (NCBI taxonomy): domain Eukaryota; kingdom Metazoa; phylum Mollusca; class Gastropoda; order Neogastropoda; family Muricidae; genus Stramonita; species Stramonita haemastoma. Next base: position 4,642,135 of record CM060342.1, on the reverse strand, counting down.
TTTTCTAGTTTATGACCACAAAAGACTAATTTTGCTGTATTAGGACCAAAAACCACAACACATTTTACTGTATCATAACAGCACAAAAGACACACTTGTAAGTACTTTTAACATATTTAACGATACATGATACCTCTAACGATACCTTACATGCCCATTTTCCTTTTCTGTAATACATAAAAAAAAACTTTTTCTAAACTAGAGCGATAAAATCCCAACATTGCACATAATGGCACAAAACAGACCATTTCACTGTTATTTAACACTGTAAAATACATTTCTACACTGTAACCGTAATAACTTTCTAACTGTGCTAACAAAAGTTCACAGTAGTTTTCAAAAATTCTGCAAAATGTTTTGCACAAATTTTCTGTATCTGAAAAGACACATTTTGTTCTACTATAACCAAAACTACACAAGACACAGTATATATCTTAACAGCTCAAAAGATGCATTTGACTGTACTATAACACATTTTACACTATTTAAACATCACAAAATTAACACCAAAAACAAAACACAACAAAAAAAACATTTCACGAACCTGTAACATCACAGAACTCATTGTCTGTACTATAACACTATAACACGCACATTTTTCTAAATTATAGCCAAAACAACCCTCACATTTTACTGTTTCATAACAGCATAAAAAAAAGACTAAACCAAAAAAAAAAAAATTTTTGCTTTGCTATTACTACTAGAAACCAACGGTTCACTGTAAAAACATATTGCATTACACCGATATATCTATATCTATATATCTACAGAGATTTATTTATTTATTTATTCTTTTATATCGAGGATTACAGAATAAGCAATCATGTGCTTTTTTAGGACCTGACCAGGAATAGCTGGATCAGATGTTTGACCCGACCAGGGAATAGTGGGTTGGATATTGGACCTGACCAGGAACTGGTTGTTTTGATTTTGGACCTAAAGAAAGTATGGATCAGATTTTGTACTTGATCAGGAAATGAGGGGTTGCATTTTGGACCTAACCAGGGAATGATGTATTGGATTTTGGACCTGACCAGGAAATGGTGGTTTCGAGTTTGGACCTGACCAGGAAATGGTGGGTTTGATTTTGGACCTGACCAGAAAATGGTATGTTTTGATTTTAGACTTGACCAGGAAATGGTGGGTTGGATTTTGGAACTGACCAGGAATAGGTGGGTCTCTACTACAAACAAAATGAGGTTGGATTTGGACCAGACAAGAAAATAGCGGGTTAGATTTGAGACAAAACTACGATGAGCTGTCCAGGAAAAGGTGGATCAGACTTGTGACCTGATAAGGAATTGATGGGTCCGATTTTGGACCTCACCGAGAAAAGGTGGATCAGATTTTGGATCTGACCAGGAAATGGAAGGTTTGATGTTGGATCTGACCAGGAAAGGACCTGACCAATAGAAGGGGGATCAGATTTTGGACCTGACCAGAAAAAGGTGGTTTCGTATTTGGACCTGACCAGGAATATGTGGGTTTTGGGGTTTTTTGTTTGTTTTTTTAAAAAGAACTTTTTAGGAATATGTGGGTTTGTACTACAAACACAAAATGAGGTTGGATTTGGACCTGACAAGAAAATAGTGGGTTACATTTGAGACAAAATTTCAAAGAGTTGGGTTTCATTTTAGACAGGAAATGGAACAGGTGGGTTGGATTTTCAATCCAACTAATAACAGGTTGGATTTTAGATGATGAAAAAAGGTGGGTAGACTGAATTTTGGACCTGACAAGAACAAGGTGGATTGGATTTTGGACCCGTCGATGAAAATGTGTATCAGATTTTGGACCTGACCAGGAAAGGGTGGGTTGGATTTTGGACCTGACCAGGAAAACATGGATAAGATTTTGGACCTGACCAGGAAATGGTGGGTTGATTTTTGGAACTCTTGGATCCGACCAGGAATGGTGGATCAGTTTTAGAACCTAACCATGGAATCGTGGGTTGGATTTTGTGCCTGACAAGGAAATTAAGGGTTGGATTTTGGACCTGACCAACAAAATACTGATCAGATTTTGTACTTTACCAGGAAATGGTGGCTGCATTTTCGACCTGACAAGGAAATAAAGGGTTGGATTTTGGACCTGACCAGGAATAGGTGGGCTGGATTTTGGAACTGACCAGGAAATGGTGGGTTAGATTTTGGACCTGACCAGGAACAGGTGGATCAGATTTTGGTCCTGACCAGGAAAAGGTGGGTTGGATTTTGGACTTGACCGGGTAATAGTGGGTTTGATTTTAGACCTGATCTGAAAAAGGTGGGTTGGATTTTGAACCTGACCAGAAATAGGAGTGTCTGTACTACAAACACAAAATGAGGTTGTAATTGGACCTGACCAGGAAATGGTGGGTTAGATTTGAGACAAAAGTACAAAGTTGAATTTTGGATGGGATACGGAAAATGTGGGGTGGATTTTTAACCCAACGAATAACAGGTGGACTTTAGACCAAGAGAAAAGGTGGGTTGACTGAATTTTGGACCTGACCAGGAAAAGGGGGATTTGATTTTTGACCCATCCAAGAAAAGGTGGATCAGATTTTGGACCTGACCCGGAAATGGTTGCTTGGAATTTTGGACCTGACAAGGAAAAGACGGATCAGATTTTAGACCTGACCAGGAAAGGATGGGTTGGATTTTGAACCTGACCTGTAATAGGTGGATGAGACTTTGGACCTGACCAGGAATAAGTGGGTTGGATTTGGGACCTGACCAGGAAAGGATGGGTTAGATTTTGGGCCTGACCTGGAAAAGGTCGATCAGATTTTGGACTTAACCAAGAAATGGTGTGTTGGATTTGGACCTGACCAGAAATAGGTGTGTTGATTTTTTGACCTGTTGGACCTCACCAGGAATAGGTGGATCAGATTTTGGATGTGACCATGGAATGGTGGGCTGGATTTTGGACCTGACCAGAAAATGGTGGGTTTGATTTTGGACCTGACTGGGAAAATATGATCACATTTTGGACCTGATCAGGAAATGTTGGGTTGCATTTTGGACTTGACCAGGAAATGGTGGGTTTGATTTTGGACCTGACCAGGAAAAGGTGGATCAGAGTTTTGACCTAACCAGGGAATGATGTGTTGGATTTTGGACCTGACCAGGAAATGGTGGTTTCGAGTTTGGACCTGACCAGGAAAATATTAATCAGATTTTGGACCTGACCAGGAAATTGTGGGTTGGTTTTTGGACCTGACCAGGAATAGGTCGGTCTGTTTTACAAACACAAAATGAGGTTGGATTTGGACATGACCAGAAAATAGTGGGTTAGATTCGGGACAAAAGTACAAAGAGGTGGGTTCCATTTTGGACGGGAAATGGAAAAGGTGGGTTGGACTATTAACCCAACCAATAAAAGGTGGCTTTAGACGATGAGAAAAGGTGGTAGACTGAACTATGGACCTGACCAGGAAAAGGAGGATTGGAATTTGGACCCGTCCAGAAAAAGGTGGATCAGATTTTGGACCTGACCAAGAAATGGTAGGTTGGATTTTGGACCTGACCAGGAAAATATTGAGCAGAGCTTGGACCTGACCAGGAATAGGTGTGCCTGTATGAGAAACACAAAATGAGGTTGGATTTGGACCTGACCAGAAAATAGTGGGTTAGATTTGAGACAAAACGACGATGTGGTGGGTTGCATTTTGGACAGGATATAGTAAAATTGGGTTGGATTTTTAACCCAACCAATGAAAGGTGCACTTCAGATGATGAGAAAAGGAGGGTAGACTGAATTTTGGACCTGACCGGGAAAATCTGGATCGGATTTGGCACCCGTCCAGGAAAAGATGAATGAGATTTTTTACCTATCCAGGAATTGGTGAATTGTACTTTGGACCTGACCAGGAAAAGGTGGATCAGATTTTGGACCTGACCAGGAAAAGGTGGGATGTATTTTGGACCTTACCAGTAATAGGTGGATCAGATTTTGGACCTGACCAGGAAATTGTGGGTTGGATTTTGGACCTAACCAGGAAATAAAGGGTTAGATTTTGGAACTGACTAGGAAAAGGTGGATCAGATTTTGGACCTCATCAGGAAAAGGTGGGTTGGATTTGGGACCTGACCAGGAATATGTGGGTTGATTTTTGGACCTGTTGGACCTGACCAGAAACAGGTGGATCAGATTTTCAACCTGACTGTGGAATGGTGGGTTGGATTCTGAACCTGACAAGAACATGGTGGGTTTGATTTTGGACCTGACCAGGAAAATATGGATAAGATTTTTGATCTAACCAGGAAATGGTGGGTTGCAATTTGGACTTGACCAGGAATTGGTGGGTTTGATTTTGGACCTGACCAGGGAAAGGTGGATCAGAGTTTGGACCTGACAAGGAAATGGGGGAATGGTTTTTGGACTTGACCAGGAAATGGTTGGTTGGATTTTGGACCTGATCAACAAAAGTTGGATCAGAGTTTGGACCTGACAAGGAAATGGGGGAATGGTTTCTGGACTTGACCAGGAAATGGTTGGTTGGATTTTGGACCTGATCAACAAAAGTTGGATCAGAGTTTGGACCTGACCAGGAAAATGCGGGTTGCATTTTGGACCTAGCCAGGAATATGTGGGTCTGTACTACAAACACAAAATGAGGTTGGATTTCGACCTGACCAGAAAATAGCTGGTTACATTTGAGACAAAAGTATGAAGAGGTGAGATTGAATTGGGTCTGGATAAGGAAAAGGTGGGTTGGATTTTTAACCCAAGCCATAAAAGGTGGATTTTAGACGAGAAAAGGTGGGTAGACTGAATTTTGGACCTGACCAGGACAAGATTGAATGGATTTTGGACCCGTCCATTAAAAAGGTGGATAAGATTTTGGACCTGGTCAGGAAAAGGTGGATCTGATTTTGGACCTGACCAGGAAAGGGGTGGATCAGATTTTGGACCTGACCAAGAAATGGTGGGTTGGATTTTGGACCTGACCAGGAAAAGGTGGATCTGATTTTGGACCTGACCAGGAAAT
>CM060342.1:4542160-4632160 GCA_030674155.1 Stramonita haemastoma | reverse complement strand
CAGATTTTGGACCTGACAAGGAAAACAGTGGGTCAGATTTTGGATCTGACCAGGAACTGGTGGTTCAGATTTTGGACCTGACAAGGAAAAGGTGGATCAGATTTTGGACCTGACCAGGAACTGGTGGTTCTGATTTTTGACCTGATCAGGAAAAGGTGGGTTCGACTTTGGACCTGACCAGGAATATGTGGGTCTGTACTAAAAACACAAAATGAGGTTGGGTTTGGACGTAACCATGCAACAGTGGGTTCGTTTTGAGACAAAAGTACGAAGAGGTTGGTTGCATTTTGGAAGGGATCAGGAAAAGATGGGTTTGATTTTTAACCCAACCAATGAAAGGTCGAATTTAGATGATAAGAAAAGGTGTGTACAGCTAATTTTTGGATCTGACCAGGAAAACATGGATTGGATTTTGGACCCAACGAGCAAAAGGTGCATCAGATTTTGGACCTTACCAGGAAATGGTGGGTTGGATTTGGACCTGACCAGAAAAGGTGGATCGATTTTGGACCTGACCAGGAAATTGTTGTTTGCATTTTGGACTTGACCAGGAAATGGTGGGTTGGATTTTTGACCTGACCGGCAAAAGTGGATCAGATTTTAAACCTGACCATGGACTGTTGGGTTGGATTTTTGACCTGACTGGGACATGGTGAGTTGGATTTTGGACCTTACCAGGAAATGGTGGGTTATATTTAGGACCTGACCATAGCCTGGTGGGTTCCATTTTGGACTTGACCAGGAAATGTTGGGTTTGATTTTGGATCTGACGAGGAAAAGGTGGATCAGTTTTTGTACCTGATTAGGAAAAGGTGGGTTGGTATTTTTGAACTGACCAGGAACACAAAATGAGGTTGGATTTGGATCTGACCAAGAAATAGTGGGTTTGATTTTAGAAAAAGTACCAAGAGGTGGCTTCATTTTTGGACAGGATAAGGAAAAGGTGGGTTGGACTTTTAACACAACCAAGAAAAAGGTGTATTTTCGACGATGAGAATAGATGGTTAGAATGAATTTTGGACCTGACTAGGAAAAGTTGGTTTCGATTTTGGACCCGTCCTGGAAAAGGTGGATCAGATTTTCCGTAATACTACTATAATTTTACAATTTCATCAATTCCGTGTGATAAGAAGCTACATTAAAAAAAATCATAATTACAAAAAACACACATTTCACTGTTTTGTAACACATAACTATGTTAACACGACAAAAATATTGTACTCTCAAAACTAAAAATCACATTTTACTGTACCTCAGCAACAAAAACATTTTCTGGTTTATGACCACAAAAGACAAATATTTGCTGTACTTTGACCAAAATTCAAAACACATTTTAATGTATCATAACAGCACAAAAGACACACTTTAAAGTACTTTTGCCATATTTAACGAAGGAACACAAAACATTTTCTGGTTTATGACCACAAAAGACAAATATTTGCTGTAAATATGACCAGTAAGCCATACCACATTTTACTGTATAAAACAGCAAAAAAAGACATTTCAAAGTACATTTAACACATTTCCGATACTTTAACCTTATAAAAGAACATTTTTCTGTTCTATAACAAAAAAACCAGTTTTCCTAAACACTTTTCTGAACGTTTTTCTAGTCCTAACGCAAAACAGCCTCACATTCACTATAGATATAACAGCACAAAACAAAGCATTTCACTGTTGCAGAACACTACAAAACACATTTTTACCTCAAGACTACTATGATTTCAAAGGTTCATCATTTCAAATGCTAACCTATCTTTATTTTAAATCATAATTGTAATTAAAAAACCCCACACTTTTGATTGTTTTGTAACACATAACTATAACACTATAAGAGCTATCTGCTCTCAAAACTAATAAACGCATTTTACTGTACTGCAGCAACACAAAACATTTTCTGGTTTATGACAACAAAAGACACATTTTCCTGTACTTATGACCAAAACCAACACCACATTTTACTGTATCATAACAGCACAAAAGACACATTTGAAAGTACATTTCACACATTTACCGGTACTTTAACCTTATTAAAAAAGACATTTTTCTGTTCTATAATACGAAAAACAAAGATTTCCTAAACACTTTACTGAACGTTTTTCTATACTATAACGCAAAAGGACGTCAAAATACACCATAAATATAACAGCACAAAACCGACATTTTACTAATGACTACGAAACGCACTTTTACTTTGAAACTATTATAATTTCACAATTTCATCATTTGAAATGATAATCTACATTTTTAAAAAAAAAATCATACTAGTAAAAAAACAACACATTACACTGTTTTCTAACTATAATAACACCACAAAAAACATTCTACTGTTACACGAAAAACGCGTTTTACTGTACTACAGCAACACAAAACATTTTCTGTATTATAACTACAAAAGACTCATTTTGATGTATTTTGACTAAAAACTACACCACATTTTACTGTATCATAACAGCACAAAAGCCACATTTGAAAGTACATTTAACACATCTAACGGTACTTTAACCTTACAAAAGAACATTTTTCTGTTCTATAACACAAAAAGCAGTTTTCCTAAACACTTTTCTGAACGTTTTTTCTAGCCTAAAAGGCAAAACACCTTTACGTTTTACTATACAACAGCACAAAACACTACGAAACACATTTTTACCGTAATACTACTATAATTTCACAATTTTATCAATCCGTGTGAAAAAAACGTACATTAAAAAAAAAAAAAAAACATAATCGCAAAAAAACACACATTACACTGTTTTGAAACACATAACTATGTCAACACTACAAAACACATTGTACTCTCAAAATTAAAAAAACGCATTTTACTGTACTGCAGCAACACAAAACATTTTCTAGCCTATAATGCAAAAAGACCTCACAATTCAGCAGAAATATAACAGCACAAAAACATTTACTTATTTTAACACTCAACACATTTTTACTTTGAACTAAATTTCACAATTTACACAAAACAGTTTTCCTAATACTTTCTGAACGTTTTTCTAGCTAAACGCAAAACCCCTCACATTTCACTAGAATTATACAGCACAAAACAGACATTTCACTGTTTAACACTACGAAACACATTTTGTACTTTACTACTATATTTCACACAAATACAGTTTTCCTAATACTTTTCTGAACGTTTTTCTAGCATACTAACGCAAAAACCTCACATATCACTAGAACTATAACAGCACAAAACAGACATTTCACTGTTGTATAACACTACGAAACACATTTGTACTTTGATTACTATAATTTCACAATTTCACACAAATACAGTTTTTCTAATCACTTTTCTGAACGTTTTTCTAGCATATAACGCAAAACCCCTCACATATCACTAGAACTATAACAGCACAAAACAGACATTTCACTGTTGTATATCACTACGAAACACATTTTTACCGTAAGACTACTATAATTTCACAATTTCACACAAATACAGTTGTCCTAATCACTTTTCTGAACGTTTTTCTAGCATATAACGCAAAACCCCTCACATATCACTAGAATTATAACAGCACAAAACAGACATTTCACTGTTGTATAACACTACGAAACACATTTTTACCGTAAGACTACTATAATTTCATAATTTCATCATTTCGTGTGATCGTTCATATTTTTAAAAAATCATAATTGCAAAAAAACCCAACACATCTCAATGTTTTTTAAGAGATATCTATGATAACACAACAAAAAACATTCTACTCTCAAAGCCGAAAAACACATTTAACTGTACTGCAGCAACAGAAAACACATTTTCCTTTACTATGACCAAAAAGCACTCCACATTTTACTGTATAATAACAGCACAAAAGACACATTTCAAAGTACATTTAACACATTTACCGGGACTTTAACCTTATAAAAGAACATTTTTTTGTTCAATAACACAAAAAACACAGTTTTCCTACTCCCTTTTCTGAACGTTTTTCTAGACTATAACGCAACCCCCCCTCACATTTCACTATATATATAACAGCACAAAACAGACATTTCATAGCGTATAACACTACGAAACACATGTTTACTTTCAGATTACTATAATTTCACAATTTCATCATTTCAAATGATAACCTATATTTAGAAAAAAAATAATCAAAATGCACATTTTGTTCTACTATAACCGAAAAAACACAAGACTTAATACATAGCTTAACGTCTCAGATAGCCTATAACGCAAAAAGTCCCCACAATTCACTATAAATATAACAGCACAAAACAGACATTTCACTAATGTATAACATTACGAAACACTTTTTACACTAAGACTACTATAATTTCACAATTTCATCATTTCAAATGATAACCTTTTTTTTTTATATTTTTTAAAAATAAATATACAGATTACACATTTTGTTCTACTATAACCTAAAATACAGAAGACACAACAGCTTAAAAGTGAGATTTCTTCTACTAAAACATCACAAAATGAACACAAAAAAGGAAATGAAAAAAACATTTCACGAACTTGTAACATCACAAAATTCATTGCGTCTACTATAACACCAAAACACGCACATTTTTCTAAACTACACCCAAAACACCCTTCATATTTTATTGTATCACAACAGCATAGAAAAGACTTCCAACTCCCCAAATCACATTTTTTTTGCTATGCTGTTAACACTAGAAACCAACGGTTGACTGTACAAACATATTGCACTGACTTTTTTCAAAATCAGAAGTCCAGAAAACACACACATTTCACTGTTTCATAACTCATAACTGTATGATAACACTGTCAGAGGCATTCTACATTTTACAGTACTATTAACACAAAAAGACATTTTCTGTATCACAACACCACAAGACACATTTGACTGTACATTTCAAACATTAACGGTTCTTTAACCATACAAAACTTACACATTTTACTGTATCATAACAGCAAACAACAACACAAGACATAGTCTCTACTATAACACCATAAAACACATTTTGCTATACTAAAGACACAAACACACAGTTTACTATGCTATAACAAACTCAGTTCACTGTACTTGAAATATCATAAAACATGATTTACTGTTCAAAAGCTATTTTACCTGTTAAAACATCAGAACGCATCATCATACTTTACAACCACTCTACAAAACACATTTTACTAAACTATGCTGTTACAGAAAGCCTTTTAGTACTAGAACACCAGAAAACACATTTTTCTGTACTACATCAAAACTCCCACATTTTCAGAATCAGAACTGCACAACAGGGGAATAAATCTGGATGCAGAATCCTTTGTTACATAGTCCATGAACTATACAAGAATAGTGCATTGCTACAGATATATAACTTTCTGCAGTTACACATATCACTTACATAATCACGAACGATCAATGAAGGAAATGAATTTGTGTGCAGAATGGCAGCCAAACAATTCTTTGTTACAACATGTATTATCCCAGATGCAGACAAAACCCTGTGTAGAGCGTTTAGCATTTGTCATGTAATATTTCCGACACCTAAACCAGCGTACATCTTGCTGTACTACTATTAAATTTCACATTTCTGGAATCGCAACCACAAAACTGCAGATTTCACAGTCCAGTACATTACTGTATACACTACAAAAACCCAATCTACTTTCCCATCACACTACAAAACACATTTTACTGTACTACAACAGCACAAAAGACATTTTCTCGAATGTAACAATACTGTTAACACCATTAATTTAAATACATTTTGCTATACTACAAACACACTGTTTACTATGCTTTAATAAAACTCTTCACTGTTCTAGGAAACAACAAAACATTCTTTACTGTACAAAACATATTTTCCCGTTTAAGACAACAAAGCGCATCATACTTTACAACCACTCTACAAAACACACTATGCTATTACAGAAAGCGTTTTAGTATTAGAACACCAGAAAACACAGTTTTCAAAACTCCCTCATTTTCAGAATCAGAACTGTACTCAACTAACCTTGAAAAACAACACATTTTACTCCATCATAACAGCACAAAACACACATTAAACACTACAAAACACATTTTACAATACTATATTTCAAAACACTGTTTACTCTACTAAAACACAAACACATTTTACTATAATATGTAATACCATTCAGCGTAATTTATTGTAAAAAGAACAACAGGAAACACATATTTCACCATATTATAAGATTACAAAATCGTTTATACTTTACAACTACATAAAAAAAACAATCACATTTTACTGAATGGTGCATTGGATTTTGAACATGACAAGGAAAGGGTGGATTGGATTTTGGACCTGACCAGGAAAATATGGATCAGACTTTGGACCTGACCAGGAAAAGGTGGATCAGATTTTGGACCTGACCAGGAAATGGTGGGTTGGATTTTGGACCTAACCAGGAAAAGGTGGATCAGATTTTGGACCTAACCATGAAATGGTGGGTTGGATTTTGGACCTGACCAGGAATAGGTGGGTTGATTTTGGACCTGTTGACCTGACCATGAATAGGTGGATCTCATTTTGAATCTGACCATGGAATGGTAGGTTGCATTTTGGACCTGACCAGGAAATGGTGGATCAGATTTTGGACCTGACCAGGAAAAGGTGGGTCGATTTTGGACCTGACCAGGAAAGGTGTATTGATTCGATTTGGACCTGACCAGAAAAGGTGGATTGGATTTTGGACCCTCCAGAAAGTGGTGATTTTGGACCTCACCAGGAAAAAGGTGGGTTCATTTTGGACCTGACAGGAAAAGGTGGTTCAGATTTTGGACCTGACAGGAAACAGGTGGTCAGATTTTGGACCTGACCAGGAACTGGTGGTTCAGATTTTGGACCTGACAGGAAAAGGTGGATCAGATTTTGGACCTGACCAGGAATGGGGTTCGATTTGTTGACCTGATCAGGAATAGGTGGGTTGACTGTTGGACCTGAACCAGAATAGTGGGTCTGTACTCTGATTTTGAACTAACCATGCAACGTGGGTTCGTTTTGAGACAAAAGTACGAAGAGGTTTGGTTGCATTTTGGAAGGGATCAGGAAAAGATGGGTTTGATTTTAACCAAACCAATGAAAGGTCGAATTTAGACGATAGAAAGGTGTGTACAGCTAATTTTGGATCTGACCAGGAAAACATGGATTGGATTTTGGACCCAACGAGCAAAAGGTGCATCAGATTTTGGAACCTTACCAGGAAATGGTGGGTTGGATTTGCTATTTTGAAAAGGTGGATCGGATTTTGGACCTGACCAGGAAATTGTTGTTTGCATTTTGGACTTGACCAGGAAATGGTGGGTTGGATTTTTGACCTGACCGGCAAAAGGTGGATCAGATTTTAAACCTGACCATGGACTGTTGGGTTGGATTTTTGACCTGACTGGGACATGGTGAGTTGGATTTGGACCTTACCAGGAAATGGTGGGTTATATTTAGGACCTGACCATAGCCTGGTGGGTTTCCATTTTGGACTTGACCAGGAAATGTTGGGTTTGATTTTGGATCTGACGAGGAAAAGGTGGATCAGTTTTTGTACCTGATTAGGAAAAGGTGGGTTGATTTTTGAACTGACCAGGAACACAAAATGAGGTTGGATTTGGATCTGACCAAGAAATAGTGGGTTTGATTTTAGACAAAAGTACCAAGAGGTGGCTTGCATTTTTGGAAAGGTGGGTTGGACTTTTAACACAACCAATAAAAGGTGGATTTTAGACGATGAGAATGGATGGTTAGAATGAATTTTGGACCTGACTAGGAAAAGTTGGTTTCGATTTTGGACCCGTCCTGGAAAAGGTGGATCAGATTTTCCGTAATACTACTATAATTTTACAATTTCATCAATCCGTGTGATAAGGGAAGCTACATTAAAAGAAAAATCATAATTACAAAAAACACACATTTCACTGTTTTGTAACACATAACTATGTTAACACGACAAAAAATATTCTACTCTCAAAACTAAAAATCACATTTTACTGTACTACAGCAACACATAACATTTTCTGGTTGATGAACACAAAAGACAAATATTTGCTGTACTTTGACCAAAATTCAAAACACATTTTAATGTATCATAACAGCACAAAAGACACACTTTAAAGTACTTTTGCCATATTTAACGAAGGAACACAAAACATTTTCTGGTTTATGACCACAAAAGACAAATATTTGCTGTACTATGACCAGTAGCCATACCAATTTTACTGTATAATAACAGCAAAAAAAGACATTTCATTTAACACATTTCCGATACTTTAACCTTATAAAAGAACATTTTTCTGTTCTATAACAAAAAAACCCAGTTTTCCTAAACACTTTTCTGAACGTTTTTCTAGTCTCTAACACAAAACAGCCTCACATTTCACTATAGATATAACAGCACAAAACACGCATTTCACTGTTGCAGAACACTAAAAACACATTTTTACCTCAAGACTACTATGATTTCAAAGGTTCATCATTTCAAATGCTAACCTATCTTTTATTTTTAAATCATAATTGTAATTAAAAAACCCCACACTTTTGATTGTTTTGTAACACATAACTATGATAACACTATAAGAGCTATTCTGCTCTCAAAACTAATAAACGCATTTTACTGTACTGCAGCAACACAAAACATTTTCTGGTTTATGACAACAAAAGACACATTTTCCTGTACTTATGACCAAAAACAACACCACATTTTACTGTATCATAACAGCACAAAAGACACATTTGAAAGTACATTTCACACATTTACCGGTACTTTAACCTTATTAAAAAAGACATTTTTCTGTTCTATAATACGAAAAACAAAGATTTCTAAACACTTTACTGAACGTTTTTCTATACTATAACGCAAAAGGACGTCAAAATACACCATAAGAATAACAGCACAAAACCGACATTTTACTAATGTATAACACTACGAAACGCACTTTTACTTTGAAACTATTATAATTTCACAATTTCATCATTGAAATGATAATCTACATTTAAAAAAAAATCATACTAGTAAAAAAACAAACACATTACACTGTTTTGTAACTATAATAACACCACAAAAAACATTCTACTGTTACACGAAAAACGCGTTTTACTGTACTACAGCAACACAAAACATTTTCTGTATTATAACCACAAAAACTCATTTTGATGTATTTTGACTAAAAACTACACCACATAACAGCACAAAAGCCACATTTGAAAGTACATTTAACACATCTAACGGTACTTTAACCTTACAAAAGAACATTTTTCTGTTCTATAACACAAAAAGCAGTTTTCCTAAACACTTTTCTGAACGTTTTTTCTAGCCTAAAAGGCAAAACACCTTTACGTTTTACTTGAAATACAACAGCACAAAACAGACTGTTGTATAACACTACGAAACACATTTTTACCGTAATACTACTATAATTTCACAATTTTATCAATCCGTGTGAAAAGAACGTACATTAAAAAAAAAAAAAAAAACATAATGCAAAAAAACACACATTACACTGTTTTGAAACACATAACTATGTCAACACTACAAAACACATTGTACTCTCAAAATTAAAAAAAACGCATTTTACTGTACTGCAGCAACACAAAACATTTTCTGGTTTATGACCACAAAAGACATTTTGCTATACTATGACCAAAAACCACACCACATTTTACTGTATCATAACAGCACAAAAGACACATTTGAAAGTACATTTAACACATTTAACACAATACTTTATCGTTATTAAGGAAAATTTTTCAAGTTCTATAAAACGAAACACACAGATTTCCTAAACACCTTTCCGAACGTTTTTCTAGCCTATAATGCAAAAAGACCTCACAATTCAGCAGAAATATAACAGCACAAAACAGACATTTCACTTATTTATAACACTACGAAACACATTTTTACTTTGACTACTATAATTTCACAATTTCACACAAAAAATTTTTTTCCTAATTACTTTTCTGAACGTTTTTCTAGCATACAACGCAAAACCCCTCACATATCACTAGAACTATAACAGCACAAAACAGACATTTCACTGTTGTATAACACTACGAAACACATTTGTACGACTACTATAATTTCACAATTTCACACAAATACAGTTTTCCTAATCACTTTTCTGAACGTTTTTCTAGCATATAACGCAAAAACCCCTCACATATCACTAGAACTATAACAGCACAAAACAGACATTTCACTGTTGTATATCACTAGAAACACATTTTACCGTAAGACTACTATGATTTCACAATTTCACACAAATACAGTTGTCCTAATCACTTTTCTGAACGTTTTTCTAGCATATAACGCAAAACCCCTCACATATCACTAGAACTATAACAGCACAAAACAGACATTTCACTGTTGTATAACACTACGAAACACATTTTACCGTAAGACTACTATAATTTCATAATTTCATCATTTCGTGTGATACGATCATATTTAAAAAAATCATAATTGCAAAAAAACCCAACACATTTCAATGTTTTTTAAGAATATCTATGATAACACAACAAAAAACATTCTACTCTCAAAGCCGAAAAACACTGCAGCAACAGAAAACACATTTTCCTTTACTATGACCAAAAAGCACTCCACATTTTACTGTATAATAACAGCACAAAAGACACATTTCAAAGTACATTTAACACATTTACCGGGACTTTAACCTTATAAAAGAACATTTTTTTGTTCAATAACACAAAAAACACAGTTTTCCTACTCCCTTTTCTGAACGTTTTTCTAGACTATAACGCAACCCCCCCTCACATTTCACTATATATATAACAGCACAAAACAGACATTTCATAACGTATAACACTACGAAACACATGTTTACTTTCAGATTACTATAATTTCACAATTTCATCATTTCAAATGATAACCTATATTTAGAAAAAAAATAATCAAAATGCACATTTTGTTCTACTATAACCGAAAAAACACAAGACTTAATACATAGCTTAACGTCTCAGATAGCCTATAACGCAAAAAGTCCCCACAATTCACTATAAATATAACAGCACAAAACAGACATTTCACTAATGTATAACATTACGAAACACTTTTTACACTAAGACTACTATAATTTCACAATTTCATCATTTCAAATGATAACCTTTTTTTTATAATATTTTTAAAAATAAATATACAGATTACACATTTTGTTCTACTATAAACCTAAAATACAGAAGACACAACAGCTTAAAAGTGAGATTTCTTCTACTAAAACATCACAAAATGAACACAAAAAAGGAAATGAAAAAAACATTTCACGAACTTGTAACATCACAAAATTCATTGCGTCTACTATAACACCAAAACACGCACATTTTTCTAAACTACACCCAAAACACCCTTCATATTTTATTGTATCACAACAGCATAGAAAAGACTTCCAACTCCCCAAATCACATTTTTTTGCTATGCTGTTAACACTAGAAACCAACGGTTGACTGTACAAACATATTGCACTGACTTTTTTCAAAATCAGAAGTCCAGAAAACACACACATTTCACTGTTTCATAACTCATAACTGTATGATAACACTGTCAGAGGCATTCTACATTTTACAGTACTATTAACACAAAAAGACATTTTCTGTATCACAACACCACAAGACACATTTGACTGTACATTTCAAACATTAACGGTTCTTTAACCATACAAAACTTACACATTTTACTGTATCATAACAGCAACAACAACAAAGACATATTCTCTACTATAACACCATAAAACACATTTTGCTATGCTAAGACAAACACACAGTTACTATGCTATAACAAACTCAGTTCACTGTACTTGAAATACATAAAACATGATTTACTGTTCAAAACTATTTTACCTGTTAAAACATCAGAACGCATCATCATACTTTACAACCACTCTACAAAACACATTTTACTAAACTATGCTGTTACAGAAAGTCTTTTAGTACTAGAACACCAGAAAACATTTTATGTACTACATCAAAACTCCCACATTTTCAGAATCAGAACTGCACAACAGCGGAATAAATCTGGATGCAGAATGCTTTGTTACATAGTCCATGAACTATACAAGAATAGTGCATTGCTACAGATATATAACTTTCTGCAGTTACACATATCACTTACATAATCACGAACAATCAATGAAGGAAATGAATCTGTGTGTTCTGCACAGCCAAACAATTCTTTGTTACAACATGTATTATCCCAGATGCAGACAAAACCCTGTGTAGAGCGTTTAGCATTTGTCATGTAATATTTGCTATAGTCTTGACTCCGACACCTAAACCAGCGTACATCTTGCTGTACTACTATTGAATTTCACATTTCTTGAATCGCAACTTCAGATTTCACAGTAAATAACACTACAAAAACCCAATCTACTTTTCCATCACACTACAAAACACATTTTACTGTACTACAACAGCACAAAAAGACATTTTCTCGAATGTAACAATACTGTTAACACCATTAATTTAAATACATTTTGTTATACTACAAACACACTGTTTACTATTCTTTAATAAAACTCTTCACTGTTCTAGGAAACAACAAAACATTCTTTACTGTACAAAACTTATTTTCCCGTTTAAGACAACAAAGCGCATCATACTTTACAACCACTCTACAAAACACACTTTACTGGACTATGCTATTACAGAAAGCGTTTTAGTACTAGAACACCAGAAAACAGTTTTCAAAACTCCCTCATTTTCAGAATCAGAACTGTACTCAACTAACCTTTGAAAAACAACACATTTTACTCTATCATAACAGCACAAAACACACATTAAACACTACAAAACACATTTTACAGTACTATATTTCAAAACACTGTTTACTCTACTAAAACACAAACACATTTTACTATAATATGTAATACCATTCAGCGTAATTTTTTGTAAAAAGAACAACAAAACACATATTTCACATTATTATAAGATTACAAAATCGTTTATACTTTACAACTACATAAAAAAAACCCACATTTTACTGAATGGTGCGTTGGATTTTGAACATGACAAGGAAAGGGTGGATTGGATTTTGGACCTGACCAGGAAAACATGGATCAGATTTTGGACCTGACCAGGAAAAGGTGGATCAGATTTTGGACCTGACCAGGAAATGGTGGGTTGGATTTGGGACCTAACAAGGAAAAGTTGGATCAGATTTTGGACCTGACCATGAAATGGTGGGTTCGATTTTGGACCTGACCAGGAAAAGGTGGATCAGATTTTGGACCTGTTGGACCTGACCACGAATAGGTGGATCTGATTTTAAATCTGACCATGGAATGGTAGGTTGCATTTTGGACCTGACCAGGAAATGGTGGATCAGATTTTGGACCTGACCAGGAAAAAGTGGGTCGCATTTTGGACCTGACCAGGGATATGTGGGTCTTTATTACAAACACAAAATGAGGTTCGATTTGGAAATGACCAGGAAAGGGTGGATTGGATTTTGAACCCCCTCCAAGAAACAGTGGATCAGATTTTGGACCTCATCAGGAAATGGTGGATTGGAATTTGGACCTGACTAGGAAAAGGTGGTTCAGATTTTGGACCTGACAAGGAAAAGGTGGATCAGATTTTGGACCTGACAAGGAACTGTTGGTTCTGATTTTTGACCTGATGAGGAAAAGGTGGGTTCAACTTTGAACCTGACCAGGAATAGGTGGGTATGTACTAAAAACACAAAATGAGGTTGGGTTTCGACTTAACCATGAAATAGTGGGTTCGTTTTGAGACAAAGGTATGGAGAGGTTGGTTGCATTTTGGAAGGGATCAGGAAAAGATGGGTTTGGTTTTTAATGAAAGGTCGAATTTAGAAGATAGAAAAGGTGTGTACACCTAATTTTTGGATCTGACCAGGAAAACATGGATTGGATTTTGGACCCAACGAGTAAAAAGTGGATCAGATTTTCGACCTTACCAGGAAATGGTGGGTTGGATTTGGACCTGACCAGAAAAAGGTGGATCGGATTTTGGATCTGACCAGGAAATTGTTGCTTGCATTTTGGACTTGACCAGGAAATGGTGGGTTGGATTTTTGACCTGACCAGCAAAAGGTGGATCAGATTTTAAACATGACCATGGACTGTTGGGTTGGATTTTGGACCTGACTGGGATATGGTGCGTTGAATTTTGGACCTTACCAGGAAATGGGTTATATTTAGGACCTGACCATAGCCTGGTGGGTTCCATTTTGGACTTCACCAGGAAATGTTGGGTTTGATTTTGGACCTGACCAGGAAAAGGTGAATCAGTTTTTGTACCTGATTAGGAAAAGGTGGGTTGGATTTTTTTTAACGACCGGGAATAGGTGGGATTCTAGTACAAACACAAAATGAGGTTGGATTTGGATCTGACCAAGAAATAGTGGGTTTGATTTTAGACAAACGTGGCTTGCATTTTTGGACAGGATAAGGAAAAGGTGGGTTGGACTTTTAACACAACCAATAAAAGGTGGATTTTAGACGATGAGAATAGATGGTTAGAATGAATTTTGGACCGGACTAGGAAAAGGTGGTTTCGATTTTGGACCCGTCCTGGAAAAGGTGGATCAGATTTTCCGTAATACTACTATAATTTTACAATTTCATCAATCCGTGTGATAAGAAGCTACATTAAAATAAAAATCATAATTACAAAAAACACACATTTCACTGTTTTGTAACACATAACTATGTTAACACTACAAAAAATATTCTACTCTTAAAACTAAAAATCGCATTTTACTGTACTGCAGCAGGTTTATGACCACAAAAGACAAATATTTGCTGTACTAGGACCAAAATTCAAAACACATTTTAATGTATCATAACAGCACAAAAGACACACTTTAAAGTACTTTCAACATATTTAACGAAGGAACACAAAACACTTTCTGTATTATGACCACAAAGCACACACTTTGCTGTACTATGACCAGAAACCACGCCACATTTTACTGTATCAGACCAGCAAAAAACACACTTTGCTGTACTATGACCAGAAACCACACCACATTTTACTGTATCAGAACAGCAAAAAAGATACATTTCAAAGTACATTTAACACATTTCCGATACTTTATTTAACCTTATAAAAGAACATTTTTCTGTTCACAAAAAAACCCAGTTTTTCCTAAACGCTTTTCTGAACGTTTTTCTAGCCTATAACGCAAAACAGCCTCACATTTCACTATAGATATAACAGCACAAAACACGCATTTCACTGTTGTAGAACACTACAAAACCTCAAGATTACTATGATTTCAAAGGTTCATCATTTCAAATGCTAACCTATCTTTTATTTTGAAATCATAATTGTAAAAAAAAACAAAAAAAACACACTTTTGACTATGATAACACTACAAAAACCATTCTACTCTCAAAACTAATAAACGCATTTTACTGTACTGCAGCAACACAAAACATTTTCTGGTTTATGACAACAAAAGAGACATTTTCCTGTACTTATGACCAAAAACAACACCACATTTTACTGTATCATAACAGCACAAAAGACACATTTGAAGGTACATTTAACACATTTACCGGTACTTAACCTTATTAAAAAAACATTTTTCTGGTCTATAATACGAAAAACAAAGATTCACTTTTCTCAACGTTTTTCTACACTATAACGCTACAAGACGTGAGAATTCACCATAAATATAACAGCACAAAACCGACATTTTACGAATGTATAACACTACAAAACACACTTTTACTGTGAAACTATTATAATTTCACAATTTCATCATTCGAAATGAAAACCTACATTAAAAGAAATCATACTAGTAAAAAAACAACACATTACAGTTTTGTAACTATAATAACACCACAAAAAACCATTCTACTCTTACAAGAAAAAACGCATTTTTATGTAGCAACACAAAATATTTTCTGTATTATGACCACAAAAGACTCATTTTGATGTGCTTTGACCAAAAACCACACCACACTTTACTGTATCATAACAGCACAAAAGCCACATTTGAAAGTACATTTAACACATTTAGCGGTACTTTAACCTTACAAAAGAACACTTTTCTGTTCTATAACAGAAAAAACACAGTTTTAATAAACACTTTTCTGAACATTTTTCTAGCCTAAAATGCAAAAACACCCTTACGTTTTACTTGAAATACAACAGCACAAAACAGACATTTCACTGTTGTATAACACTACAAAACACATTTTTACCGTAATATTACTATAATTTCACAATTTTATCAATCCGTGTGATAAGAATCTACATTTTCAAAAAAAAAAACATAATTTCAAAAAAACACACATTTCACTGTTTTGTAACACATAACTATGTTAACACTACAAAAAACATTCTACTCTCAAAACTAATCAACGCATTTTACTGTACTGCAGCAACACAAAACATTTTCTGGTTTATGACCACATTTTTCTGTATCATTACAGCACAAAAGACATTTGAAAGTACATATAACACAATGAACGTATCGTTTTTAAAGAACATTTTTTAGTTCTATAACACAAAAAAAACACAGATTTCCTCAACACTTTTCCGAACGTTTTTCTAGCCTATAACGCAAAAAGACCACCTCACAATTCAGCATAAGTAGAACAGCACAAAACAGACATTTTACTGTTGTAGAACAGTACGAAAGAGATTTTTACCGTTAAGACTATTATAATTTAACAATTTCCCCCCAAAAAACAGTTTTCCTAATCACTTTTCTGAACGTTTTTCTAGCATATAACGCAAAAACCCCTCATATATCACTAAAACTATAACAGCACAAAACAGACATTTCACTGTTGTATAACACAACGAAACACAATTTTACCGTCAGACTACTATAATGTCGCAATTTCATACTTTCGTGTGATAAAAACATATTTTTTAAAAATCATAATTGCAAAAAACACCCACATTTTACTATTTTTTAAGAGATATCTATGATAACAACAAAAAACATTCTACTCTCAAAATTGAAAAACACCTTTAACTGTACTGCAGCAACAGAAAACACATTTTCCTGTACTATGACCAAAAACCACACCACATTTTACTGTATCATAACAGCACAAAAGACACATTTCAAAGTACATTTAACATATTTACCGGGAATTTTTTTGTTCTATAACACAAAAAACAGTTTTCGTAATCACTTTTCTGAACTATAACTAGACTATAACGCAAAATCCCCTCACATTTCACTATATATACAACAGCACAAAACAGACATTACGAAAACACATGTTTACTTTAAGACTACAATAATTTCACAATTTCATCATTTTAAATGATAAACTTTTTTTTTTTTTTTAAATATTCAAAATACACATTTTGTTCCACTATAACCGAAAATACACAAGACCTAATACATACCTTAACACCTCAGAAAAGACATTTGTTTGCATTATAACACATTTTATGCTACTAAAACATCACAAAATTACCCCCCAAAAGAAAACAGCAAAAAACATTTCACGAACCTGTAACATCACAAAACTCATTGTCTCGACTATAACACCAAAACACGCAAATTTTTCTAAACTATAGCCAAGGCACCCCTTTCATTTTACTGTATCATAACAGCATAAAAAAAAGGACATTTCACTGTCCATTTAACACATTTAACGGTATTTAACCCGTATAAAAGAATAGTTTTCTATTCTATGACACAAAACACATTTTAACCTGAAGACTACTATAATTTCAAAGGTTCATCATTTCAAATGATAACCTACATTTAAACAGAAAATCATTTTAAAAACACACACGTTTCTCTGTTTTGTAACACATAACTATGATAACACTACAAAAAATATTGTACTCTCAAAACTAAAAACGCATTTTACTGTACTGCAGCAACACAAAATATTTTCTGGTTTATGACCACAAAAGACACATTTTGCTGTACTATGACCAAAAACCAAAACACATTTTAATGTATCATAACAGCACAAAAGACACACTTGAAAGTACAAATATCATATTTATCGGTACTTTAACCACATTAAAGAATATTTTCCTGTTCTATAACACGAAAAACACAGATTTCCTAAACACGCTTCTGAACGTTTTTCTAGCATATAACGCAAAAAGACCTTAAAATTTACCAGAGATATAACACCACAAAACACACATTATACATAACACTACAAATTACGTTTTTACTTGAAGACTACTATAATTTCACAATTTCATTATTTCAAACCATAACCTACATTTTAAAAATAAATCATAATAGCAAAAAACACACATTTCACTGTTTTGTAACACAACTATAATAACACTACAAAAAACAACATTCTACTGTGCCACGAAAAAACGCATTTCACTGTACCGCAGAAAAACAAAAGAATTTCCGTAATATGACCACAAAAGACTCATTTTGATGTTCTATGACCAAAAACATCACATTTGACTGTCGCATTTGACATTTGAGATCACAAAAGACACATTTTAAAGTATATTTAAAAGATTTAACGGTACTTTAACGTTCAAACAGAAGTTTTCTGTTATATCGGTGGTCTAGGTGGTCTAGGTGGTCACGCGCCTTGCCTAGAAAGCAAGAAGTCCGGGTCGGAGTGTGCGGGGTTCGTACCCCGTTTGGACCCAAAACTTTTTCCCCATCAATTAGACCATGAGTGGTGGTCTGGGCGCTAGTCTTTCGGATGAGACGATAAACCGAGGTCCCGTGTGTTACACATCACTATTTAGCGCACGTAAAAGAACCCACGGCAACAAGTCCCTGGCAAAATTCTGTAGAAAAAAGCCACTCTGATAGGGAGACAAATACACTTGCATGCAGGAAAAAGAAAAAAAATGGGTAGGCGCTGCACATGTGGCGACGCGCTCTCCCCGGGGAGAGCAGCCCGAATTTCACGCAGAGAAATCTGCCGTGACATAAAGTGGTACAAAATACAAAAAATATAAAAAATATAACACAAAAAACACAGTTTTCCTAAATACTTTTCTGAACGTTTTCTAGCTTATAACGGAAAAACCCCTCACATGTCACTATGTCACTAAGAAACATTTTTACCGTAAGACTACTATAATTTCACAATTTCATCTTTCCGTGTGATAAGAACCTCCATTTAAAAAAAAAAATCATTATTGGAAAAAACATACATTTCTCTGTAAGATATAATTATAACACTACAGAAACATTTAACTCTCAAAACTCTCAAAAAACATGTCACTATGTCACTACAAAACACATTTTTACGTAAGACTACTATAATTTTAAAGGTTCATCATTTCAAATGATAACCTATATTTTTCTTTAAAATCATATTTGCAAAAAACACACATTTCACTGTTTTGTAACACATCGCTATGATAAACACTATACAAAACATTCTACTCTCAAAACTAAAAACGCATTTTTACTGTACTGCAGGAACATAAAACATTTTCTGTATTATGACCACAAAAGTCATTTTGCTGTACTAAAACCAAAACCCACACCACATTTTTATGTATCATAACAGCACAAAAGACACATTTGAAAGTATATTAACACATTTACCGGTACTTTAACCTTATTAAAGAACATTTTTCAGTTCTATAACACGAACATTACAGATTTCCTAAACACTTCATCATTTCAAATGATAACCTTTTATAAAAATAAAAAAATTTAATATACAGATTACACATTTTATTCTACTATAACCGATAATACAGAAGACACAACAGCTCAAAAGAGAGATTTGTTCTACTAAAACATCACAAAATGAACACAAAAAAAGCAAATGAAAACATTTCACGAACCTGTAACATCACAAAACTCATTGCGTCTACTATAACACCAAAACACGCACATTTTTCTAAACTACACCCAAAACACCCCTCATCTTTTATTGTATCACGACAGCATAGAAAATACTTTCAACTCCCCAAATCACATTTGTACTATGCTGTTTACACTAGAAACCAACGGTTGACTGTACAAACATATTGCACTGACTTTTTTCAAAATCAGAAGTCCAGAAAACACACACATTTCACTGTTTCATAACTCATAACTGTAATGATAACACTGTCAGAGGCATTCTACATTTTACTGTACTATTAACACAAAAAGACATTTTCTGTATCACAACACACATTTTACTGTACATTTCGGTTCTTTAACCATACAAAACTTACACATTTTACTGTATCATAACAGCAACAACAACAACAACAAAAACACATTTCACTGTACACTTAACGCATTCAATGGTACTTGAGACTTATAAAAGAACATTTTTCTGTTCTATGACACAAGAAACAGTTTTCCTAAACACTTTTCCGAACGTTTTTCTAGCCTTTAACGCAAAACACCCTCGTATTTGACAATAAATATAACAGCATAAAACAGACATTTCACTGTTGTATAACACTACAAAACACATTTCTACCTTAAGACTACTATAATTTCAAAGGTTAATCATGTCAAATAGCCCATATTTGAAAAATAAAAATCAGGATTGCAAAAAACACACATTTTACTGTTTTGTAACACATAAGTATAATAACACTACAAAAACACATTCTACTGTAACACTAAAAAACGCATTTTACTGTACTGCAGCAACACAAAACATTTTCTGGTTTATAACCACAAAAGACACCTTTTGCTGTACTATGACCAAAAACCACACCACATTTTACTGTATCATAACAGTAGAAAAGACGCATTTGAAAGTACATTTACCACATTTAACAGTACTTAAGCATCATAAAAGAACATTTTTCTGTTCTATAACACAAAAAACACAGTTTTCCTAAACACTTTTCTGAACGTTTTTCTAGCCTATAACGCAAAACACCCTCACATTTCACTATAAATATAACAGCACAAAACAGACATTTCACTGTTGTATAACCTTACAAAACACATTTTTACCTGAAGAAAACTATAATTTTAAAGGTTCATCATTTCAAATGATAACCTACATTTAAAAAAAAATTGCAAAAACACATTTCACTGTTTTGTAACACATAAGTGTAATAACACTACAAAAAAAATTTCTACTGTAACACTAAAAAAAAAAACGCATTTTACTGTACTGCAGCAACACAAAACATTTTCTAGTTTATGACCACAAAAGACTAATTTTGCTGTACTAGGACCAAAAACCACAACACATTTTACTGTATCATAACAGCATATGTACTTTTGACATATTTAACGATACATGATACCTGTAACGATACTTTACATGCCCATTTTCCTTTTCTGTAATACATAAAAAAAAACTTTTTCTAAACTAGAGCGAAAAAATCCCGACATTGCACATAATGGCACAAAACAGACCATTTCACTGTTATCTAACACTGTAAAATACATTTCTACACTGTACCGTAATAACTTTCTAACTGTGCTAACAAAAGTTCACAGTAGTTTTCAAAAATTTTGCAAAATGTTTTGCACAAATTTTCTGTATCTGAAAAGACACATTTGGTTCTACTATAACCAAAACTACACAAGACTCAGTATATATCTTAACAGCTCAAAAGACATTTGACACATTTTACGCTACTTAAATATCACAAAATTAACACCAAAAACAAAACACAACAAAAAACATTTCACGAACCTGTAACATCACAAAACTCATTGTCTGTACTATAACACTACAACATGCACATTTTCCTAAATTATAGCCAAAACACCCCTCACATTTTACTGTTTCATAACAGCACAAAAAAGACTTTAAACCAAAAAAACAACACATTTTTGCTTTGCTATTACTACTAGAAACCAACGGTTCACTGTAAAAACATATTGCATTGCACCGATATATATCTATATCTATATATATCTATATATATCTACAATGATTTATTTATTTATTCTTTTATATCGAGGATTACAGAATAAGCAATCATGTGCTTTTTTGAACCTGACCAGGAATAGCTGGATCAGATGTTGGACCCGACCAGGGAATAGTGGGTTGGATATTGGACCTGACCAAGAACTGGTTGTTTTGATTTTGGACCTGAAGAAAATATGGCTCAGATTTTGTACTTGATCAGGAAATGAGGGGTTGCATTTTGGAGCTAACCAGGAATGATGCATTGGATTTTGGACCTGACCAGGAAATGGTGGTTTTGAATTTGGACCTGACCAGGAAAATTTTGGGTTGGATTTTTAGGAAATCTGAGCAGGAAATGGTGGTTTGATTTTGGACCTGACCAGAAAATGGTATGTTTTGATTTTGGACCTGACCAGGAAATGGTGGGTTGGAGTTTGGAACTGACCAGGAATAGGTGGGTCTCTACTACAAACAAAATGAGGTTGGATTTGGACCAGACAAGAAAATAGCGGGTTAGATTTGAGACAAAACTACGATGAGCTGTCCAGGAAAAGGTGGATCAGACTTTGGACTTGATAATGAATTGATGGGTCCGATTTTGGACCTCACCGAGAAAAGGTGGATCAGATTTTGGATCTGACCAGGAAATGGAAGGTTTGATGTTGGATCTGACCAGGAAAGGACCTGACCAGGAGAAGGGGGATCAGATTTTGGACCTGACCAGAAAAAGGTGGTTTCGTATTTGGACCTGACCAGGAATATGTGGGTTTTGGGGTTTTTTGTTTGTTTTTTAAAAAAGAATTTTTTAGGAATATGTGGGTTTGTATTACAAACACAAAATGAGGTTGGATTTGGACCTGACAAGAAAATAGTGGGTTACATTTGAGACAAAATTTCAAAGAGTTGGGTTTCATTTTAGACGGGAAATAGAACAGGTGGGTTGGATTTTTAACCAAACTAATAACAGGTGGATTTTAGACGATGAAAAAAGGTGGGTAGACTGAATTTTGGACCTGACAAGAACAAGGTGGATTGGATTTTGGACCCGTCGATGAAAATGTGTATCAGATTTTTGACCTGACCAGGAAAGGGTGGGTTGGATTTTGGACCTGACCAGGAAAACATGGATAAGATTTTGGACCTGACCAGGAAATGGTGGGTTGATTTTTGGAACTCTTGGATCCGACCAGGAATAGGTGGATCAGATTTAGAACCTAACCATGGAATCGTGGGTTGGATTTTGGACCTGACAAGGAAATGAAGGGTTGGATTTTGGACCTGACCAACAAAATACTGATCAGATTTTGTACTTTACCAGGAAATGGTGGGCTGCATTTTCGACCTGACAAGGAAATGAAGGGTTGGATTTTGGACCTGACCAGGAATAGGTGGGCTGGATTTTGGAACTGACCAGGAAATGGTGGGTTAGATTTTGAACCAGACCAGGAACAGGTGGATCAGATTTTGGACCTGACCAGGAAAAGGTGGTTGGATTTTGGACTTGACCGGGTAATAGTGGGTTTGATTTTAGACCTGATCTGGAAAGGTGGGTTGGATTTTGGACCTGACCAGAAATAGGAGTGTCTGTACTACAAACACAATATGAGGTTGTAATTGGACCTGACCAGAAAATGGTGGGTTAGATTTGGGACAAAAGTACAAAGTTGAATTTTGGATGGGATACGGAAAATGTGGGGTGGATTTTTAACCCAACAAATAACAGGTGGACTTTAGACCAAGAGAAAAGGTGGGTTGACAGAATTTTGGACCTGACCAGGAAAAGGGGGTATTGATTTTTGACCCATCCAAGAAAAGGTGGATCAGATTTTGGACCTGATCCGGAAATGGTTGCTTGGAATTTTGGACCTGACAAGGAAAAGACGGATCAGATTTTAGACCTGACCAGGAAAGGATGGGTTGGATTTTGGACCTGACCTGTAATAGGTGGATGAGACTTTGGACCTGACCAGGAATGGTGGGTTGGATTTGGGACCTGACCAGGAAATGGTGGTTAGATTTTGGACCTGACCAGGAAAAGGTCGATCAGATTTTGGACTTAACCAAGAAATGGTGGGTTGGAATTTGGACCTGATCAGGAATAGGTGTGTTGATTTTTGGACCTGTTGGACCTCACCAGCAATAGGTGGATCAGATTTTGGACGTGACCATGGAATGGTGGGCTGGATTTTGGACCTGACCAGAAAATGGTGGGTTTGATTTTGGACCTGACTGGGAAAATATGATCACATTTTGGACCTGACCAGGAAATTGTGGGTTGGTTTTTGGACCTGACCAGGAATAGGTCGGTCTGTTTTACAAACACAAAATGAGGTTGGATTTGGACATGACCAGAAAATAGTGGGTTAGATTTGAGACAAAACGACGATGTGGTGGGTTGCATTTTGGACAGGATATAGTAAAATTAGGTAGGATTTTTAACCCAACCAATGAAAGGTGCACTTAAGATGATGAGAAAAGGAGGGTAGACTGAATTTTGGACCTGACCGGGAAAATCTGGATCGGATTTGGCACCCGTCCAGGAAAAGATGAATGAGATTTTTTACCTATCCTAGGAATCGGTGAATTGTGCTTTGGACCTGACCAGGAAAAGGTGGATCAGATTTTGAACCTGACCAGGAAAAGGTGGGATGTATTTTGGACCTTACCAGTAATAGGTGGATCAGATTTTGGACCTGACCAGGAAATTGTGGGTTGGATTTTGGACCTAACCAGGAAATAAAGGGTTAGATTTTGGAACTGACTAGGAAAAGGTGGATCAGATTTTGGACCTCATCAGGAAAAGGTGGGTTGGATTTGGTACCTGACCAGGAATATGTGGGTTGATTTTTGGACCTGTTGGACCTGACCAGAAACAGGTGGATCAGATTTTCAACCTGACTGTGGAATGGTGGGTTGGATTTTGAACCTGACAAGAAAATGGTGGGTTTGATTTTGGACCTGACCAGGAAAATATGATGGATACAGATTTGAATTTGATCTACCAGGAAATGGTGGGTTGCAATTTTGGACCATGGACCAGGATTGTTTGTAACCTGGCAGAAGGGGATAGAGGACTGATCAAGGAAATGGGAATGGGATTTTTGGACTTGTCCAGGAAATGGTTGGTTGGATTTTGGACCTGACCAAGAAAAGTTGGATCAGATTTTGGACCTGACCAGGAAAATGCGGGTTGCATTTTGGACCTAGCCAGGAATATGTGGGTCTGTACTACAAACACAAAATGAGGTTGGATTTGGACCTGACCAGAAAATAGTGGGTTACATTTGAGACAAAAGTATGAAGAGGTGAGATGGAATTGGGTCTGGATAAGGAAAAGGTGGGTTGGATTTTTAACCCAAGCCATAAAAGGTGGATTTTAGACGATGAGAAAAGGTGGGTAGACTGAATTTTGGACCTGACCAGGACAAGATTGAATGGATTTTGGACCCGTCCATTAAAAAGGTGGATCTGATTTTGGACCTGACCAGGAAAAGGTGGATCAGATTTTGGACCTGACCAAGAAATGGTGGGTTGGATTTTGGACCTGACCAGGAAAAGGTGGATCTGATTTTGGACCTGACCAGGAAATGGTGGGTTGGATTTTAGACCTGACCAGGAAAAGGTGGAACAGATTTTGGACCTGACCAGGAAACTGGGTCAGATTTTGGACCTGACCAGAAAAGGTGCATCAGATTTTGGACCTGACCAGGAAATGGTGATTTGTATTTTGAACTTGACCAGGAAATAGTGGGTTTGATTTTGGACCTGACCTGGAAAAGTTGGATCAGATTTTGGACCTGACCAGGAAAAGGTGGGTTGCATTTTGAACCTGATCGAGGAAAAGGTGGGTTTGTACTACAAACACAAAATGATGTTGGGTTTGGACCTGACCATAAAATAGTGGGTTTGATTTAAAAAAAAAAAACCTATGAAGAGGTGGTTTGCATTTTGGACCTGACCAGAAATAGGTGGATTAAATTTTGGACCGACCATGAAACTGTAGGTTTTTTTGGACCTGACCAGGAACAGGTGGGTTGATTTTTGGACCTGACCAAAATATAGTAGGCTGGAGGTTTGATGAGGAAAAAGTGATTTGGATTTTTCATTGCACAGCAAAACTGTTTTAGAAACAAACACATTTTACTGTACTTTAACATCATAAAATACAATTTACTGTAAAACTTCACAAAAATAATATATATAACACTACAAAACGGATTTTCAGTTACAATAACACCAAGAAAAAAGAAAAAGTGCAGCACTATATAGAAAATTACAGATTACAGATTACAAAACGCATTTTCTGTACACCTCAAATCAGGGTTCGCGATAACCGGTAATTGCCGGTATTTTACCGATTGTAAACACGGAATACCGAAAATTTTCGGAGCAGCCGGTACCGCGTACCGGTTCTGTTTGCCTGTGACCGATTAGATTTCCGTCTAAAAAAAAAGTCTGAAATGACATTTTCTGACAATCTGTCATGCGCCTGTACTTACAGTTAACTTACTCACCCACCTCTTCCCACCCCTTCCCACCCCTTCCCACGAACTCGCATCTTTGGTGCCAACCTAATTAGCACCCAGAACAGCAAGCTTTACTGTGAAAGAATAGAGCTTCGCGCTCTTCTCGGCATGACAGTGGCTACACACTAAGTATATTGGGCCTAGAGGGTCTATGACTATTAATTCGCGCGTCGTTTTGAGAGAGGCTTTGTTTGAGAGAGGAGAGACGCTTTGATTTGAGAGAGGAGTCGAAATGGCGGAAAAAAATCAGAGGTCGCTTTTTCTTTTTCTTTAAAAAACCCTCAGCCCCGAAACGATCCAGAGAAGATGCAAGTGAAAGCTATAGCACTAGTGCCAGTTTGGATGCTTCTCTGGTTCAGCCTTGTACTAGTGCTGCTGATAGCCCTACAGTGGATAGTAGGCCCAGTGTTTCATCAACGGCTGAAAAAAGTACAGCAAGCAGCAAACGTGTGAGGCGTGACAGCTTTCGTGAATCATGGAAGCAAGACTTTGCATGGCTGCAAACAGATGAAAAAGAGACAATGTTCTGTTCAGACTGCGTCAAGACCAAACAAAAGAATGGATTTACAAGAGGATCAAGGAACTTTCAGTATTCTGCCTTGGCAGAACATGCCAAGTCTGTTTCACACAAGGCTGCGGTGGCTACGACATCAAAACAGACATCTGTGTTGCCTTTTTCTGAGGCAGCATGTGCTTCAGAAATTGACAGCTTACAAGTACAGCTTAGAACAGTGTTGGCATTGGCGAAGGGACATATTTCTACCAACTCCTATGGTCTGCTACTAGAGCTCCAGGAAATCAATGGAGTTCCTGCCTTGAAAAACGCCCCTACATATACGCATCACAGTTCTGTGGCACAGATGGAAGAATGTCTGGAGCAAGTGACAATAGACGAAATGAAGGAAACTCTTCAAGGCAGTGAGTTTGTGGGCATCGTCATTGACGAAACATTAAACTGCACTTTGGACAAAAAATTAATTGTTTATGCTCGAACAGTGTCTGAAACTGGTATTGTTGACTCTTTGTTTCTGGGGAACTACACCATCAGTAACGGGACAGCTGAGTGTGTGTTTGAGAAGCTGTGTGAGGTGCTGGAGGAGTGGGGGATTACTGACAGGCAGCTGGCAGGTCTGGGGTCAGATGGAGCTTCAGTCATGACGGGAAAACACACAGGTGTGGGTGTTAGACTGAAGCAGGCACATCAACCGGCCCTCATTCACATCCACTGCGCAGCGCACCGTGTTGCCCTGGCTACCAAGGACGCCACAGAAAAAATTCAGTCCGTGGCTGACTACAGACTGGCACTGCAACAGCTCTTCAAGTTCTACAAGGCATCAGGGGACCGCACACACCGCTTGAAAGAACTGAGTGATGTACTGGGGACGACTGAATACAGGTGTTTGAAACACCCCATCAGTGTGCGTTGGCTGACCCTGGGCAAGGCTGTTGATGCAGTCAAACACATCTTCCCTGCCCTGTGTGTAGAGCTTGAGGAAGAAGCCCAGCGAAAGAACGCAGCAGCTCTAGGATTGAGCAAAAAGTGCCACATGTATGCATTTGTGGCAATGACATACATGCTGTCTGACGTGATTCCTGTCATGGAGAGGATGAACCTGACTTTTCAGAAAGAATGTGTAAACCTGTCTGACATCAGGCCAGCTGTAGAGAGTACCATCTCATGCTTGCAGCAATTGTTGACTGCTCCAGGCCAGAATGAACAGGAGTTTGTCATGACTGTAGACCAGAATGAGGGCGTATTTCAGACCATCAAGCTGACACATTGTGACAGGGCTGCTGCTTTTCGGCAGGCACGGGCTGATTTTCTGGAGCAGCTGATCCAGTCCATCACTGACCGTTTCCCTGACGACCAACTGAGCACTGTTTCAGCCCTGGCCAATGTTTTTGACCGACAGCGCTACCCTCCCTCCACTCCAAACCCCGGCCCCCTGGATGTTTATGCAGCTGATGATATGAGAGTGCTGACACGCCACTTTGCTGCTGTTATCAATGGCCCTCGTGCACAGGCTGGATTCAACCAATTCAAGCGGGCCCTCGGTGGTTACGGTGGTGATGACAGCTTCTCCATGTCGTGTAGAATAGCCATCCGAAACCTGGCTCCACAGTATCCAGACTTTGCCATGCTGGCAAAAATTGCCCTAGCTGTGCCTGTGTCTAGTGTGACAGCTGAGAGAGGATTCAGTGTACAGAACATGGTGAAGACAGAGGGCAGGAGCCGACTGAATGAGGAACGAGTCACAAGACTGATGAGACTCAACATCCATGGCAAATCTCTCAGAGACTTTGACTGCCGAGCTGCTGCCACTCGCTTCTTGGGCATGAAGCCACGCAGGAAATAGGTAGGAATTTTTTTTCTAGCGCCTGTGTCACTGTCTGTGTCCGTGTGTTGCATGACGTCATTGTGTGACTTCACTCGTGCTAAGCGTAGGCCTATTCTTCTTTCTTGTTTCATGCTTAGCGCTCATCTAGGTCTTTGTTCAATTTAGATTTAGTTTTGCTGTCGACCCCCCCCCCCCCCCCCCCCCCCCCCCTCACTGAAAAGTTTCGTTTGTACAGTACCGTGTACCGGATTTTATTTTCTGGGGACCGATTTTGGGGGAGTTCGTCAAGATATCTCTGAAACGGCAACTCGCAGTACCGGTTTTTAAAAATCCTAGCGCGAACCCTGCTCAAATTGCAGATTTTGCTGCACTATAAAAGAAAAGAAGAAGAAAGAAAGAAAAACACAACAGACATATACAGAATCATAACTGCACAAAACACATTTCAATCTCATAACACTACATAACACACGTTTATTATTCTGTAACACTATTAACACACATTTTATTATACGTCTTTTACAACACTCTAGCACAAAGACATTGCACTGTACTTTAGTGTACCATAAAAGTATCATAACTGCACTAAACACACATTTCTCTCTGTTTATTATAATGTAACACTACCAACACGCATTTTACTACACGTATTTTACTACACTGTAGCACAAACACATTCCATGTGTGTGTGTGTTGTGTGTGTGTGTGTGTGTGTGTGTGTGTGTGTGTGTGTGTGTGTGTGTGTGTGTGTGTGTGTGTGTGTGTGTGTGTGTGTGTGTGTGTGTGTGTGTGTGTGTGTGTGTGTGTGTGTGTGTGTGTGTTGTGTGTGTGTGTGTGTGTGTGTGCGTGTGTATGCATTGTACTGCACTGCACATTTTCTTGATGACATTTCTCTTATTTTACTTTTATTCTCTAGCAATGTAATATGCTGTGTATTGTATGTGCATATATTTTTTCCTTATTTTTTTATACTAGGCAAATTTTTCACGTTATATGTAACATACTGAAATCGATTTGATTGTACAGCGCGGTGAGCCCATGTTTTTTTTTAATTCGCGCTATATAAGCCTCCATTTTATGATGATGATGATGATGATGATGATTGTTATAAGATATAACACCATAAAACATAACCTATTCAACTATATAACCACATAACACAGCAAACACATTTTACATTTTACAATACAACAAAACACATTTTATTCTATTATGAACCATTATGCAGCACCCACATTTTCCTGACTTCTAACAATATAAAACATGTTTCTCTGTTCTATACCATATTGTATTTTAACACAGTCATACAAAAGACATTCCACTTTAATGTAACACTACAAACATTTTCTGTACTACAAACATATTTTCCACCAAAAAACACATTTCTTAAAATATAGCTCCGAAAATCTTACATTTTAGTCCACTAAAACAGATCAAAATAGAGATTCCATTGTGCTAATACTCTACAAAACATGTCTTTACTGTACTGTGGGACTACAAAACCGTGTTCACTATACTAAAACACAAGTACATTTTACTGTAACACTACATTTATAACACTACGAAACATTTTTACTTTCTACTAATATAATTTCACAATTTCACACAAAAAAGCTTTTCCTAATCACTTTTCTGAACGTTTATCTAGCATATAACGATAACCTCCCTCACATATCACTAGAACTATAACAGAAACACATTTTTACCGTAAGACTACTATAATTTCACAATTTCACACAAATACAGTTTTCCTAATTACTTTTCTGAACGTTTTTCTAGCATACAACGCAAAACCCCTCACATATCACTAGAACTATAACAGCACAAAACAGACATTTCACTGTTGTATAACACTACGAAACACATTTTGTACTTTGACTACTATAATTTCACAATTTCACACAAATACAGTTTTCCTAATCACTTTTCTGAACGTTTTTCTAGCATATAACGCAAAAACCTCTTACATATCACTAGAACTATAACAGCACAAAACAGACATTTCACTGTTGTATAACACTACGAAACACATTTGTACTTTGACTACTATAATTTCACAATTTCACACAAATACAGTTTTCCTAATCACTTTTTGAACGTTTTTCTAGCATATAACGCAAAACCCCCTCACATATACACTAAAACTATAACAGCACAAAACAGACATTTCACTGTTGTATATCACTACGAAACACATTTTACCCGTAAGACTACTATAATTTCACAATTTCACACAAATACAGTTTTCCTAATCACTTTTCTGAACGTTTTTCTAGCATATAACGCAAAACCCCTCACATATCACTAGAACTATAACAGCACAAAACAGACATTTCACTGTTGTATAACACTACGAAACACATTTTTACCGTAAGACTACTATAATTTCATAATTTCATCATTTCGTGTGATACGATCATATTTTAAAAAAATCATAATTGCAAAAAAACCCAACACATCTCAATGTTTTTTTAAGAGATATCTATGATAACACAACAAAAAACATTCTACTCTCAAAGCCGAAAAACACATTTAACTGTACTGCAGCAACAGAAAACACATTTTCCTTTACTATGACCAAAAAGCACTCCACATTTTACTGTATAATAACAGCACAAAAGACACATTTCAAAGTACATTTAACACATTTACCGGGACTTTAACCTTATAAAAGAACATTTTTTTGTTCAATAACACAAAAAACACAGTTTTCCTACTCCCTTTTCTGAACGTTTTTCTAGACTATATATATAACAGCACAAAACAGACATTTCATAACGTATAACACTACGAAACACATGTTTACTTTCAGATTACTATAATTTCACAATTTCATCATTTCAAATGATAACCTATATTTAGAAAAAAAAAAATCAAAATGCACATTTTGTTCTACTATAACCGAAAAAACACAAGACTTAATACATAGCTTAACGTCTCAGATAGCCTATAACGCAAAAAGTCCCCACAATTCACTATAAATATAACAGCACAAAACAGACATTTCACTAATGTATAACATTACGAAACACTTTTTACACTAAGACTACTATAATTTCACAATTTCATCATTTCAAATGATAACCTTTTTTTAAAATTTTTTTTAAAAATAAATATACAGATTACACATTTTGTTCTACTATAACCTAAAATACAGAAGACACAACAGCTTAAAAGTGAGATTTCTTCTACTAAAACATCACAAAATGAACACAAAAAAGGAAATGATAAAAACATTTCACGAACGTAACATCACAAAATTCATTGCGTCTACTATAACACCAAAACACGCACATTTTTCTAAACTACACCCAAAACACCCTTCATATTTTATTGTATCACAACAGCATAGAAAAGACTTCCAACTCCCCAAATCACATTTTTTTTGCTATGCTGTTAACACTAGAAACCAACGGTTGACTGTACAAACATATTGCACTGACTTTTTTCAAAATCAGAAGTCCAGAAAACACACACATTTCACTGTTTCATAAATCATAACTGTATGATAACACTGTCAGAGGCATTCTACATTTTACAGTACTATTAACACAAAAAGACATTTTCTGTATCACAACACCACAAGACACATTTGACTGTACATTTCAAACATTAACGGTTCTTTAACCATACAAAACTTACACATTTTACTGTATCATAACAGCAACAACAACAACAAAGACATAGTCTCTACTATAACACCATAAAACACATTTTGCTATACTAAAGACACAACACAGTTTACTATGCTATAACAAACTCAGTTCACTGTACTTGAAATATCATAAAACATGATTTACTGTTCAAAAGCTATTTTACCTGTTAAAACATCAGAACGCATCATCATACTTTACAACCACTCTACAAAACACATTTTACTAAACTATGCTGTTACAGAAAGCCTTTTAGTACTAGAACACCAGAAAACACATTTTTCTGTACTACATCAAAACTCCCACATTTTCAGAATCAGAACTGCACAACAGGGGAATAAATCTGGATGCAGAATCCTTTGTTACATAGTCCATGAACTATACAAGAATAGTGCATTGCTACAGATATATAACTTTCTGCAGTTACACATATCACTTACATAATCACGAACGATCAATGAAGGAAATGAATCTGTGTGCAGAATGGCAGCCAAACAATTCTTTGTTACAACATGTATTATCCCAGATGCAGACAAAACCCTGTGTAGAGCGTTTAGCATTTGTCATGTAATATTTCCGACACCTAAACCAGCGTACATCTTGCTGTACTACTATTAAATTTCACATTTCTGGAATCGCAACCACAAAACTGCAGATTTCACAGTCCAGTACATTACTGTATACACTACAAAAACCCAATCTACTTTCCCATCACACTACAAAACACATTTTACTGTACTACAACAGCACAAAAGACATTTTCTCGAATGTAACAATACTGTTAACACCATTAATTTAAATACATTTTGCTATACTACAAACACACTGTTTACTATGCTTTAATAAAACTCTTCACTGTTCTAGGAAACAACAAAACATTCTTTACTGTACAAAACATATTTTCCCGTTTAAGACAACAAAGCGCATCATACTTTACAACCACTCTACAAAACACACTATGCTATTACAGAAAGCGTTTTAGTATTAGAACACCAGAAAACACAGTTTTCAAAACTCCCTCATTTTCAGAATCAGAACTGTACTCAACTAACCTTTGAAAAACAACACATTTTACTCCATCATAACAGCACAAAACACACATTAAACACTACAAAACACATTTTACAATACTATATTTCAAAACACTGTTTACTCTACTAAAACACAAACACATTTTACTATAATATGTAATACCATTCAGCGTAATTTATTGTTGATCAACAGGAAACACATATTTCACCATATTATAAGATTACAAAATCGTTTATACTTTACAACTACATAAAAAACAACACCACATTTTAATGACAAGGAAAGGGTGGATTGGATTTTGGACCTGACCAGGAAAATATGGATCAGACTTTGGACCTGACCAGGAAAAGGTGGATCAGATTTTGGACCTCAACAGGAAATGGGTTGGATTTGGACCTAACCAGGAAAAGGTGGATCAGATTTTGGACCTAACCATGAAATGGTGGGTTGGATTTTGGACCTGACCAGGAATAGGTGGGTTGATTTTTGGACCTGTTGGACCTGACCATGAATAGGTGGATCTCATTTTGAATCTGACCATGGAATGGTAGGTTGCATTTTGGACCTGACCAGGAAATGGTGGATCAGATTTTGGACCTGACCAGGAAAAGGTGGGTCGCATTTTGGACCTGACCAGGGATATGTGGGTCTGCATTACAAACACAAAATGAGGTTCGATTTGGACCTGACCAGGAAAAGGTGGATTGGATTTTGGACCCTCCAAGAAACAGTGGATCAGATTTTGGACCTCACCAGGAAATGGTGGGTTGAATTTTGGACCTGACTAGGAAAAGGTGGTTCAGATTTTGGACCTGACAAGGAAACAGGTGGGTCAGATTTTGGATCTGACCAGGAACTGGTGGTTCAGATTTTGGACCTGACAAGGAAAAGGTGGATCAGATTTTGGACCTGACCAGGAACTGGTGGTTCTGATTTTTGACCTGATCAGGAAAAGGTGGGTTCGACTTTGGACCTGAACAGGAATATGTGGGTCTGTACTAAAAACACAAAATGAGGTTGGGTTTGGACGTAACCATGCAACAGTGGGTTCGTTTTGAGACAAAAGTACGAAGAGGTTTGGTTGCATTTTGGAAGGGATCAGGAAAAGATGGGTTTGATTTTTAACCCAACCAATGAAAGGTCGAATTTAGACGATAAGAAAAGGTGTGTACAGCTAATTTTTGGATCTGACCAGGAAAACATGGATTGGATTTTGGACCCAACGAGCAAAAGGTGCATCAGATTTTGGACCTTACAAGGAAATGGTGGGTTGGATTTCTTTTTCTGAGAAGGTGGATCGGATTTTGGACCTGACCAGGAAATTGTTGTTTGCATTTTGGACTTGACCAGGAAATGGTGGGTTGGATTTTTGACCTGACCGGCAAAAGGTGGATCAGATTTTAAACCTGACCATGGACTGTTGGGTTGGATTTTTGACCTGACTGGGACATGGTGAGTTGGATTTTGGACCTTACCAGGAAATGGTGGGTTATATTTAGGACCTGACCATAGCCTGGTGGGTTCCATTTTGGACTTGACCAGGAAATGTTGGGTTTGATTTTGGATCTGACGAGGAAAAGGTGGATCAGTTTTTGTACCTGATTAGGAAAAGGTGGGTTGTATTTTTGAACTGACCAGGAACACAAAATGAGGTTGGATTTGGATCTGACCAAGAAATAGTGGGTTTGATTTTAGACAAAAGTACCAAGAGGTGGCTTGCATTTTTGGAAAGGTGGGTTGGACTTTTAACACAACCAATAAAAGGTGGATTTTCGACGATGAGAATAGATGGTTAGAATGAATTTTGGACCTGACTAGGAAAAGTTGGTTTCGATTTTGGACCCGTCCTGGAAAAGGTGGATCAGATTTTCCGTAATACTACTATAATTTTACAATTTCATCAATCCGTGTGATAAGAAGCTACATTAAAAGAAAAATCATAATTACAAAAAACACACATTTCACTGTTTTGTAACACATAACTATGTTAACACGACAAAAAATATTCTACTCTCAAAACTAAAAATCACATTTTACTGTACTGCAGCAACACATAACATTTTCTGGTTGATGAACACAAAAGACAAATATTTGCTGTACTTTGACCAAAATTCAAAACACATTTTAATGTATCATAACAGCACAAAAGACACACTTTAAAGTACTTTTGCCATATTTAACGAAGGAACACAAAACATTTTCTGGTTTATGACCACAAAAGACAAATATTTGCTGTACTATGACCAGTAGCCATACCATATTTTACTGTATAATAACAGCAAAAAAAGACATTTCAAAGTACATTTAACACATTTCCGATACTTTAACCTTATAAAAGAACATTTTTCTGTTCTATAACAAAAAAACCCAGTTTTCCTAAACACTTTTCTGAACGTTTTTCTAGTCTCTAACACAAAACAGCCTCACATTTCACTATAGATATAACAGCACAAAACACGCATTTCACTGTTGCAGAACACTAGAAAACACATTTTTACCTCAAGACTACTATGATTTCAAAGGTTCATCATTTCAAATGCTAACCTATCTTTTATTTTTAAATCATAATTGTAATTAAAAAACCCCACACTTTTGATTGTTTTGTAACACATAACTATGATAACACTATAAGAGCTATTCTGCTCTCAAAACTAATAAACGCATTTTACTGTACTGCGGCAACACAAAACATTTTCTGGTTTATGACAACAAAAGACACATTTTCCTGTACTTATGACCAAAAACAACACCACATTTTACTGTATCATAACAGCACAAAAGACACATTTGAAAGTACATTTCACACATTTACCGGTACTTTAACCTTATTAAAAAAGACATTTTTCTGTTCTATAATACGAAAAACAAAGATTTCCTAAACACTTTACTGAACGTTTTTCTATACTATAACGCAAAAGGACGTCAAAATACACCATAAGAATAACAGCACAAAACCGACATTTTACTAATGTATAACACCACGAAACGCACTTTTACTTTGAAACTATTATAATTTCACAATTTCATCATTTGAAATGATAATCTACATTTTAAAAAAAAAATCATACTAGTAAAAAAACAACACATTACACTGTTTTGTAACTATAATAACACCACAAAAAACATTCTACTGTTACACGAAAAACGCGTTTTACTGTACTACAGCAACACAAAACATTTTCTGTATTATAACCACAAAAGACTCATTTTGATGTATTTTGACTAAAAACTACACCACATAACAGCACAAAAGCCACATTTGAAAGTACATTTAACACATCTAACGGTACTTTAACCTTACAAAAGAACATTTTTCTGTTCTATAACACAAAAAGCAGTTTTCCTAAACACTTTTCTGAACGTTTTTTCTAGCCTAAAAGGCAAAACACCTTTACGTTTTACTTGAAATACAACAGCACAAAACAGACTGTTGTATAACACTACGAAACACATTTTTACCGTAATACTACTATAATTTCACAATTTTATCAATCCGTGTGAAAAGAACGTACATTAAAAAAAAAAAAAAAAACATAATTGCAAAAAAACACACATTACACTGTTTTGAAACACATAACTATGTCAACACTACAAAACACATTGTACTCTCAAAATTAAAAAAAAACGCATTTTACTGTACTGCAGCAACACAAAACATTTTCTGGTTTATGACCACAAAAGACACATTTTGCTATACTATGACCAAAAACCACACCACATTTTACTGTATCATAACAGCACAAAAGACACATTTGAAAGTACATTTAACACATTTAACACAATACTTTATCGTTATTAAGGAAAATTTTTTCAAGTTCTATAAAACGAAACACACAGATTTCCTAAACACCTTTCCGAACGTTTTTCTAGCCTATAATGCAAAAAGACCTCACAATTCAGCAGAAATATAACAGCACAAAACAGACATTTCACTTATTTATAACACTACGAAACACATTTTTACTTTGACTACTATAATTTCACAATTTCACACAAAAATTTTTTTCCTAATTACTTTTCTGAACGTTTTTCTAGCATACAACGCAAAACCCCTCACATATCACTAGAACTATAACAGCACAAAACAGACATTTCACTGTTGTATAACACTACGAAACACATTTGTACGACTACTATAATTTCACAATTTCACACAAATACAGTTTTCCTAATCACTTTTCTGAACGTTTTTCTAGCATATAACGCAAAAACCCCTCACATATCACTAGAACTATAACAGCACAAAACAGACATTTCACTGTTGTATATCACTACGAAACACATTTTTACCGTAAGACTACTATGATTTCACAATTTCACACAAATACAGTTGTCCTAATCACTTTTCTGAACGTTTTTCTAGCATATAACGCAAAACCCCTCACATATCACTAGAACTATAACAGCACAAAACAGACATTTCACTGTTGTATAACACTACGAAACACATTTTTACCGTAAGACTACTATAATTTCATAATTTCATCATTTCGTGTGATACGATCATATTTTAAAAAAATCATAATTGCAAAAAAACCCAACACATTTCAATGTTTTTTAAGAAATATCTATGATAACACAACAAAAAACATTCTACTCTCAAAGCCGAAAAACACTGCAGCAACAGAAAACACATTTTCCTTTACTATGACCAAAAAGCACTCCACATTTTACTGTATAATAACAGCACAAAAGACACATTTCAAAGTACATTTAACACATTTACCGGGACTTTAACCTTATAAAAGAACATTTTTTTGTTCAATAACACAAAAAACACAGTTTTCCTACTCCCTTTTCTGAACGTTTTTCTAGACTATAACGCAACCCCCCCTCACATTTCACTATATATATAACAGCACAAAACAGACATTTCATAACGTATAACACTACGAAACACATGTTTACTTTCAGATTACTATAATTTCACAATTTCATCATTTCAAATGATAATCTATATTTAGAAAAAAAATAATCAAAATGCACATTTTGTTCTACTATAACCGAAAAAACACAAGACTTAATACATAGCTTAACGTCTCAGATAGCCTATAACGCAAAAAGTCCCCACAATTCACTATAAATATAACAGCACAAAACAGACATTTCACTAATGTATAACATTACGAAACACTTTTTACACTAAGACTACTATAATTTCACAATTTCATCATTTCAAATGATAACCTTTTTTAAAAAATTTTTAAAAATAAATATACAGATTACACATTTTGTTCTACTATAACCTAAAATACAGAAGACACAACAGCTTAAAAGTGAGATTTCTTCTACTAAAACATCACAAAATGAACACAAAAAAGGAAATGAAAAAAACATTTCACGAACTTGTAACATCACAAAATTCATTGCGTCTACTATAACACCAAAACACGCACATTTTTCTAAACTACACCCAAAACACCCTTCATATTTTATTGTATCACAACAGCATAGAAAAGACTTCCAACTCCCCAAATCACATTTTTTTGCTATGCTGTTAACACTAGAAACCAACGGTTGACTGTACAAACATATTGCACTGACTTTTTTCAAAAAAAAAAGGGGCCCCGAAAAAAAACCCAAAATTTTTCAGTTTAAAAAAACAAAATTTTTTTTGAAAACACTGTCAGGGCATTCTACATTTTACATTTTCTATTAACACAAAAAGCCCTTTTTTTTGTATCACAACACCAAAAGGGGCACATTTGCCCCGTACTTTTTCCTAAACGGAACGGTTTTTTAAAAACCTTTCAAAACTTCACTTTTTAACTTTTCATAAAGCAACAACAACAAAGAATTTTTTTCTACTATAACACCTAAAACACATTTTGCTAAAGCAAAACAAACACACAGCAAACATGCTATAAAAAAAATAAATTTTTTTGTACTTGAAACACCATAGAACACATTTCGGGTTTAAAAGTTTTTTTCCTTTTTAAAAAAATCAGAACCGCATCATCATATTTTTAAAAAACCCCTCTAAAAAAACACTTTTTCAAACTATGGTTACAGAAAGTTTTTTGTACTAGAACACCAAAAAAAAATTTTATGTCCAAAAATAAAAAAATCCCACATTTTCGAATCAAAAAGCACAACAGCGGAAAAAAATCGGGGTCCCCCAAAATTTTTTTTTACATAGCCCAAAAAAAACTATACAAAATAGTGCATTGCTACAAAA
The DNA here is from genome assembly GCA_030674155.1 of Stramonita haemastoma. Taxonomy (NCBI): domain Eukaryota; kingdom Metazoa; phylum Mollusca; class Gastropoda; order Neogastropoda; family Muricidae; genus Stramonita; species Stramonita haemastoma. Next base: position 4,592,716 of record CM060342.1, on the reverse strand, counting down.
TTTTTTAACTTTCGGAAAATTTTCACATACACTTACATAATCCGAAAATAAAAAAAAAGGAAAAGAATCTGTGTTTTTCTGCACAGCCCAAAAAAATTCTTTTTTTAACAAAAAAGTTTACCCAGATGCAGACAAAACCCTGTGAGAGGTTTAGCTTGGGGCCCTGTAATATTTGCTATGGGCTTGACCCCCACACCTAAACCAGCGTACATTTTGGGTTTTAACAACTATTGAATTTAAAAATTTCTTGAATCGCAATTTTTAGATTTAACAGTAAATAACACTAAAAAAAACCCCCAAACAATTTTTTTATCCACACAAAACCCCATTTTACTGTACTACAACAGCACAAAAAGACTTTTTTTTCAAAAGAAAAAAATACTTTTTTAAAACCCCCAAAAAATTTTAAAAAAACATTTTTGTTTTTCCCCAAACACACTTTTTCTTTTCTTTAATAAAACTTTTAAAAATGTTCTAGGAAAAAAACAAAACATTCTTTACTGTACAAAATTTTTTTTCCCGTTTAAGACAAAAAAAAGTGAAAATTTATACTTTAAAAAAATTAAAAAACCCCTTAACTTCAAAACTTTTAAAAAAAAAAAATTTTTAAAAAACCCCCTTTTTTGCAAAATTCCCCAAAAAAAAAAATTTTTTGCGTTTTTTTAAAGTACTTTGAAAAAACCACCAAAAAAAAAAAAAGAAAAAAAAGGTTTTTTTTCAAAAAACCTTTTTCCCTCAATTTTTTTTTTTGAATCAAAATTTTAAAAAAGGGTTAAACTCCAAAAACTAAAACCTTTTGAAAAAAAATTTTTTTTCCCTAAAAAAAATTTACTTTTATCCAAAAAACAGGCCCCCAAAATAAAACCCCCCAACCATTAAAAAAACTACCTAAAAAAACCCTTTTTTTAACAATTTTTTCCCCCCTTTTTTTTCCAAAAAAACCCCCTTTGTTTTAAATAAAAAAACTTTTTAAAACCCCCCCAAAAACCAAAAAAACCCAAGTTTATTTTTTAATAGGGGTTTAATTTTCCCAAAAAAATTCGGGGCTAATTTTTTTTTTGTAAAAAGGGGAACAAAACCGGGGAAAAAACAAAAAAAAAATATTTTTTCACAAATTATTTTTTTTAACGGAAAATTTTTCCCAAAAAAAAGGGTTTTTTTTTAAAAATTTAAAAAAAACCCAAAACTCCCCTTTAAAAAAAAAAACCCAAAAATTTTAACCTGGGGAAAAAAGGGGGGGTTTTTTGGCGGTTTGGAATTTTAAATTGCCCGGGGGGAACCCAAAAAGGGGAAAAAAAAAGGGTTTTGGGTTGGATTTTTGGACCTGACAAAGGGGGAAAACCCCAAAGGGGGTTTTTTCCAAAATTTTGGAAACCTAAAAAACCAAAGGAAAAGGGGGGAAACTTTTTTTGGACCTGACGGGAAAAAAGGGGGGGTTTTTGGGGGTTGGAATTTGGGGGGTTTTTTAACCCCCCGGGGAAAAGTTGGAATTTTTAAAAAAGGGATTTTTGGCCCTAAAAAAATTTTTTTTTGAATGGGAAAATGGTGGGTTAAAAATTTTTTGGGCCGGCCCGGGGGAAAAAGGGGGTTTTTGGATTTGGGGGGACCACCGAAATAGGTGGATCTATTTTTAAACTCCCCCAATTTTAAAATTTTACCCAACCCGGGGGGGATAAAAAGGGTCCCCAAAAAAAAAAAACCCTTTCCCAAAAAAAACCCCAAAATTTGGGGTTTTTTAAAAAACAAACATTTTTAAATCCCCAAAAAAATTTTTTTAACCCCCTTTTAAAAAAAAAATTCCCATTTTCCCCTTCTCAAAAGGTTTTAATTTTTTCCACAAAAGGGGAAAAAAATTTTTTGGGGTGAAAGGAAAAATACAAAAAAAAAAATTTTTTGATTTTAACGAAAAAGGGGGGAAATTTAAAAAAACCCACAAAACATTTTTACCAAAACACAAAAATTTTTGATTAAACCCAAAAAAAAATTTTTTTGAAGGGGCCCAAAAAGGGCCCCAAATTTTTCCCTTTAAGGGGCGGAAAAAAAATTTTTTTGGGGATCAATTTTAAAGAAAAAACACCAATTTTTTGGGGGCAAAACCGGGGGAAAAAGGATAATTTCCCCAAATTTTAAAAATTTAAAAATTTTTGGGGTTTCAAAATTTTTTTAAACCCAAAAAAAGGGGAAAATTTTTCTGCCCAAAAAAAAATTTTTTTCCCTTTTTTTTAGGGGTTTTTTTTTGCCTTTAAAACCAAAAAAGGTAAATCAATTTTAAAAAAAACCCCAAAAACCCTTTTTTTGGAAAAACCCCTAAAAAATTTAAAAAATTTTGGGGAAATTTAAAAGGGGTTTTATTGAACCCCAACCTACCTTTTTTTTTGGGAAAAATTTCCCAAAAATTGGGGGAAAAAAAAAAACAAAAAAAAAAAAAAAAATTTTTTTTTCCCCAGGGGGGAAAAAAACAAAAAATTTATCTCCCAAAAAAAAAAGTTTTTGATTTTAGAACCCCAAAAAAAGTTTTTCCTGTTTGGGCCAAAAGGGGGAAAAAATTTTTGGGGTTTTTTAAACCAAAAAAAAAAATTTTACTGGTATTTTAAAGAAAAAGAAAATTTTTAAGGGGAAAATAACAATTTTCCGTTAAAAACCTTATTAAAAAAAAAATTTTTTTCCCCCAAAAAAAAATTTCAAAAAAAAAATTTTCCCTTTTAAATTTTTTACAAAAACCTTTTTAACTTTTTTGGGAACCCCAAAAAATTTTTAAAACACAAAAAATTTTCAATTTAAAACTAAAAACCCTTTTTAAAAATTTTCAATTTATAACCATTTAAAAAAATTTTTTCAAAAAAGGGAAAAATTCAAAAAAAAATCAAAAAAGAAAAAAAAACCCCATTTAAAAATTTTTAACAATTTAACAAAAAAAAAACCCCAAATTTCTTAAAGAAAAAAGCCAATTTTTGTATAACCCCCAAAAAAAAATTTTCCCGGGGGATTTAAAAAAAAACCCCCCAAAAAAACACCAATTTTGGGCTTATTAAAACCAAAAAAAAAACCCCCCCAAAAATTTTCCCCTTTTAAAAAAAACAGAAAAAAAGGGGAAAAAATTTAAAAGTACTTTTAAAAAAAATTTTTTTCCTTTAAAAATTTTTTCTTTAAAAAAAAACCCGTTTTCGTTTTAAAACCCTTTTTTAAAACCCTTTTTTTTTGCAAAAAAACAAAACCCCCCCAAAAATTTCACTATAATAAACAGCCCCCAAAAAAGCATTTCATTTTGATACACAACAAACAAAAGGGTTTTCTTTCCCAAAAATAATTTCAAAATTAAACAATTTTTTTTTAAAAAAAAAAAAAAATAAAAAAAAAAGAAGAAAAAAAAACCCAAAAAAATTTAAAAAAAAAAGTTTTTTAAAAAACCCAAAAAAAAAAAGGTTTTAAAAAAAAAAAAAAAAAAAAAAAAAAAAAAACCTTTTTAAAATTAAAAAAAAAAAAAAAAAAAAAAAAAAAAAAAAAAAAAAAAAAAAAAAAAAAAAAAAAAAACCCGGAAAAAAAAGAAAAAACCCCAATTTTTTTAAAAAAAAAATGAAAAAAATGGAAAAAAAAAAAAGAAAAACAAAAAAAAAATTTTAAAAAAAAAAAAAAAAAAAAAAAAAAAAAAAAAAAAAAAAAAAAAAAAAAAAAAAATAAAAAAAAAAAAAAAAAAAAAAAAAAAGGGAAAAAAAAAAAAAAAACCCCAAATAAAAAAAAAAAAAAAAATTTTTAAAAAAAAAAAAAAAAAAAAAAAAAAAAAAACCCAAAAAAAAAAAAAAAAAAAAAAAAAAAAAAAAAAAAAAAAAAAAAATTTCAAAAAAAAAAAAAAAAAAAAAAAAAAAAAAAAGGGAAAAAAAAAATTTTTAAAAAAAAAAAAAAAAAATAAAAAAGAAAAAAAAAAAAAAAAAAAAAAAAAAAAAAAAAAAAAAAAAAAAAATTTTTTAAAAAAAAAAAAAAAAAAAAAATTTTAAAAAAAAATTTTTTAAATTTTTTTTTTTTTTTTTTTAAATTTTTAAAAAAAAACACATTTTGGGGTTTCCCCTAAACCCAAAAATTTTCAAAAGGGGCCTAATCCATCCCCTTTAAAACCCCCCAAAAAAGACATTTTTTTGCATTATAACACATTTTAGGGGCCCCCCAAAAATCAAAAAATTAAACCCCCCCAAAAAAAAAACAGAAAAAAACCCCTTTCAGGGGAAACCCGTAACATCACAAAATTTTTTTTTCCCCCACTAAAAAAACCAAAACACGCAAATTTTTCAAAACTATAGCCAAGGCCCCCCTTTCTTTTTTCTGTATCATAACAGCAAAAAAAAAAAGGCCCCTTTCACTGCCCTTTAACACTTTTAAAGGGGTTAAATTTTAAAACCCCATAAAAGAATAGTTTTTCTATTCTATACACAAAACACATTTTAACCGAAGACAACTTTTAAATTTAAAAAAGGGCTTTTATTTCAAATGATAACCTACTTTTAAAAACCCGAAAATAAATTTTTTAAAAAAAAAACACTTTTTTTCTGTTTTGTAACACATAATTTTTGGGGGAAAACCCACAAAAAAAAATTTTTTTTTTTCAAAACTAAAAACGCATTTTTACTTACGCGCAACACAAAATTTTTTTTGGGTTTTAAAAGCCCCCCAAAAAAAAACAAAAATTTTTTGTACTTTTACCAAAAACCAAAAAATTTTTTAATTATCAAAACACCCCCAAAAAAGGGGGCCCCCAAAATTTAAAGTACAAATATATTTTCCCCCGGGAATTTTTTAAACCCCATTAAAAAATTTTTTTCCCCGTTCTATAACACGAAAAACACAGTTTTTCCCCCCAAAAAACGCTTCTAAAAGTTTTTTTAGCATAAAACCCAAAAAAAAACCCTTTAAAAAAATTTTTCCAGAATATAACCCCACAAAACCCCCCAAAAATTATACAAAAAAACAAAAATTTTTCGTTTTTACTTGAAGACTACTAAAATTTCCCCCAATTTCATTTTTTTAAACCAAAAAACCCAAATTTTAAAAAAAATCATAATGAAAAAAACCCCCACATTTCACTGTTTTTTTAACAAAAATTTTAAAAAAACTACAAAAAAAAAACCCTTCACTGGGGGGGGCCCCAAAAAAAAAAGCATTTTCACTTTTACCCCCCCAAAAAAAACAAAAGAATTTCCGAAAAATAAAACCCCAAAAGATTTCTTTTTTGGGTTTCTATGACCAAAAACTCACTTTTTAAAATTTTTGAAATTTTAATTTTTTAAACACAAAAGACACTTTTTTAAAAAAATATATTTAAAAAAATTTTTTAACCCCTATTTTTTTAAAGTTTCAAACAGAAGTTTTCTTTTTATGGGTTTTGGGCTAGGTGGGGCTGGGGGGTCACGCGCCTTCCCCAAAAGCAAAAAAGGGCCGGGTGGGGTGTGCGGGGTTTCGTACCCCGTTTGGACCCAAAACTTTTTCCCCATCAATTAAAACCATGAGTGGTGGTTGGCGCAAGTCTTTCGGATGGGGACGATAAACCGAGGTCCCGTTTTGTTACCATCACTATTTAGCGCACGTAAAAGAACCCCACCCCCAACAAGTCCCTGGCAAAATTCTGTAGAAAAAAGCCACCTGATAGGGAAAAAATACATTTGGGCAGCAGGAAAAAGAAAAAAAATGGGTAGGCGCTGCACTTGTGGCGCCGCGCCTCCCCGGGGAGAGAGCCCGAATTTTAAACGCAAAAATCGCCGTGACATAAAGTGGTACAAAAATACAAAATCCCCAAAAAAATATAAAAAATTAACACAAAAAACACAGTTTTCCTTTAAATACTTTTTCTGAACGTTTTCTAGTTATAAGGGGAAAAAACCCTCACAGTCACTTTGTCACTAATAAAAATTTTTCCCGGGAAGACTACTATAATTTAAACAATTTCATCTTTCCGTGGATAAAACCTCCTTTTAAAAAAAAAAATCTTTTATTGGAAAAAAATTACATTTCTCTTTTAAGATATAATTAAAAACACACAGAAACATTTAACTCTCAAAACTCTCAAAAAAAAGTCACAAAGTCAAAACAAAAACACATTTTACGTAAGACTACTAAAATTTTTTAAAGGTTCATCATTTTCAAAGATAACCTATATTTTTTTAAAATCATATTTGCAAAAAACACACATTTCACTGTTTTTGTAACTAGAAACACTAAACAAAACATTCTACCTCAAAAACTAAAAACGCATTTTACTTTTATGCAGGAACACAAAACATTTTTTCTGTTTTTTAAAGACCCAAAAGTCATTTGCTGTACTAAAAACAAAACCCACACCACATTTTTAGTATCATAACAGCACAAAAACACATTTGAAAGTATATTAACACATTTACCGGTACTTTAACCTTATTAAAGAACATTTTTCAGTTCTAAAACACGAACATTACAGATTTCCTAAAACCTTCATCATTCAAATGATAACCTTTTATAAAAAAAAATTTTTTTAAATTTTTACAGATTACACATTTTTTTACTATAACCGATAAACAGAAACAAAGCCCGAAAAGAGAGATTTGTTCTACTAAAACATCACAAAATGAACACAAAAAAAGCAAATGAAAACATTTCACAACCTGAAACACCAAAACTCATGCGTCTTCAAAAAACACCAAAACACGCACTTTTTCTAAACTACACCCCAAAAACACCCCCCAAATTTTATTTTTATCCGACAGCATAGAAAAAAACTTTCAACTTCCCCAAAAACCCCATTTTTACAAAGCGTTTACACAAAACCAAAGGTTGAAATGTACAAACATATTGCACTGGGCTTTTTTCAAAATTTAAAGTCCCCGAAAACACACACATTTCACTGTTTCTAACCATAACTGTAAAGATAACACTGTCAAGGCAAACTACATTTTACAGTACAATTTAACACAAAAAGACATTTTCTTTATCACAACCACATTTTTTCGTACATTTCGGTTCTTTTAAACCATACAAAACCCTTAAAACATTTACTATATCATAACAGGGAAACAACAACAACAAAAACACCATTTTCACGTACACTTAACGCATTCAAGGTAAATTGAGACTTATAAAAGAACTTTTTTTCTGTTCAAAGACCCCAAGAAACAGTTTTCCTAAACACTTTTTTGAACGTTTTTTCTAGCCTTTTAACGCAAAAACACCCTCGTATTTGACAATAAATATAACAGCATAAAACAGCATTTCACGTTTTTAAAACACTTACAAAACCCCAAAATTTACCTTAAAACTACTTTTAATTTCAAAGGTTAAACATGTTTAAATGCCCAAATTTGAAAAATAAAAATCAGGATTGCAAAAAACCATTTTTGTTTTGTAAACACCTAATTTTAATAACCCCTACAAAAAACAATCCTACTGTAACACTAAAAAACGCATTTTACTGTTACTGCAGCAAAAACAAAACATTTTCTGGTTTAAAAAACCAAAAAAAAAGACCCTTTTGCTGTTAAATATGACCAAAAACCAAACCACATTTTACGGTTTTCAAACCCCAGAAAAGAGCATTTGAAAGTACATTTACCACATTTAACCTTTCTTAAGCATCAAAAAGAACAATTTTTTCTTTCATAACACAAAAAAACCAGTTTCCTAAAACACTTTTCTGAAACGTTTTTTAGCCTATAACGCAAAACACCCTCACTTTTTCCCATAAAATTAACAGCACAAAAACATAATTTCAATTTTTGTATAACCTTACAAAACACATTTTTTTCCGAAGAAAAACTATAATTTTAAAGGTTCACATTTCAAATGATAACCCTTTCATTTAAAAAAAAATTGCAAAAACACATTTCACTGTTTTGAAAACTAAGTGTAAGAACACTACAAAAAAAAATTTCTACTGGAAACAAAAAAAAAAAAACGCATTTTACTGTACGCAGCAACCCAAAACATTTTCTAGTTTATACCCAAAAGACAAAATTTTCCCTGTACAGGACCAAAAACCACAACACATTTTACTGAAATCATAACAGATATGTACTTTTGACATTTTTAAAAACGATAAATATACTGTAACCGATACTTTACATGCCCATTTTCCTTTTCTGAAATTTCATAAAAAAAAAACTTTTTCAAAAAACTAGAGCGAAAAAATCCCGACTTTGCAAATGCACAAAACGACCATTTCACTGTTATCAAACACTGTAAAATACATTTCTACCTGTACCGTAAAAAATTTTTCTAACTTTGCTAACAAATTCACAGTATTTTTTCAAAAATTTTGCAAAATGTTTTGCACAAATTTTCTGTATCTGAAAAGACACATTTGGTTCTACTATAACCAAAAACAACACAAGATCGGGATATATCTTAAAGTCAAAAGACATTTGACCATTTTACCTACTTAAAATCACAAAATTAACACCAAAAACAAAAACACAACAAAAAACATTTCACGAACCGTAACATCACAAAATCATTGTCTGTACTATAACACTACAAATGCACATTTTCCTAAAATAGCCAAAACACCCCTCACATTTACTTTTCATAACAGCACAAAAAAGATTTTAAAAACCAAAAAAAAACACATTTTTGCCTTTGCATTACTACAGAAACCAACGGGTTCACGAAAAACATATTGAATTGCACCCGATTTATATCTATATCTTTATATATCTATATATATCTACAATGAATTTATTTTTTTAAATTTTTATTCGAGGATTACAGAATAAGCAATCATGTGCTTTTTTGAACCCGACCAGGAATACCCAGCAGATGTTGGACCCGACCAGGGAAAAGTGGGTTTTGGTATTGGACCCTACCAAGAACTGGTTTGTTTTTAATTTTGGACCTGAAGAAAAAAAGGCTCAATTTTGTACGAACAGGAAATGAGGGGTTGATTTTGGAGCTAACCAGGGAATGATCATTGGATTTTGGACCTGCAGGAAATGGTGGTTTTGAATTGGACCGACCGGAAATGGTGGGTTTGATTTTGGGGCCGACCAGGAAAAATGGTAAGTTTTGATTTTGGACCTGACCAGGAAAAAGGTGGTTTCGGTTTGGACCTTACCGGAAATGTGGGTTTGATTTTGGACCGAAACCCGAAAATGGAAAGTTTTGTTTTGGACCGACCAGGAAATGGTGGGTTGGAGTTTGGAATGACCAGGAAAGGTGGGGTCTTTTAAACAAACAAAATGAGGTTTGGTTTGGACCAGACCCAAGAAAATAGCGGGTTAGAATTTTTAGACAAAACAAAGATGACTGTCCCGGGAAAAGGGGTGGATCAGATTTGGACTTGAAATGAATTGATGGGGCCGATTTTTGGACCTTTACCGAGAAAAGGGGGGAACAGATTTTTGGATCTGACCAGGAAAAAGGAAGGTTTGATGTTGGATCTGGCCAGGAAAGGGACCTGAACCAGGAGAAGGGGGGGATCAGATTTTGGAACCTTACCAGAAAAAGGTGGTTTCGTATTTGGACCTGCCAGGAATTTTTGTGGGTTTTGGGTTTTTTGTTTTTTTTTTTAAAAAAGAATTTTTTAGGAATATTGGGTTTGTATTACAAACAACAAAAGAGGTTGGATTTGGACCGACTAGAAAATATTGGGTTACATTTGAGACAAAATTTTCAAAGAGGTTGGGTTTATTTTAACGGGAATTAGAACAGGTGGGTTTGGTTTTTAACCCAAAACTAATAACAGGTGGGATTTTAGAAAGATGAAAAAAGGGGGGGTTAGACTTATTTGGCCTGGGCGAAAAAAGGGGGATTGGAAATTTGGGGACCCCCGGGCGAGAAAATGTGGGGTTTTGATTTTTGACCGGAAACCCGGAAAGGGGGGGGGTTTGGGGGCCTGAAGGAAAACTGGGAAAATTTTGGACCGACCAAGGAAATGGTGGGGGGATTTTTGGAACTCTTGGAACCACCAGGAATAGGGGATCAGATTTAGCCCCAACCATGGAATGTTGGGTTGGATTTTGGGGCCGACAAGGAAATTTAAAGGGGTTGGGTTTTTGGACCTGACCAACAAAATACTGTCAGATTTTTTTACATTTACCAAAAATGGGGGCTGCAATTTTCGGACCTGACAAGGGGAAAAAAGGGGGTTGGATTTGGACCTGGGCCAGGAAAGGGTGGGCGGATTTTGGGAAAATGCCAGGAAAAATGGTGTTAAATTTTGAACCAACCAGGAAAAAGGTGGATCAGATTTTGGTCCTGACCAGGAAAAGGGGGTTGGATTTTGGGGCTTGAACCGGGTGAATTTGTGGGTTTGAATTTTGACCTATCTGGAAAGGTGGGTTGGATTTTGGACCGACCAAAATAGGGGGTTGTCTTATACAAAACACAATATTAGGTTTTAATTGGACCGACCAAAAAATGGTGGGTTAGATTTGAGACAAAAGTACAAAGTTGAATTTTGGATGGGTTACGGAAAATGTTTGGGGGGATTTTTAACCCAACGAATAACAGGTGGACTTTGTCCAAGGGGAAAAAGGTGGGTTGACAGAATTTTTGGACCTGACCAGGAAAAGGGGGTAATAAAATTTTTGACCCACCAAAAAAGGTGATCAAAATTTTTGGACTATCCGGAAATTGGTTGCTTGGAATTTTGGACCTGACAAGGAAAAGACGGACAAAATTTTTAAACCTGACCGGGGAAAGGGTGGGTTGGATTTTGGCCCTGACCTGTAATTGTGGATTGGACTTTGGACCTGACCAGGAAAATGGTTGGGTTGTTTGGGACCTGACCAGGAAAAGGTGGGTTAAAATTTTTGACCTGCCCCGGAAAAGGTCGATCAGATTTTGGACTTAACCAAAAAAATGGGGGTTGGAATTTGGCCCTTTATCAGGAATAGGTGTGTTGATTTTTGGACTGTTGGACCTCACCAGCAATAGGTGGATCAGATTTTGGACGGACCATGGAATGGTGGGCGGATTTTGACCTGACCGGGAAATGGTGGTTTGATTTTTGGACCTGACTGGGAAATATGATCACCTTTTGGACCTGACCAGGAAATTGTGGGTTGGTTTTTTGGACCCTACCAGGAATAGGTCGGTCTGTTTTACAAACACAAAAAGAGGTTGGATTTGGGACCTGCCAAAAAATATGGGTTAGATTTAGACAAAACGACATGTGGTGGGTTGCATTTGGACAGGAATAGTAAAATTGGGTTGGTTTTTTTAACCCAACCAATGAAAGGTGCACTTAAGATGATGAGAAAAGGAGGGAAAACTGAATTTTGGACCTGACCGGGGAAATCTGGATCGGATTTTGGCACCCGTCCAGGAAAAGATGAATGAGATTTTTTACCTATCCAGGAACGGTTGAATTGTGTTTGGACCTGACCAGGAAAAGGTGGATCAGTTTTTGGGGACCTGACCAGGGAAAGGTGGGATTATTTTGGACCTTACCAGAAAATAGGTGGATCAGATTTTGGGACCGGGCCAGGAAATTGGGGGTTTGGGAAATTTTGGACCTAACCAGGAAATAAAGGGTTAGATTTTGGAACTGACTAGGAAAAGTGGATCAGATTTTGGACCTCATCAGGAAAAGGTGGGTTGGATTTGGGGACCTGACCAGGAATATGTGGGTTGATTTTTGGACCTTTGGACCTGACCAGAAACAGGGGATCAGATTTTCAACCTGACTGTGGAATGGTGGGTTGGTTTGAACCTGACAAGAAAAATGGTGGGTTTTAAATTTGGACCGACCAGGAAAATTGGATAAGGTTTTTAAACAAACCAGGAAAGGTGGGTTGCAATTTGGACCCGACCAGGAATTGGTGGGTTTGATTTTTAGACCTGGCCAGGGAAAGGTGGATCAAGTTTGGACCGACAAGGAAATGGAGGAATGGTTTTGGACTTTCCCCGGGAAAAGTGGGTTTGATTTTGGACCTGCCCTTTGGAAAAGTTGATCAGATTTTGGGACCTGCCAGGAAAAGTGGGGTTCATTTTGAACCGACAGGAAAATGTGGGTTTGTACTACAAACACAAAATGATGTTGGTTTGGACTGACCATAAAATAGTGGGTTTGAATTTAGAAAAAAACCTATGAAGAGGTGGTTTGCCTTTTTGGACCTGCCCAAAAAATAGGTGGTTAAATTTTGGACCCGACCATGAAACGGTAGGGTTTGTTTTGGACCTGACCAGAACAGGTGGGTTGATTTTTTGGACCGACAAAAAAAAAAGAGGGGCTGGAGGTTTGGAGGAAAAAGTGATTTGGATTTTTCATTGCACCAAAACTGTTTTAGAAACAAACACATTTTACTGTACTTTAACATCAAAAATACAATTTAACTGGGAAAATTCACAAAAAAAATATTTTTAACCCCTGTTTAACACTACAAAACGGATTTTCAGTTTCATAACACCAAGAAAAAAGAAAAAAGTGCCCGCACTCATAGAAAATTACAGATTACAGATTACAAAGCCTTTTTTTTGTACACCTCAAATTGCAGATTTTTTCTTCACTATAAAAAAAAGAAAAAAAGAAAGAAAAAACCAACAGACAAATAAGAACATAAATGCACAAAACACATTTCAATCTCATAACACACAAAAAACCCCCACGTTTATTTTTTCTGGGAACACTATTAACACCAAATTTTATTAACGTCTTTTACAACACCCCTACACAAAGACATTGCACTGTCTTTAGTTTTACCAAAAAGAAACATAAATGCACTAAACACAATTTCTCTCTGTTTATTATAAGTAACACTACCAACAAAGCTTTTTTCCTACACGTAAAATTTTTTACACTGTAGCACAAACACATTCCATGTTGTGTGTGTTGTGTGTGTGTGTTGTGGGGTGTGTTGGGGGTTGTTGTGTGTGTTTTGTGTGTGTGTGTGTGTTTGTGTGTTGTTGTGTTGTGGTAACAATAACAACAACCAAAAAACAATAACAATAACAACAATAATAACAATAACAATAAACAATAACAATAACTTTTATTTTAGTTTTTTGCGGCCATAAAAAGCCCATAGGAACAACATTTAAACATGAAATTTCATGTATGGTGAACATTATTACTTCTGATATCTAAACATTTAGTAAGAAATAATCCAACTTTAAACATCAAACTAGGTCTAGTGCAACATACAAAGAAGCTGAACTTTAAGAGTTGATGGAAATCTGTATGTAATACAAAGGAAATACATTTTCTTGTAAGCACAGCATATTTAGGGCATACAAGCAAAAAGTGACAAAACATCTTCAATTTGTTTGACCATCACACTGTGAGCAGAATGGATCTGTAATTGGTTTACCATAACGTGAAATTCCATTTAAAGGCAATCTGTTTGACCTTAGTAAACATATAGCTCTACGATATTCTAAAGATTCCACTTTACATACATAGCTTGCTCTACAGATAATCGGATGATAATCTAAATAGTCAGGGTATACTGATAGAGAATCATGCCTTTTTTTGTTTGTACACATCCTGTATTCGTCTTTTAAATTCCTTTATGAAGGATGAAGAACTACCACAGTTCTGCATGTCCAAACAAAACCAAATCCATGGTACAAAGAATCTTCCTATCATGGGTAACCCAATTTGTTCCCCCTGCTTCATCCTGTTTACACAACATATTGTAACATTGTCTGGGATATCTAATGATCGGCATATCCAAAAGCTTTAGCCAATATTTGATTACCCTGGTGACAGTTGTCAACAAAAATGGGGTATCGACCACATTCACCAAGGCAAATGTTATTTTGAACATCTCTGCCGACCCCTAGGACCATTTTGCATTTTTTTTACCTGTATTTTTTCAATGTCAGTAAATTGCCGAAAACCCCAAATTTCAGAACCATAGAGGAGGATTGGTTTTACCTTTGTATCAAAAAATACTAAAAACTGTAGCATGCTGGAAGATTCTTTAACCTGAAATACAATCTTTTGATTCCCAGCAACAGCCTTCAATGCTTTTCCAGAGAGATTTTCAACACATTTTGACCAGTTCAGTGTTGAACCAAAAACTACACCCAAAATAATTTATAACTAGATTCTACTTGTATCTGCTTTCCTGAGTAGCACCATTTTTCAGACTTTTTAAATAAATCCACCATTTTTAAAGACAACTACTTTAGTTTTCTCCATATTTACAGAAAGTCCCCATTTGTTACAATAATTCTCTAAAAGTTTATCTTTTTTGCAGGTCTACAATTGAATCTGAAACAATAGCAATGTCATCTGCATACATAAGTAAAAATATGCCAAGAGGCTCAGAAAATAATCTATGCCTTGATAATCAGATCTAGTGAACTCTGACTCTATTCAGAAATAAAAATTGAAAAACAATAATGGACTCAGCATACACCCTTGTCTTACACCAGAAATACAATCAAAAATTCAGTAATGTGTGATCCAACTCTCACAGCTGCTTTCACACTTTTGTACATACTTTGCAGCGTCATAACATCTTACCATGAACTCCCTTTTGTAGTAACAGAAAAAAAGTTTCATCCTATCAACACTGTCGAATGCTTTTGAAAAATCAACAAAAAGGGGGTAAAATCTCCCCCTTTCTTTGTTAGATACTTTTGTATAGAGACTGAAGTGTGAATATTTGATCTATAGTGCCGTAACCTTTACGAAAACCAGCTTGTGCTTCTGGAATTAAGTGGTGCAGTTTCACAAAACTTTGTCAGGTCTTTCATTCAGAATTGTACAATACAGCTTACCAATAATTTTTCAACAATGAAATACCCCTATAATTATCAACCTGTGCAGTTTTTGCCTTTTTTTATGCAGGGGAAAAATCAATGCATGTGACCAGCTTTCTGGGTATGTACCTGATCAAAATACTGTGTTGAACAAAGGCAGTAAGAATCTGACATGAATGTCAGTGGCATGTTTTGGAAAAAATCTGACATCAAACCATCAGGACCAGAGGTCTTACCACTTTTCAGTTTATTCAAAGCTGTTAAAAAATTCACTCTCAGTGATCTCATTACTAAGCTCTGAATCAGCACAATTTTCACAATTATTGAGGTCATGCATAGTCATCCTATTTTCAACTTCTGCAGTAAAATCTGGATCATCTATGAGTGTTGATTTGAGGAGGAACAGTGATTTGAAATAATTCAAACCATTTGCGTGGTGATATTTCATTTGATCTGCTTGGTTTCAAAGATGTCAGTGCTTTTAATTTTTGCCAAAAAGCTCTGGAGTTCCTACTCATGCATAAATCATTTCAGATCCTTCAAAATTTTGTTGTTATGTTCAACTTGTTTCCTCTTACACAAGGATTTGAAACTTTTCTTTTGAAGTAGGAAAGCATCCAAGTCTTCCTGAGAGTTTGTTGCATCTAAAACTTTTCAGTAGATTGTACTTAACTTGTTTACTTTCTTCACAGTCATTTTCCCACCAAGGTGGCTGAGAGTGAAATTTAAAGCTTTTCTTCTGCCTGAGTTTCATATTTTCTGCGCATTCTGTATGAAAGAAATGTAAAGTTCGCATGCATCATCAATATTTCTACAGAGAGCTGCAGTGAAGTTTTTCAAATACAACTTGTACACAGTCAAGGAGATTATTCTGAAATAAACTGGCACTGTCATCTTTCCATACATATTTTGACATTTCTTCTAATTCTATTTCTTCTTCACAGATTTCTTCATTAGACTCCATAAGAAATGAAATGACAATTGGAAAATGGTCTGACTCACATCTATTAGCAACAAACATGTCAACAATACTTTGAACAAATAAAGTAGTCAACAATACTCCTGCCGCTGTTTGCAACGCAAATTATTTCCCCTTCTTTATCACTCTGTGATCTGCCATTTACAATAACCAAGTCAAATTCCTTACACAATTCCAATAACTTTTTACCAAAATGTTCACACTTTCATCTTTCGATTTATGACTAACCAGTGTCGTATTATCAGACAATTCATTTAAATCATCCAATAGTTGAATGTGTGTCGCCATATTCTGTGTCAAACATCAGAAAGATTACCAGTGCGGGCATTGAAGTCTCCACATAACAACCATGGGAGATCAGGATACATATTCATGATTTGTGTCATATAATTTTCTAGAATTTCAAATCCTGCCATATTGTTTTCATTGTATATTACCGAGCGTTCTGGAGCTACATAAACAAAACATGCAAGAATGTCAGAAAAAGAGTTGAAAACACATTTACTCACTTTTAGAAAAAACCAGTCCTCTGCCTTGTCCAATACCCTTTCCACGTATTGTGAAATTACTCTTAGAACCACACTGCCACGCCCCTTTTAGTCGTTCAGTACGTGGACAGAAAAATACTGTATAATCTGAGAACGCACTCTCAATTGCACTTTTACCACATGACCATACTTCCAAAATGCAAAGATTTTAAACTTTTGACAAAAACTGTTTTAAACGACAAACAATTCAATTTTCTTTTCAAACCTTGAATATTCCAACTTCATGATCTGAAAAAAAAGACTGTGTATATTGCATGTGTGTGTTTGTCTTCTGTGTATGTGTATCATCCGTCTTTTCATTTGACACAGTATAAGGAAGGGAGGTAGAGGATTCTTTGGAAATCTTTTCTCCTAGGAAATTTGGGCCGGCCAGATCTTTATTTTTGCTGCCGTTCTTTTAGTCCCTGGGTAGCTGCGTCATACACAAAAGACTTACCGTCAATCACCAGACAGTCGTACCTCAGAAAAGGCGTGTTTCTTTTCCGATTTCGCCTTCTTCAGAAAGGGCAGCAGCAGGCGACGAGCATCCCGAACTCTCTTGGAGAAATCTTCCCCAATGAAGATGGTTTTCCCTGCACTGCCGTCCTTCAGTTTCTTCTTCTCTTTCAGAACACGCTGCTTGTCCTTGAACTTTGAGAAGCATGCGATGATGGGTGAGTTCGGATCGTTGCCCAGGCGGTGCACGCGTTCAAATTCCCGTCTCCTTCAATTTTCAGCTGGTTGTGAAGGACATCTTGCACAGCTTTTCACAGTCATCCCATGTTTCTGGCTGTGGTGTTTGACGCTTTAGTCCATTGAAGATCAAATTATTCCTCTTTGATCTTCCTTCAAGATCATCCAACTTCCTCTCCGACTCCCCCAACCTGTCCAACAGTTCTTTGTTCTGCTGCTTCAGCGCTTGTTTTCCTCTTTCAGATCATTCACGGACTGCGACAGCTGGCTGACTTCATCTCGGATTCCAGAAACAGAGGCACTGAGCGAGTCTAGCCGATTGTTGATGGAGTCAAATCTGCCAGAAAAATCCTCCTTTATGCCAGTCAGAGCTTCCAACAGTGAAGTCAGAGTCGGCTCTGTTTGCTGCTTGTCTTTTTCAGAATCTTTTTCAGAATCTTTCCCCCCTCCTGAAGTTTCGTGGGTAAACTCCTGCCCGACATGCTAAGACGAGACTGCTTGGTATTCTTAGGCCAAGGGTTCATTTCCACATCCCTGCAGAAGCGTGGCCACAAGCATCACCATTGTGCAAACGACAAACGCATGCTGACTGGTTCAATCATTCCACTGCATACTCCTTTGCTCGCTTGGCTCGCTTGTACATAAAAACAGAGAAAAGTCCACAGAAATCCTCCACATTTTGCTCTGAAACTCAGAGGGCATGAAGGCATACCTTTGACGAGACTATGTAGTGAAAAATTACGGTGAAAAATTATATATTATTTGCGTTAATTAACAATTAATTAACAAATATAGAGAGCAATGCTGAAACACGTCCGACTTCAGTGATGAACGCAGTTCACCCCCTGTGTGTGTGTGTGTTGTGTGTGTGTGTGTGTGTGTGTGTGTTTGTGTGTTGTGTGTGTGTGTTTGTGTGTGTGTGTGTGTGTGTGTGTGTGTTGTGTGTGTGTGTGTGTGTGTGTGTGTGTGTTGTGTTTGTGTGTGTGTGTGTTTGTGTGTGTGTGTTTGTGTGTGTGTGTGTGTGTGTGTGTGTGTGTGTGTTGTGTGTGTGTGTGTGTGTTGTGTGTGTGTGGTGTGTGTGTGGTATGCATTGTACTGCACTGCACATTTTCTTGATGACATTTCTCTTATTTTACTTTTATTCTCTAGCAATGTAATATGCTGTGTATTGTATGTGCATATATTTTTCATTATTTTTTTTTATACTAGGCAAATTTTTCACGTTCATATGTAAACATACTGAAATCGATTTGATTGTACAGGGCGGTGAGCCCATGTTTTTTGGAATTCGCGCTATATAAGCCTCCATTTTATGATGATGATGATGATGATTGTTATAAGATATAACACCATAAAACATAACCTATTCAACTATAAACCACATAACACAGCAAAAACACATTTTACATATTACAATACAACAAAACACATTTTATTCTATTAGAGACCATTATGCAGCCACCAACATTTTCCTGACTTCTAACAATACAAAACATGTTTCTCTGTCCTATACCATATTGTATTTTAACACAGTCATACAAAAGACATTCCACTTTAATGTAACACTACAAACATTTTCTGTACTACAAACATATTTTCCACCAAAAAACCATTTCTTAAAATATAGCTCGAAAATTTTACATTTTAGTCCACTAAAACAGATCAAAATAGAGATTCCATTGTGCTAATACTCTACAAAACATGTCTTTACTGTACTGTGGGATACAAAACCGTGTTCACTATACTAAAACACAAGTACATTTTACTGTAACACGACATTTATAACACTACGAAACATTTTTACTTTCACTAATATAATTTCACAATTTCACCAAAAAAGCTTTTCCTAAAACTTTTCTGAACGTTTATCTAGCATATAACGATAACCTCCCTCACATATCACTAGAACTATAACAGAAACACATTTATTACGTAAGACTACTATAATTTCACAATTTCAAACAAATACAGTTTTCCTAATTACTTTTCTGAACGTTTTTCTAACATACAACGCAAAAACCCCTCACATATCACTAGAATATAACAGCACAAAACAGACATTTCACTGTTGTTATAACACTACGAAAACACATTTTGTACTTTGACTACATATATTTCACAATTTCACACCAAATACAGTTTTCCTAATCATTTTTCTGAACGTTTTTCTAGCATATAACGCAAAAACTCTTACATATCACTAGAACTATAACAGCACAAAAGAGACATTTCACTGTTGTATAACACTACGAAACACATTTGTACATTGACTACTATAATTTCACAATTTCACACAAATACAGTTTTCCTAATCACTTTTCTGAACGTTTTTCTAGCATATAACGCAAAACCCCCTCACATATCACTAGAACTATAACAGCACAAAACAGACATTTCACTGTTTGTATATCACTACGAAACACATTTTACGGTAAGACTACTATAATTTCACAATTTCACACAATACAGTTGTCCTAATCACTTTTCTGAACGTTTTTCTAGCATATAACGCAAAACCCCTCACATATCACTAGAACTATAAGAGCACAAAACAGACATTTCACTGTTGTATAACACTACGAAAACACATTTTTACCGTAAGACTACTATAATTTCATAATTTCATCATTTCGTGTGATACGATCATATTTAAAAAAAATCATAATTGCAAAAAACCCACAACATTTCAATGTTTTTTAAGAGATATCTATGATAACACAACAAAAAAACATTCTACTCTCAAAGCCAGAAAACACATTTAACTGTACTGCAGCAACAGAAAACACATTTTCCTTTACTATGACCAAAAGCACCACATTTTACTGTATAATAACAGCACAAAAGACACATTTCAAAGTACATTTAACACATTTACCGGGACTTTAACCTTATAAAAGAACATTTTTTTGTTCAATAACACAAAAAACACAGTTTTCCTACTCCCTTTTTCTGAACGTTTTTCTTAGACTTAAACGCAAAACCCCCCCCCACATTTCACTATTTATAACAGCACAAAACAGACATTTCATAGGTTTAAACTACGAAACACATGTTACTTTCAGATTACTATAATTTCACAATTTCATCATTTCAAATGATAAACCTATATTTAGAAAAAAAAAATCAAAATGCACATTTTGTTTACTATAACCGAAAAAAACAAAGATTTAATCATAGCTTAACGTCTCAGATAGCCTATAACGCAAAAAGTCCCCACAATTCACTATAAATATAACAGCACAAAACAGCATTTCACTAATGTATAACATTACGAAACACTTTTTACACTAAGACTACTATATTTCACAATTTATATTTCAAATGATAACCTTTTTTTTTATTATATTTTTTAAAAATAAATATACAGATTAACATTTTATTCTACTTAAACCTAAATACAGAAGACACAACAGTTAAAAGTGAGATTTCTTCTACTAAAACATCACAAAATGAACACAAAAAAGGAAATGAAAAAAACATTTCACGAACTTGTAACATCACAAAATTCATTGCGTCTACTATAACACCAAAAACATGCACATTTTTCTAAAAATACACCCAAAACACCCTTCATATTTTATTGTATCCAACAGCATAGAAAGACTTCCAACTCCCCAAATCACATTTTTTTGCTATGCTGTTAACACTAGAAACCAACGGTTGACTGTACAAACATATTGCACTGACTTTTTTCAAAATCAGAAGTCCAGAAAACACACACATTTCACTGTTTCATAACTCATAACTGTATGATAACACTGTCAGAAGCATTCTTACATTTTACAGTACTATTAACACAAAAAGACATTTTCTGTAATCACAACACCACAAGACACATTTGACTGTACATTTCAAACATTAACGGTTCTTTAACCATGCAAAACTTACAATTTTACTGTATCATAACAGCAACAAAACATAAACACAAACACCCCAGTTTACTATGCTATAACAAACTCAGTTCACTGTACGTGAAATATCATAAAACATGGGTTTACTGTTCAAAAGCTATTTTACCTGTTAAAACATCAGAACGCATCATCATACTTTACAACCACTCTACAAAACACATTTTACTAAACTATGCTGTTAAGAAAGCCTTTTAGTACTAGAACACCAGAAAACACATTTTTCTGTACTACATCAAAACTCCACATTTTCAGAATCAGAACTGCACAACAGGGGGAATAATCTGGATGCAGAATCCTTTGTTACATAGTCATGAACTATACAAGAATAGTGCATTGCTACAGATATATAACTTTCTGCAGTTAACATATCATTACATAATCACGAAGATCAATGAAGGAAATGAATCTGTGTGCAGAATGGCAGCCAAACAATTCTTTGTTACAACATGTATTTATCCCAGATGCAGACAAAAACCCCTGTGTAGAGCGTTTAGCATTTCTCATGTATATTTCCGACACCTAAACCAGCGTACATCTTGCTGTACTACTATTAATTTCACATTTCTGGAATCGCAACTTCAAAAAAACTGCAGATTTTACAGTCCAGTACATTACTGTATACACTACAAAAACCCAATTACTTTCCCATCACACTACAAAAACATTTTACTGTACTACAACAGCACAAAAGAAATTTTCTCGAATGTAACAATACTGTTAAACACCATTAATTAAATACATTTTGCTTTACTACAAACACACTGTTTACTATGCTTTAATAAAACTCTTCACTGTTCTAGGAAACAACAAAACATTCTTTACTGTACAAACATATTTTCCGTTTAAGACAACAAAGCGCATCCATACTTTACAACCACTCTACAAAAACACCTATGCTATTACAGAAAGCGTTTTAGTATTAGAACACCAGAAAACACAGTTTTCAAACTCCCTCATTTTCAGAATCAGAACTGTACTCAACTAACCTTTGAAAAAACACACATTTTACTCCATCATAACAGCACAAAACACACATTAAAACACTACAAAACACATTTTACAATACTCTATTTCAAAACACTGTTTACTCTACTAAACACAAAAACATTTTTACTATAATATGTAATACCATTCAGGTAATTTATTGTAAAAAGAAACAACGGGGAAACACATATTTCACCATATTTTAAAGGGATTACAAAATCGTTTAAACTTTACAACTACATAAAAAAAAAACACCAAATTTTACTGAATGGTGCGTTGGATTTTGAACATAAGGAAAGGGTGGATTGGTTTTTGGACCTGACCAGGAAAATATGGATCAGACTTTGGACCTGACCAGGAGAAGGTGGATCAGATTTTGGACCTGACAGGAATGGTGGGTTGGATTTTGGACTAACCAGGAAAAGGTGGATCAGATTTGGACCTAACCATGAATGGTGGGTTGTTTTTTGGGACCTGGTTTGGACCTGTTGACGACCATGAATAGGTGGATTTTTTTGAAATTGACCATGGAATGGTAGGTTGCATTTTTGGACCTGACCAGGAAATGGTGGATCTGATTTTGGACTGACCAGGAAAAGGTGGGTCGCATTTTGACCTGACCAGGGATATGTGGGTCTGTATTACAAACACAAAATGAGGTTCGATTTGGACCTGACCAGGAAAAGGTGGATTGGATTTTGGACCCTCCAAGAATCAGATTTTGGACCTCACCAGGAAATGGTGGGTTGAATTTTGGACCTGACTAGGAAAAGTGGTTCAGATTTTGGACCTGACAAGGAAACAGGTGGGTCAGATTTTGGATCTGACCAGGAACTGGTGGTTCAGATTTTGGACCTGACAAGGAAATAGGTGGATCAGATTTTGGACCTGACCAGGAACTGGTGGTTTGATTTTTGACCTGATCAGGAAAAGGTGGGTTCAACTTTGGACCTGAACAGGAATATGTGGGTCTGTACTAAAAACACAAAATGAGGTTGGGTTTGGACGTAACCATGCAACAGTGGGTTCGTTTTGAGACAAAAGTACGAAGAGGTTGGTTGCATTTTGGAAGGGATCAGGAAAAGATGGGTTTGATTTTTAACCCAACCAATGAAAGGTCGAATTTAGACGATAAGAAAAGGTGTGTACAGCTAATTTTTGGATCTGACCAGGAAAACATGGATTGGATTTTGGACCCAACGAGCAAAGGTGCATAGATTTTGGACCTTACCAGGAAATGGTGGGTTGGATTTGGGACCTGACCAGAAAAAGGTGGATCGGATTTTGGACCTGACCAGGAAATTGTTGTTTGCATTTTGGACTTGACCAGGAAATGGTGGGTTGGATTTTTGACCTGACCGGCAAAAGGTGGATCAGATTTTTAAACCTGACCATGGACTGTTGGGTTGGATTTTTGACCTGACTGGGACATGGTGAGTTGGATTTTGGACCTTACCAGGAAATGGTGGGTTATATTTAGGACCTGACCATAGCCTGGTGGGTTCCATTTTGGACTTGACCAGGAAATGTTGGGTTTGATTTTGGATCTGACCAGGAAAAGGTTGGATCAGTTTTTGTACCTGATTAGGAAAAGGTGGGTTGTATTTTTGAACTGACCAGGAACACAAAATGAGGTTGGATTTGGATCTGACCAAGAAATAGTGGGTTTGATTTTAGACAAAAAGTACCAAGAGGTGGCTTGCATTTTTGGAAAGGTGGGTTGGACTTTTAACACAACCAATAAAAGGTGGATTTTCGACGATGAGAATAGATGGTTAGAATGAATTTTGGACCTGACTAGGAAAAGTTGGTTTCGATTTTGGACCCGTCCTGGAAAAGGTGGATCAGATTTTCCGTAATACTACTATAATTTTACAATTTCATCAATCCGTGTGATAAGAAGCTACATTAAAAGAAAAATCATAATTACAAAAAACACACATTTCACTGTTTTGTAACACATAACTATGTTAACACGACAAAAAATATTCTACTCTCAAAACTAAAAATCACATTTTACTGTACTGCAGCAACACATAACATTTTCTGGTTGATGAACACAAAAGACAAATATTTGCTGTACTTTGACCAAAATTCAAAACACATTTTAATGTATCATAACAGCACAAAAGACACACTTTAAAGTACTTTTGCCATATTTAACGAAGGAACACAAAACATTTTCTGGTTTATGACCACAAAAGACAAATATTTGCTGTACTATGACCAGTAGCCATACCACATTTTACTGTATAATAACAGCAAAAAAAGACATTTCATTTAACACATTTCCGATACTTTAACCTTATAAAAGAACATTTTTCTGTTCTATAACAAAAAAAACCCAGTTTTCCTAAACACTTTTCTGAACGTTTTTCTAGTCTCTAACACAAAACAGCCTCACATTTCACTATAGATATAACAGCACAAAACACGCATTTCACTGTTGCAGAACACTACAAAACACATTTTTACCTCAAGACTCTATGATTTCAAAGGTTCATCATTTCAAATGCTAACCTATCTTTTATTTTTAAATCATAATTGTAATTAAAAAACCCCACACTTTTGATTGTTTTGTAACACATAACTATGATAACACTATAAGAGCTATTCTGCTCTCAAAACTAATAAACGCATTTTACTGTACTGCAGCAACACAAAACATTTTCTGGTTTATGACAACAAAAGACACATTTTCCTGTACTTATGACCAAAAACAACACCACATTTTACTGTATCATAACAGCACAAAAGACACATTTGAAAGTACATTTCACACATTTACCGGTACTTTAACCTTATTAAAAAAGACATTTTTCTGTTCTATAATACGAAAAACAAAGATTTCCTAAACACTTTACTGAACGTTTTTCTATACTATAACGCAAAAGGACGTCAAAATACACCATAAGAATAACAGCACAAAACCGACATTTTACTAATGTATAACACTACGAAACGCACTTTTACTTTGAAACTATTATAATTTCACAATTTCATCATTTGAAATGATAATCTACATTTTAAAAAAAAATCATACTAGTAAAAAAACAACACATTACACTGTTTTGTAACTATAATAACACCACAAAAAACATTCTACTGTTACACGAAAAACGCGTTTTACTGTACTACAGCAACACAAAACATTTTCTGTATTATAACCACAAAAGACTCATTTTGATGTATTTTGACTAAAAACTACACCACATAACAGCACAAAAGCCACATTTGAAAGTACATTTAACACATCTAACGGTACTTTAACCTTACAAAAGAACATTTTTCTGTTCCAAAAAGCAGTTTTCCTAAACACTTTTCTGAACGTTTTTTCTAGCCTAAAAGGCAAAACACCTTTACGTTTTACTTGAAATACAATAGCACAAAACAGACTGTTGTATAACGCTACGAAACACATTTTTACCGTAATACTACTATAATTTCACAATTTTATCAATCCGTGTGAAAAGAACGTACATTAAAAAAAAAAAAAAAAACATAATCGCAAAAAAAACACACATTACACTGTTTTGAAACACATAACTATGTCAACACTACAAAACACATTGTACTCTCAAAATTAAAAAAACGCATTTTACTGTACTGCAGCAACAAAAACATTTTCTGGTTTATGACCACAAAAGACACATTTTGCTATACTATGACCAAAAACCACACCACATTTTACTGTATCATAACAGCACAAAAGACACATTTGAAAGTACATTTAACACATTTAACACAATACTTTATCGTTATTAAGGAAAAAATTTTCAAGTTCTATAAAACGAAACACACAGATTTCCTAAACACCTTTCCGAACGTTTTTCTAGCCTATAATGCAAAAAGACCTCACAATTCAGCAGAAATATAACAGCACAAACAGACATTTACTATTTTACACTTAAAACACATTTTTACTTTGACTACTATAATTTCACAATTTCACACAAATACAGTTTTCCTAATTACTTTTCTGAACGTTTTTCTAGCATACAACGCAAAACCCCTCACATATCACTAGAACTATAACAGCACAAAACAGACATTTCACTGTTGTATAACACTACGAAACACATTTGTACTTTGACTACTATAATTTCACAATTTCACACAAATACAGTTTTCCTAATCACTTTTCTGAACGTTTTTCTAGCATATAACGCAAAAACCCCTCACATTCACTAGAACTATAACAGCACAAAACAAACATTTCACTGTTGTATATCACTACGAAACACATTTTTACCGTAAGACTACTATGATTTCACAATTTCACACAAATACAGTTGTCCTAATCACTTTTCTGAACGTTTTTCTAGCATATAACGCAAAACCCCTCACATATCACTAGAACTATAACAGCACAAAACAGACATTTCACTGTTGTATAACACTACGAAACACATTTTTACCGTAAGACTACTATAATTTCATAATTTCATCATTTCGTGTGATACGATCATATTTTTAAAAAATCATAATTGCAAAAAAACCCAACACATTTCAATGCTTTTTAAGAGATATCTATGATAACACAACAAAAAACATTCTACTCTCAAAGCCGAAAAACACTGCAGCAACAGAAAACACATTTTCCTTTACTATGACCAAAAAGCACTCCACATTTTACTGTATAATAACAGCACAAAAGACACATTTCAAAGTACATTTAACACATTTACCGGGACTTTAACCTTATAAAAGAACATTTTTTTGTTCAATAACACAAAAAACACAGTTTTCCTACTCCCTTTTCTGAACGTTTTTCTAGACTATAACGCAACCCCCCCTCACATTTCACTATATATATAACAGCACAAAACAGACATTTCATAGCGTATAACACTACGAAACACATGTTTACTTTCAGATTACTATAATTTCACAATTTCATCATTTCAAATGATAACCTATATTTAAAAAAAAATAATCAAAATGCACATTTTGTTCTACTATAACCGAAAAAACACAAGACTTAATACATAGCTTAACGTCTCAGATAGCCTATAACGCAAAAAGTCCCCACAATTCACTATAAATATAACAGCACAAAACAGACATTTCACTAATGTATAACATTACGAAACACTTTTTACACTAAGACTACTATAATTTCACAATTTCATCATCTCAAATGATAACCTTTTTTTATATATATTTTTTTAAAATAAATATACAGATTACACATTTTGTTCTACTATAACCTAAAATACAGAAGACACAACAGCTTAAAAGTGAGATTTCTTCTACTAAAACATCACAAAATGAACACAAAAAAGGAAATGAAAAAAACATTTCACGAACTTGTAACATCACAAAATTCATTGCGTCTACTATAACACCAAAACACGCACATTTTTCTAAACTACACCCAAAACACCCTTCATATTTTATTGTATCACAACAGCATAGAAAAGACTTCCAACTCCCCAAATCACATTTTTTTGCTATGCTGTTAACACTAGAAACCAACGGTTGACTGTACAAACATATTGCACTGACTTTTTTCAAAATCAGAAGTCCAGAAAACACACACATTTCACTGTTTCATAACTCATAACTGTATGATAACACTGTCAGAGGCATTCTACATTTTACAGTACTATTAACACAAAAAGACATTTTCTGTATCACAACACCACAAGACACATTTGACTGTACATTTCAAACATTAACGGTTCTTTAACCATACAAAACTTACACATTTTACTGTATCATAACAGCAACAACAACAACAAAGACATAGTCTCTACTATAACACCATAAAACACATTTTGCTATACTAAAGACAAACACACAGTTTACTATGCTATAACAAACTCAGTTCACTGTACTTGAAATATCATAAAACATGATTTACTGTTCAAAAGCTATTTTACCTGTTAAAACATCAGAACGCATCATCATACTTTACAACCACTCTACAAAACACAATTTACTAAACTATGCTGTTACAGAAAGCCTTTTAGTACTAGAACACCAGAAAACACATTTTTCTGTACTACATCAAAACTCCCACATTTTCAGAATCAGAACTGACAACAGGGGAATAAATCTGGATGCAGAATCCTTTGTTACATAGTCCATGAACTATACAAGAATAGTGCATTGCTACAGATATATAACTTTCTGCAGTTACACATATCACTTACATAATCACGAACGATCAATGAAGGAAATGAATCTGTGTGCAGAATGGCAGCCAAACAATTCTTTGTTACAACATGTATTATCCCAGATGCAGACAAAACCCTGTGTAGAGCGTTTAGCATTTGTCATGTAATATTTCCGACACCTAAACCAGCGTACATCTTGCTGTACTACTATTAAATTTCACATTTCTGGAATCGCAACTTCACAAAACTGCAGATTTTACAGTCCAGTACATTACACTACAAAAACCCAATCTACTTTCCCATCACACTACAAAACACATTTTACTGTACTACAACAGCACAAAAGACATTTTCTCGAATGTAACAATACTGTTAACACCATTAATCTAAATACATTTTGCTATACTACAAACACACTGTTTACTATGCTTTAATAAAACTCTTCACTGTTCTAGGAAACAACAAAACATTCTTTACTGTACAAAACATATTTTCCCGTTTAAGACAACAAAGCGCATCATACTTTACAACCACTCTACAAAACACACTATGCTATTACAGAAAGCGTTTTAGTATTAGAACACCAGAAAACACAGTTTTCAAAACTCCCTCATTTTCAGAATCAGAACTGTACTCAACTAACCTTTGAAAAACAACACATTTTACTCCATCATAACAGCACAAAACACACATTAAACACTACAAAACACATTTTACAATACTCTATTTCAAAACACTGTTTACTCTACTAAAACACAAACAGATTTTACTATAATATGTAATACCATTCAGCGTAATTTATTGTAAAAAGAACAACAGGAAACACATATTTCACCATATATAAGATTACAAAATCGTTTATACTTTACAACTACATAAAAAAAAACCACCACATTTTACTGAATGGTGCGTTGGATTTTGAACATGACAAGGAAAGGGTGGATTGGATTTTGGACCTGACCAGGAAAATATGGATCAGACTTTGGACCTGACCAGGAAAAGGTGGATCAGATTTTGGACCTGACCAGGAAATGGTGGGTTGGATTTTGGACCTAACCAGGAAAAGGTAGATCAGATTTTGGACCTAATCATGAAATGGTGGGTTGGATTTTGGACCTGACCAGGAATAGGTGGGTTGATTTTTGGACCTGTTGGACCTGACCATGAATAGGTGGATCTCATTTTGAATCTGACCATGGAATGGTAGGTTGCATTTTGGACCTGACCAGGAAAAGGTGGATCAGATTTTTGACCTGACCAGGAAATGGTGGGTTGGATTTTGGACCTGACCAGGAATAGGTGGGTTGATTTTTGGACCTGTTGGACCTGACCACGAATAGGTGGATCTGATTTTAAATCTGACCATGGAATGGTAGGTTGCATTTTGGACCTGACCAGGAAATGGTGGATCAGATTTTGGACCTGACCAGGAAAAGGTGGGTCGCATTTTGGACCTGACCAGGGATATGTGGGTCTGTATTACAAACACAAAATGAGGTTCGATTTGGACCTGACCAGGAAAAGGTGGATTGGATTTTGGACCCTCCAAGAAACAGTGGATCAGATTTTGGACCTCACCAGGAAATGGTGGGTTGAATTTTGGACCTGACTAGGAAAAGGTGGTTCAGATTTTGGACCTGACAAGGAAACAGTGGGTCAGATTTTGGATCTGACCAGGAACTGGTGGTTCAGATTTTGGACCTGACAAGGAAAAGGTGGATCAGTTTTTGGACCTGACCAGGAACTGGTGGTTCTGATTTTTGACCTGATCAGGAAAAGGTGGGTTCGACTTTGGACCTGACCAGGAATATGTGGGTCTGTACTAAAAACACAAAATGAGGTTGGGTTTGGACGTAACCATGCAACAGTGGGTTCGTTTTGAGACAAAAGTACGAAGAGGTTTGTTGCATTTTGGAAGGGATCAGGAAAAGATGGGTTTGATTTTTAACCCAACCAATGAAAGGTCGAATTTAGACGATAAGAAAAGGTGTGTACAGCTAATTTTTGGATCTGACCAGGAAAACATGGATTGGATTTTGGACCCAACGAGCAAAAGGTGCATCAGATTTTGGACCTTACCAGGAAATGGTGGGTTGGATTTGGGACCTGACCAGAAAAAGGTGGATCGGATTTTGGACCTGACCAGGAAATTGTTGTTTGCATTTTGGACTTGACCAGGAAATGGTGGGTTGGATTTTTGACCTGACCGGCAAAAGGTGGATCAGATTTTAAACCTGACCATGGACTGTTGGGTTGGATTTTTGACCTGACTGGGACATGGTGAGTTGGATTTTGGACCTTACCAGGAAATGGTGGGTTATATTTAGGACCTGACCATAGCCTGGTGGGTTCCATTTTGGACTTGACCAGGAAATGTTGGGTTTGATTTTGGATCTGACGAGGAAAAGGTGAATCAGTTTTTGTACCTGATTAGGAAAAGGTGGGTTGTATTTTTGAACTGACCAGGAACACAAAATGAGGTTGGATTTGGATCTGACCAAGAAATAGTGGGTTTGATTTTAGACAAAAGTACCAAGAGGTGGCTTGCATTTTTGGAAAGGTGGGTTGGACTTTTAACACAACCAATAAAAGGTGGATTTTCGACGATGAGAATAGATGGTTAGAATGAATTTTTGACCTGACTAGGAAAAGTTGGTTTCGATTTTGGACCCGTCCTGGAAAAGGTGGATCAGATTTTCCGTAATACTACTATAATTTTACAATTTCATCAATCCGTGTGATAAGAAGCTACATTAAAAAAAAATCATAATTACAAAAAACACACATTTCACTGTTTCCTGTACTTATGACCAAAAACAACACCACATTTACTGTATCATAACAGCACAAAAGACACATTTGAAAGTACATTTCACACATTTACCGGTACTTTAACCTTATTAAAAAAGACATTTTTCTGTTCTATAATACGAAAAACAAAGATTTTCTAAACACTTTACTGAACGTTTTTCTATACTATAACGCAAAAGGACGTCAAAATACACCATAAGTATAACAGCACAAAACCGACATTTTACTAATGACTACGAAACGCACTTTTACTTTGAAACTATTATAATTTCACAATTTCATCATTTGAAATGATAATCTACATATAAAAAAAAAAAATCATACTAGTAAGAAAACAACACATTACACTGTTTTGTTACTATAATAACACCACAAAAAAACATTCTACTGTTACACGAAAAACGCGTTTTACTGTACTACAGCAACACAAAACATTTTCTGTATTATAACCACAAAAGACTCATTTTGATGTATTTTGACTAAAAACTACACCACATTTTACTGTATCATAAGAGCACAAAAGTCACATTTGAAAGTACATTTAACACATCTAACGGTACTTTAACCTTACAAAAGAACATTTTTCTGTTCTATAACACAAAAAGCAGTTTTCCTAAACACTTTTCTGAACGTTTTTTCTAGCCTAAAAGGCAAAACACCTTTACGTTTTACTTGAAATACAACAGCACAAAACAGACTGTTGTATAACACTACGAAACACATTTTTACCGTAATACTACTATAATTTCACAATTTTATCAATCCGTGTGAAAAGAACGTACATTAAAAAAAACAAAAACATAATTGCAAAAAAACACACATTACACTGTTTTGAAACACATAACTATGTCAACACTACAAAACACATTGTACTCTCAAAATTAAAAAAACGCATTTTACTGTACTGCAGCAACACAAAACATTTTCTGGTTTATGACCACAAAAGACACATTTTGCTATACTATGACCAAAAACCACACCACATTTTACTGTATCATAACAGCACAAAAGACACATTTGAAAGTACATTTAACACATTTAACACAATACTTTATCGTTATTAAGGAAAATTTTTTCAAGTTCTATAAAACGAAACACACAGATTTCCTAAACACCTTTCCGAACGTTTTTCTAGCCTATAATGCAAAAAGACCTCACAATTCAGCAGAAATATAACAGCACAAAACAGACATTTCACTTATTTATAACACTACGAAACACATTTTTACTTTGACTACTATAATTTCACAATTTCACACAAATACAGTTTTCCTAATTACTTTTCTGAACGTTTTTCTAGCATACAACGCAAAACCCCTCACATATCACTAGAACTATAACAGCACAAAACAGACATTTCACTGTTGTATAACACTACGAAACACATTTGTACTTTGACTACTATAATTTCACAATTTCACACAAATACAGTTTTCCTAATCACTTTTCTGAACGTTTTTCTAGCATATAACGCAAACCCCCCTCACATATCACTAGAACTATAACAGCACAAAACAGACATTTCACTGTTGTATATCACTACGAAACACATTTGTACTTTGACTACTATAATTTCACAATTTCACACAAATACAGTTTTCCTAATCACTTTTCTGAACGTTTTTCTAGCATATAACGCAAAACCCCCTCACATATCACTAGAACTATAACAGCACAAAACAGACATTTCACTGTTGTATAACACTCCGAAAAACATTTTTACCGTAAGACTACTATAATTTCATAATTTCATCATTTCGTGTGATAAGAACATATTTTTTAAAAATCATAATTGCGAAAAAAAAAACACATTTCAATGTTTTTTAAGAGATATCTATGATAACACAACAAAAACCATTCTACTCTCAAAACCGAAAAACACATTTAACTGTACTGTAGCAACAGAAAACACATTTTCCTTACTATGACCAAAAAGCACAACACATTTTACTGTATAATAACAGCACAAAAGACACATTTCAAAGTACATTTAACACATTTACCGGGACTTTAACCTTATAAAAGAAGATTTTTTTTGTTCAATAACACAAAAAACACAGTTTTCCTACTCCCTTTTCTGAACGTTTTACTAGACCCCCTCACATTTCACTATATATATAACAGCACAAAACAGACATTTCATAGCGTATAACATTACAAAACACATCTTTACTTTCAGACTACTATAATTTCACAATTTCATCATTTATTAAAAACAAAAAAAAATCAAAATACACATTTTGTTCTACTATAACCGAAAAATCACAAGACTTAATACATATCTTAACGTCTCAGATAGCCTATAACGCAAAAAGTCCCCACAATTCACTATAAATATAACAGCACAAAACAGACATTTCACTTCGAAAAACTTTTTACACTAAGGCTACTATAATTTCACAATTTCATCATTTCAAATGATAACTTAAAAAAAAATATTTTTTTTAAAAAATATACAGATTACACATTTTGTTCTACTATAACCTAAAATACAGAAGACACAACAGCTTAAAAGATTTGTTGTACTAAACATCACAAAATGAACACAAAAAAGGAAATGAAAAAAACATTTCACGAACTTGTAACATCACAAAACTCATTGCGTCTACTATAACACCAAAACACGCACATTTTTCTAAACTTACACCCAAAACACCCTTCATATTTTATTGTATCACAACAGCATAGAAAAGACTTCCAACTCCCCAAATCACATTTTTTTTGCTATGCTGTTAACACTAGAAACCAACGGTTGACTGTACAAACATATTACACTGACTTTTTTCAAAATCAGAAGTCCAGAAAACACACACATTTCACTGTTTCATAACTCATAACTGTATGATAACACTGTCAGAGGCATTCTACATTTTACTGTACTATTAACACAAAAAGACATTTTCTGTATCACAAGACACATTTGACTGTACATTTCAAACATTAACGGTTCTTTAACCATACAAAACTTACACATTTTACTGTATCATAACAGCAACAACAACAACAAAGACATATTCTCTACTATAACACCATAAAACACATTTTGCTATACTACTATGCTATAACAAACTCAGTTCACTGTACTTGAAACACCATAAAACATGATTTACTGTTCAAAACATATTTTACCTTTTAAAACATCAGAACGCATCATCATACTCTACAAAACACATTTTACTAAACTATGCTGTTACACAAAAGCCTTTTAGTACTAGAACACCAGAAAACAACTCCCACATTTTCAGAATCAGAACTGCACAACAGCGGAATAAATCTGGATGCAGAATGCTTTGTTACATAGTCCATGAACTATACAAGAATAGTGCATTGCTACAGATATATAACTTTCTGCAGTTACACATATCACTTACATAATCACGAACAATCAATGAAGGAAATGAATCTGTGTGCAGAATGGCAGCCAAACAATTCTTTGTTACAACATGTATTATCCCAGATGCAGACAAAACCCTGTGTAGAGCGTTTAGCATTTGTCATGTAATATTTGCTATAGTCTTGACTCCGACACCTAAACCAGGGTACATCTTGCTGTACTACTATTAAATTTCACATTTCTGGAATCGCAACTTCACAAAACTGCAGATTTCAGAGTAAATAACACTACAAAAACCCAATCTACTTTCCCATCACCTACAAAACACATTTTACTGTACTACAACAGCACAAAAAGACATTTTCTCGAATGTAACAATACTGTTAACACCATTAATTTAAATACATTTTGCTATACTACAAACACACTGTTTACTATGCTTTAATAAAACTCTTCACTGTTGTAGGAAACAACAAAACATTCTTTACTATACAAAACATATTTTCCCGTTTAAGACAACAAACCGCATCATACTTTACAACCACTCTACAAAACACACTTTACTGCACTATGCTATTACAGAAAGCGTTTTAGTGTTAGAACACCAGAAAACAGTTTTCAAAACTCCCTCATTTTCAGAATCAGAACTGTACTAAAATCAACACATTTTACTCCATCATAACAGCACAAAACACACATTAAACACTACAAAACACATTTTACAGTACTATATTTCAAAACACTGTTTACTCTACTAAAACACAAACACATTTTACTATAATATGTAATACCATTCAGCGTAATTTATTGTAAAAAGAACAACAACAGGAAACACATATTTCACCATATTATAAGATTACAAAATCGTTTATACTTTACAACTACATAAAAAAAACCCCACATTTTACTGAATTTTGAATTTTGAAAGTTGGATTTTGAACATGACAAGGAAAGGGTGGGTTGAATTTTGGACCTGACCTGGAAAATATGGATCAGATTTTGGACCTGACCAGGAAAAGGTGGATCAGATTTTAGACCTGACCAGGAAATGGTGGGTTGGACTTTGGACCTAACCAGGAAAAGGTGGATCAGATTTTGGACCTAACCAGGAAATGGTGGGTTGGATTTTGGACATAACCAGGAAAAGGTGGATCAGATTTTGGACCTGTTGGACCTGACCACGAATAGGTGGATCTGATTTTAAATCTGACCATGGAATGGTAGGTTGCATTTTGGACCTGACCAGGAAATGGTGGATCAGATTTTGGACCTGACCAGGAAAAAGTGGGTCGCATATTGGACCTGACCAGGGATATGTGGGTCTGTATTACAAACACAAAATGAGGGGCGATTTGGACATGACCAGGAAAAGGTGGATTGGATTTTGTACCCCTCCAAGAAACAGTGGATCAGATTTTGGACCTCATCAGGAAATGGTGGATTGGATTTTGGACCTGACTAGGAAAAGGTGGTTCAGATTTTGGACCTGACAAGGAAATGGTGGATCAGATTTTGGACCTGACAAGGAGCTGGTGGTTCTGATTTTTGACCTGATGAGGAAAAGGTGGGTTCGACTTTGAACCTGACCAGGAATAGGTGGGTATGTACTAAAAACACAAAATGAGGTTGGGTTTGGACTTAACCATGAAATAGTGGGTTCGTTTTGAGACAAAGATACGAAGAGGTTGGTTGCATTTTGGAATGGATCAGGAAAAGATGGGTTTGGTTTTTAACCCGACCAATAAAAGGTTGAATTTAGACGATAAGAAAAGGTGTGTACAGCTAATTTTTGGATCTGACCAGGAAAACATGGATTGGATTTTGGACCCAACAAGTAAAAAGTGGATCAGATTTTGGACTTTACCAGGAAATGGTGGGTTGGATTTGGGACCTGACCAGAAAAAGGTGGATCAGATTTTGGATCTGACCAGGAAATTGTTGTTTGCATTTTGGACTTGACCAGGAAATGGTGGGTTAGATTTTTGACCTGACCAGCAAAAGGTGGATCAGATTTTAAACCTGGCCATGGACTGTTGGATTGGATTTTGGACCTGACCGGGATATGGTGGGTTGGATTTTGGACCTTACCAGGAAATGATGGGTTATATTTAGGACCTGACCATAGCCTGGTGGGTTCCATTTTGGACTTCACCAGGAAATGTTGGGTTTGATTTTGGACTGACCAGGAAAAGGTGGATCAGTTTTTGTGCCTGATTGGGAAAAGGTGGGTTGGATTTTTGAACTGACAAGGAATAGGTGGGATTTTACTACAAACAAAAAATGAGGTTGGATTTGGATCTGACCAAGAAATAGTGGGTTTGATTTTAGACAAAAGTACCAAGAGGTGGCTTGCATTTTTGGACATGATAAGGAAAAGGTGGGTTGGACTTTTAACACAAACAATAAAAGGTGGATTTTACACGATGAGAATAGATGGTTAGAATGAATTTTGGACCTGACTAGGAAAAAGTGGTTTCGATTTTGGACCCGTCCTGGAAAAGGTGGATCAGATTTTCCGTAATACTACTATATATTTACAATTTCGTCAATCCGTGTGATAAGAAGCTACATTTAAAAAAAAATCATAATTACAAAAACACACATTTCACTGTTTTGTAACACATAACTATGTTAACACTACAAAAAATATTCTACTCTCAAAACTAAAAATTGCATTTTACTGTACTGCAGCAACACAAAACATTTTCTGGTTTATGACCACAAAAGACAAAATTTTGCTCTACTATGACCAAAATTCAAAAGACATTTTAATGTATCATAACAGCACAAAAGACACACTTTAAAGTACTTTTACCATATTTAACAAAGGAACACAAAACACTTTCTGTTATATGACAACAAAAGACACACTTTGCTGTACTTTGACCAGAAACCACACCACATTTTACTGTATCAGAACAGCACAAACACATTTCAAAGTACATTTAACACATTTCCGGTACTTTAACCTTATAAAAGAACATTTTTCTGTTCTATAACACACAAAAAACAGTTTTCCTAAACACTTTTCTGAACGTTTTTCTAGCCTATAACGCAAAAACACCCTCACATTTCACTATAGATATCACTCACTCACTCACTCAGTCCCATGTCCCAAAGGACGTAGGGGGGACATGGGAGAAGACGCAACAGAGATCTTTTTCCATGCTTCACGATACTGTGTGGCTAGTAGGAGGTGTTGCAGGGGTTGGGCGGTCCAGTCTTTGATGTTGTCAACCCATGACTTCTTCTCTTGCCCTCGACTGTTCCTTGCAAGATGGTTTTTGCTAGGGTGTTGTGTCTTGTGGTGTGACCAAACCACATCAGCTTTCTCCTCTTTATGGTGGAGAGCAAAGGCTCTTGGGGGCCCACACGCTTTTTGATTTCTTCTTTCACATAGTTATTGGTCTTGTGTTCTTTGTATGATATTTTGAGGAGTCTTCTGTGGCACTTGTTCTCGAATGCTT
Source organism: Stramonita haemastoma (assembly GCA_030674155.1). Taxonomy (NCBI): domain Eukaryota; kingdom Metazoa; phylum Mollusca; class Gastropoda; order Neogastropoda; family Muricidae; genus Stramonita; species Stramonita haemastoma. The sequence goes on along the minus strand of CM060342.1, from coordinate 4,555,224 downwards.
GGATTCTCCTCTCTAACTCTGCTGTCAGAGTCCATGATTCACAGCCATATAGGAGGATAGATATCACGAGGGATTTGTAAAGGTGGTATTTGGTGCCGAAGCTGATGTTGTTGCTTCTGATGATCTTCTCGAGTCTGACTAGAGCAGATGTTGCTGTTGCAATGCGAGCTTTCACTTCATTGTTTGATGTGCCATCTTTTGTTAGGATGGAGCCTAAGTATTTGAATTGGCTCACCTCTTCTAGTGTTTCTCCATTCATCTTTATTTCCGTGATGTCATTACTCGCGCTGTTGACCATGATCTTTGATTTCTCTGTACTGACCTCCATGCCGTATGCGCTCGCTCGCTCTGTTAAATTGTTAATTAAATAATTAAAGTGAGGATTTGCAGTTCTTGTTTGCTGCTGCCCATGAGGTCAATGTCATCTGCAAATCTGAGGTTGCAAAGGGGTCTTCCACCAATGGAGATGGAAGTGTGGTGGTTTTGCAGTGTCTCTGTCATGATGTTTTCGAGGAAGAGGTTGAAGAGTACAGGTGAGAGAAGGCAGCCCTGGCGAACCCCAACCGTGGTCTTGAAGAACTCGCCCACGTGATTGTTCATGAAAACTGCACTTTTTGCGTTCTCGTACAGAGCCTTGATGACTTCAATTAGGCAGCTGTCAATGTTGAAGTGCCTGAGTACTTGCCAGAGGCCGTCATGCCATACCCTGTCAAAGGCCTTTTTGAAGTCTATGAAATTGTGGTACAAGTCTTTTTGGTGTTGGAGATGCTTCTCTATCAGAATTCTCAGATTGAAAATTTGTTCCATTGTGCTGCATTTTGGTCTAAAGCCCGCTTGTTCTTCTGCCAGGAGTTTTTCCACTTGGTTTTTCAACCTGCAGCATGATCTTGCTAGGATGACTTATGAGACTAATGGTTCTGTAGTTCTGGCATTGTTTGAGGTTTCCTTTCTTTGGCAGGGGTATTACAAGAGATTGTGTCCATTCTTTTGGCCATTCTTTGGTGTCGTGGATCTTCTGACAAAGTTCTGTGCCGCTGTTTCATTCCCTCCATTTTTTATGAGTTCAGCTGGGATGTTATCGATTCCAGGGGACTTCCCCATCTTCAATTGTCTAATAGCTGCATCTACTTCACACCTTAGTATTGGTGGGTCTTTATCTTGGTGTTCAGAAACTATGTTGGTATCTGGGTGTAGTGGGTAGTTGTACAATCCCTTACAGTATTCTGTCCAGCGTTGGAGGATGGCATTGTTTTCCGTTTAAAAGATTTCCTTCTTTGTCTTCAATAACAGAGGCTTTAGGCTGTGTAGTTTTCGTTAGTGCTTTCAAAGTGTCGTAAGCTGTTTTGCTGTTTCCCTTGGTCATTCCATCTTCGATGTTGTTGCATTGTTCTTCTATCCACGCTTCTTTGGCTTCTCTCATCTTTTTCCTCACTTCATGTACTTCTTGTAAGCTTCTTGACTTGTGAACTTTTGTTTTTTAAGTTCTCTTCTTTTGTCGCAGAGGTCAAGAACCTCATTTGTCACCCAGGGTTGTTTCTTTGTTCTGCTTCTTCCTAATGTTTCTTCTGCTGCTGTCGTTAGCACTTCTTTGATGTTGTTGGCCAATGTGTCCACATCATTGTCGATGGCTGTGAGTGCGGCGAACTTTCCTCCAATGTTGGCTTGGAAGATCTCAACCACTGTTGGGGTCTTTGAGTTTTTCCAGGTCGAATCTTATGCGTGGGTGTTTTGGCTGTTGTTTTGCTTTCAGTTTCAGCCTGATGGTGGTAAGTACAAGGTCGTGGTCACTGCCAATGTCAGCTCCTGGGAATGTTCTTGTGTTTGCCTTGTTTATGCTGGATTTGAATCTTTGGGGTGACAGAATGTAATCAATTTGATTATGAATCAGACCATTTGATGAGTGCCAGGTTGATGTTCTAGATGGCTTGTGAGGGTGGAGTGTGTTAGCCAAAGTCAGTTTGTGCTTCTTTGCGAATTCCAGCAGCCACTGTCCTCTGTCATTTGTTTCTCCCAGTCCAAATCGTCCTGTGGTTCCTGCCCAGGTGTCATAGGCATCAGGTCCCACCTTAGCATTCCAGTCGCCCTCCACAATAAGGATGTCTTTTTTGGGCGTTTTGGAGATGACGTTTTCAAGTTCTTCATAAAATTCTTCTATCTGATCGTCATCGTAGTCAGATGTTGGAGCATACATTTGGATGATGGTGAGATTCTGGGGTTTTGCAGAAACTCTGATTGAGATGAGTCTGCTGGATACTGGTGTGCAGCTTTATTCTCTCTTTCCTGACAATAAAGCCTACTCCATGTTGATGTAGTTTCTCTTCTCCGCTGTATCGTATTTTTTGGCCGTCTTGCGTGGTTGTTTCTCCAAAGCCAATCCATCTGACTTCCGCAAGCCCTATTATGTCCCATTTATACCTCTGTAATTCCTGTTTGGTACAGAGTTCTTACATTCCATGTACCAATGGTTGCCCCTTTATCTGGAAGCTTTAGAGTTGGTTCTGCCCCAGTAGCACACTTGTCACTCCCACCCTGGAGGCTTGCAGTGGGTAGCGCGGTCGTTGTTGATCCGGGCCTCGACCGATCCGGCATGTCTGTCTGTTTTGTTTTACTCATCATGTCCTTGCAGTGGGCTTGAGGAAGCTTGGTGGCGCCCATCTCCTCTCCAAGACTCCTACTGGTGGGTAAGAATGCACCAGCCCCTAACAACGTTTCGCCCGCCAGTAGAAGCGGTTACCGGGGTGTGGGTGGGTTAAAGACCCGGACGCAGAAGTGAGAGTTGAGTGCCAAGTGAGGACCAGTGCTCCCGTCCATCCCGAAGGATGCTACTGCCAGGTTTACAAAGGTACCACCTCTCCTTAAGCACCCCATACACCCCCCATACACTATAGATATAACAGCACAAAACACGCTTTTCACTGTTGTAGAACACTACAAAACACATTTTTACCTGATGATTTCAAAGGTTCATCATTTCAAACATATTTTTTATTTTTAAATCATAATTGTAAAAACAAACAAACACACTTTTAATTGTTTTGTAAAACATAACTATGATAACACTACAAAAACCATTCTACTCTCAAAACTAATAAACGCATTTTACTGTACTGCAGCAACACAAAACATTTTCTGGTTTATGACAACAAAAGACACATTTTCCTGTACTTATGATCAAAAACAACACCACATTTTACTGTATCATAACAGCACAAAAGACACATTTCAAAGTGCATTTAACACATTTATCGGTACTTTAACCTAATCAAAAATATTTTTCTGGTCTATAATACGAAAAACAAAGATTTCCTAAACACTTTTCTCAACGTTTTTCTACACTATAACTCAAAAGAACGTCAGAATTCACCATAAATATAACAGCACAAAACCGACATTTTACTAGTGTATAACACTACGAAACACATTTTTACTTTGAAACTATTATAATTTCACAATTTCATTATTTGAAATGATAACCTACATTAAAAAAAAATCATACCAGTAAAAAAAAAACACATAACACCGTTTGGTAACTATAATAACACCACAAAAAAACATTCTACTGTTACACGAAAAAACGCATTTTACTGTACTACAGCAACACAAAACATTTTGTATTATGATCACAAAAGACTCATTTTGATGTACTTTGACCAAAAACCACACCACATTTTAATGTATCATAACAACACAAAAGACGCATTTGAAAGTATAACTTTTAAACGTTATTAAAGAACATTTTTCAGTTCTATAACACGAAAAAACACAGATTTCCTAAACACTTTTCCGAACGTTTTTCTAGCCTATAACGCAAAAAGACCTTACAATTCAGCATAAATATAACAGCACAAAACAGACATTTCACTTACGTATAACACTACGAAACACATTTTTACTTTGACTACTATAATTTCACAATTTCACACACAAAATAACAGTTTTCCTAATCCTTTTTCTGAACGTTTTTCTAGCATATAACGCAAACCCCCCTCACATATCACTAGAACTATAACAGCACAAAACAGACATTTCACTGTTGTATATCACTACGAAAGACATTTTTACCGTAAGACTACTATAATTTCACAATTTCATCATTTCGTGTGATAACATATTTTTAAAAAAATCATAATTGCCAAAAAAACCAACCACCCACATTTCAGTTTTGTAAGAGATATCTATGATAACACAACAAAAACCATTCTACTCTCAAAACTGAAAAAACATTTAACTGTACTGCAGGAACAGAAAACACATTTTCCTGTACTATGACCAAAAAGCACACCACATTTTACTGTATCATAACAGCACAAAAGACACATTTCAAAGTACATTTAACACATTTACCGGGACTTTAACCTTATAAAAGAACATCTTTTTGTTCTATAACAAAAAAAACAGTTTTCCTATCTCTTTTCTGAACGTTTTTCTCGACTATAACGCAAAATCCCCTCACATTTCACTATATATACAACAGCACAAAACAGACATTTCATAGTGTATAACACTACGAAACACATGTTTACTTTAAGACTACTATAATTTTACAATTTCATAATTTCAAATGGTAACCTATATTTAAAAAAAAAAAATCAAAATACACATTTTCTTCTACTATAACCGAAAATACACAAGACCTAATACATATCTGAACATCTCAGAAAAGACATTTGACTGTATTATAACACATTTTCTGCTACTAAAACATCACAAAATTAACCCCAAAAAGAAAACAGCAAAAAACATTTCACGAACCTGTAACATCACAAAACTCATTGTCTCTACTATAACACCAAAACACGCAAATTTTTCTAAACTATAGCCAAGACACCCCTTACATTTTACTGACATTTCACTGTCCATTTAACACATTTAACGGTACTTACCCGTATAAAAGAATACTTTTTCTATTCTATGACACAAGAAACACTTTTCCTAAACACTTTTCTGAACGTTTTTCTAGCCTACAACGTAAAAATACCTCAAATTTAACTATAAATATAACAGCACAAAACAGACATTTCACTGATGTATAACGCTACAAAACACATTTTAACCTGAAGACTACTATAATTTCAAAGGTTTATTTCAAATGATAACCTACATTTAAAAAGAAAATCATTAAAAAAACACACATATTTCACTGTTTTGTAACACATAACTATAATAACACAACAAAAAATATTGTACTCTCAAAACTAAAAACGCATTTTACTGTACTGCAGCAACACAACATATTTCTGTATTATGACCACAAAAGACACATTTTGCTGTACTAAGAAAACAGCAAAAAACATTTCACGAACCTGTAACATCACAAAACTCATTGTCTCTACTATAACACCAAAACACGCGAATTTTTCTAAACTATAGCCAAGACACCCCTTACATTTTACTGACATTTCACTGTCCATTTAACACATTTAACGGTACTTACCCGTATAAAAGAATACTTTTTCTATTCTATGACACAAGAAACACTTTTCCTAAACACTTTTCTGAACGTTTTTTTAGCCTACAACGTAAAAATACCTCAAATTTAACTATAAATATAACAGCACAAAACAGACATTTCACTGATGTATAACGCTACAAAACACATTTTAACCTGAAGACTACTATAATTTCAAACGTTCATCATTTCAAATGATAACCTACATTTAAAAAGAAAATCATTAAAAAAAAAACACACATACTTCACTGTTTTGTAACACATAACTATAATAACACTAAAAAAAATATTGTACTCTCAAAACTAAAAACGCATTTTACTGTACTGCAGCAACACAACATATTTTCTGTATTATGACCACAAAAGACACATTTTGCTGTACTAAGAAAACAGCAAAAAACATTTCACGAACCTGTAACATCACAAAACTCATTGTCTCTACTATAACACCAAAACACGCGAATTTTTCTAAACTATAGCCAAGACACCCCTTACATTTTACTGACATTTCACTGTCCATTTAACACATTTAACGGTACTTACCCGTATAAAAGAATACTTTTTCCAAAACCCAAAACCACACCACACTTTACTGTATCCTAACAGCACAAAAGACACATTTGAAAGTACATTTAACAAATTTCACGATACTTTAACCGTATAAAAGAACATTTTACTGTTCTATAACACACACAAAAAAGTTTTCCTAAACACTTATCTGAACGTGTTTCTAGCCTATATCGCAAAAAAACAACAACCCCTTCACATTTCACTATAAATATAACTGAACAAAACAGACATTTCATTCTTGTATAACACTACGAAACACATTTTTTTCTGAAGACTACTATAATTTCAAAGGTTCATCAATTCTAACGATAACTTACACTTAAAAAAACAAATCATAATTGCCAAAAACACACATTTCACTGTTTTGTAACACATAACTATGAAAACGCTACAAAAAACATTTTACTCTCAAAACTGAAAAACGCATTTTAACGTACTGCAGCAACACAAAAATTTCTAGTTTATGACCACAAAAGACACATTTTGCTGTACTATGACCAAAAACCACACCACATTTTACTGTATCATAACAGCACAAAAGACACATTTCAAAGTACACTTAACACATGTAACGGTACTTTAACCTTATCAAAAACATTTTTCTGTTCTATAACACAAAAAAACCAGATTTCCTAAACGCTTTTCTGGACTTTTTCTAGACTATAACGCAGAAAACCTCACATTTCACCATAAATATAACACAACAAACCGACATTTCACTAATGTATAACACTACGAAACACATTTTTACTTGAAAACTATTATAATTTCAAAATTTCATCATTTCAAAAGAAAACATACATTAAAAAAATTCATCATAGCAAAAAAACAAACAACTCATTTCAGTGTTTTTTCAACACACAACTATGTTAATACTACAAAAAATATTCTACTCTCAAAACTAAAAAAACGCGTTTTACTGTACTACAGCAACACAAAACATTTTCTGGTTTATGACCACAAAAGACACATTTTGCTCTACTATGACCAAAAACCAAAACACATTTTAATGTATCATAACAGCACAAAGACACACTTGAAAGTACTTTTAACATATTTATCGATACTATAACCTTTCATCCGAATGACTTTGACATTCAGTTCGATTTTTTCGTCAAACTAGGAAGAAAGGGCGAGGCTGGGTACGAACCCAGAAACTCGCGGTTTACGGAAGGACGGTGGCAGGATGGTTAAAACGTTCGCCTGCCAATATGTAAACCGTGAGTTTCTGGGCTAGTACCCAGCCTCGCCCTTTCTTCCTAGTTTGATGAAAAAATCGAACTGAATGTCAAAGTCATTCGGATGAGACTATAAACCGAGGCTCCGTGTGCGAACGCATGCAGAACATCTTGCGCACACGTTAAAATCCCGTTCCGCCTTTGGGAATAGCAGTCCATTGTGTGCCGGTAGGAACGGATGACAAATTTATTATATAAAAAAAACCAGCATGGACAGAGGTGTCGTGTTTAGACACCATCCCTGAGGAAAAATCGGGGGTTGGAGTCCCAGGGCGGCTCGGGGCTGTAGGCTATATGGCAACGTTCTGGTGGCTCCTGCGACGGTACTTTATCGGTCATTGCCCTTTCCAATGGATCCTTCCAGTGGCGTAGAGAGGGGGGGTCTGCTCCATGGGTAACAGCTTGCCCTCCATACTTTCCTACTCAGGCTTTGCGCTCTAAAGACTTGAGCGCAACTCCATAGTCTTCCGAGACTGATGGGTGCCGACTACTACTAACCTTACATGCCCATTTTCCTTTTCTGTAATACAAAAATCTAAACTAGAGCAAAAAAATCTGGATATTGCACTGTAACATAATGGCACAAAACAGACATTTCACTGTTGTATAACACTGTAAAACACATTTCTACACTGTAGTATAATAACATTTTACTGTGCTAACCAAAGTTCACAGCAGAATGTTTTGCAAAATGTTTTGCATACATTTTCACCTTCTGAAAATACACATCGTGTTCTACTGTAACCGAAAATACACAAAACACAATACATATCTTAACAGCTTAAAAGAGACATTTGACTGTATTATAATACATTTTACGCTACTAAAACATCACAAAATTAACACCTAAATCCACAACAAAAAACATTTCACTCTCACCCTCACCCCACCTCATTCTCCTGACCGAATGGTCGTAGCGGAGACATGAGGATGTTGATGACGTTGTTCTCCTCCATCCAGGCCGGTCCTCTGCCCTGCGGATCAGCGTTGCGCTGTCCATCCCGGTCCACTCCTTGATGTTGTTCATCCAGTTCTTGGGTTGCCTTCCTCTGCGTCTTTCCCCTTCCAAGGTTCCCTGCAGAACCGTCTTGGGCACCGTATTGTGTCGGGTGACGTGCCCAAACCAAGACAGCTTCCTCCTTTTTAGTATTGACAGGATGGGTTCCTGGGGGCCTGCCAGCTGTGTAACTTGGCCCCGCACAAAGTCGTTGGTCTTGTGATCCCTCCACAAGATCCCAAGGAGACGTCTGAAGCATTTTGTTTCGAATGCTTGAATTCTCTTGAAAGAGCTGTCAGAGTCCAACTTTCACAGCCATAGAGCAGTATGGATATAATTAGGGACTTGAAGATTTTCATCTTGGTGTGCAAACTGATGTCTTTGCTCTTCCAGATCTTGCTGAGTTTTGCCATTGCCGATGTTGCCATGGCTAGTCTGGTCTTGATCTCTGTTGCAGAGCGGCCATCTTTGGTGAGAGTGGCACCAAGGTGAAGGTGTCCACTTCTTCTAATTGTTCTCCATTCATGAAGATTTGAGCGTGGATGTTATTTGTGCTGTTGACCAGGACTTTGCTCTTTTCAGTGCTCACTTCCATGCCGTATGCTCTTGCTCTGTCTGTTAGTCTGTTTGTGAGATCCTGTAGCTCGGTGTTGCTGCCGCCCATCAGATCGATGTCGTCGGCAAAGCGTAGGTTGTTTATCATTCTTCCTCCTAAAGAGATGGTAGAATGGAAGTCGTTCTCTCATGATGTTTTCCAGGAAGAGGTTGAACACGAACCTGTAAAATCACAAAACTCATTGTCTCTACTATAACACCAAAACACGCAAATTTAATGGAACTAAAGCCAATCACACCTCACATTTTACTCTATCATAACAGCATAAAAAAAAAGACTAAACCCCCAAAAAACAGATTTTTGCTATGCAGTTAAAACTAAAAACCAACGGTTGACTGTACAAACGTTTTGCTCGGCACCAGTATAAAAAAAATCTATCTATCTATCTATCTATCTATCTATCTATCTATCTATCTATCTATCTATCTATCTATCTATCTATCTATCTATCTATCTATCTATCCATCTATCCATCTATCCATCATCATCCATCCATCCATCCATCCATCCATCCATCTCTCTCTCTCTCTCTCTCTCTCTCTCTCTCTCTCTCTACTCTATCTATCTATCTATCTATCTATCTATCTATCTATCTATCTATCTATCTATCTATCTATCGAGAGAGAGAGAGAGAGAGAGAGAGAGAGAGAGAGAGAGAGAGAGAGAGAGAGAGAGAGACGAGAGAGAGAGAGAGAGAGAGAGAGAGGAGAGAGACAGACAGACAGACAGACAGACAGAGACAGACAGACAGCAGACAGACACACACACACACACACACACACACACACACACACACAACACACACACACACACACACACACACACACACACACACACACACACACACACACACACACACACACACACACACATCTATATATATCTATATCTATATATATAAAGCGGTACCTTAACTTTACAAAAGAACAGTTTTCTGCTCACGTTTTACTTGAAATATAACAGCACAAAGCAGACATTTCACTGTTGTATAACAGTAAGAAAGACATTTTTACCGTAATTCTATTATAATTTCACAATTTCAGAAAATACAACACAAAAAACACAGTTTTTCTAAACACTTTTCTGAACGTTTTTCTAGCCTAAAACGCAAAACACCCTCACATTTTACTTGAAATATAACAGCACAAAACAGACATTTCACTGTTGTCTAACACTACGAAACACATTTTTACCGTAATACTACTATAATTTTACAATTTTATCAATCCGTGTGAAGAAGCTACATTAAAAAAAATCATAATTACAAAAAACATACATTTCACTGTTTTGTAACACATAACTATGATAACACTACAAAAAATATTGTACTCTCAAAACTAAAAAACGCATTTTACAGTACTGCAGCGACACAAAACATTTTCTGTTTTACGACCATAAAAGACACATTTTGCTGTACTATGACCAAAAAACACCTCATTTTACTGTATCATAACAGCACAAAAGACACACTTGAAAGTACATTTAACATATTTATCATATTTATAATTTCACAATTTCATCATTCCGTGTGATAAGAACCACATTAGAGAATATTTTCCTGTTCTATAACACGAAAAACACAGATTTCCTAAACACGCTTCTGAACGTTTTTCTAGCCTATAACGCAAAAAGACCTCAAAATTTACCAGAGATATAACACCACAGAACACACATTTCACTACTGTATAACACTACGAAACACATTTTCACTTAAAGACTACTATAATTTCACAATTTCATTATTTCAAATGATAACCTACATTTAAAAAAAATCATAATAGCAAAAAACACACATTTCACTGTTTTGCAACACAACTATAATAACACTACAAAAAACAACAACATTCTACTGTGCCACGAAAAAACACATTTCACTGTACCGCAGCAAAACAAAAGAATTTCCGTAATATGACCACAAAAGACTCATTTTGATGTTCTATGACCAAAAACAACATCACATTTGACTGTCGCATTTGACATTTGACAGCGCAAAAGACACATTTTAAAGTATATTTAAAACATTTAACGGTACTTTAACTTTGAAAAAGAACAGTTTTCTGTTCTATAACACAAAAAACACAATTTTCCTAAACACTTTTCTGAACGTTTTCTAGCTTATAACGGAAAAAAAACCCTCACATGTCACTATGTCACTAAGAAACACATTTTTACCGTATGACTACTATAATTTCACAATTTCATCATTCCGTGTGATAAGAACCTACATTAAAAAAAAAAAAATCATTATTGGAAAAAAACACACATTTCACTGTTTTGTAAGATATAATTATGATAACACTACAAAAACATTCTACTCTCAAAACTCTCAAAAACATGTCACTCTGTCACTACGAAACACATTTTTACGTAAGACTACTATAATTTTAAAGGTTCATCATTTCAAATGATAACCTATATTTTTCTTTAAAATCATATTTGCAAAAACCACACATTTCACTGTTTTGTAACACATCACTATGATAACACTATACAAAACATTCTACTCTCAAAACTAAAAACGCATTTTTACTGTACTGCAGGAACACAAAACATTTTCTGTATTATGACCACAAAAGTCATTTTGCTGTACTAAAACCAAAACCCACACCACATTTTTATGTATCATGGCTTGGCTTCGCAAACGAAGATTAAGGGCACTGTCCACGTCTGGTGCAGGCTCGCTGGTGGCTGTTCAGTCCAATGCATGACAAACAAACCCGGCCGCAGCGGCTGCAGGGGAAAGTCGATTCTGGGGTTAATGTAGAGGGGACGCGGTTCTTCCTCCTCATTCGCCTCTCCTCAAGGGCCGCTCTGCGATTGTCCTCAAAGGAGGAGACCGACTGATGCACAGTGTGTCGCCAGGCCTGCCGGTCAGCAGCAAGGACTGACCACTGGTTATGGTCTATGAGGCAGGCTGACAGAGATTTCTTCAGAGAGTCTTTAAATCTCTTCTTTGGTGCGCCTCTGTAACGGTGTCCGGTGGAAAGTTCACCGTAGAGAACCATCTTCGGTAGGTGATGGTCCTCAATTCTAGAGACATGCCCTGCCCAGCGTAGCTGCGTTTTCAGCAACATGGCCTCAATGCTGGTGATCCCTGCTTGCTCCAGCACCTCAGCATTCGTGGTGAAGTCGCTCCAGTGGATGTTGAGGATGGAGCGGAGAAAGCAAACGAAGCAAACGTTGGTGGAAGCGTTCCAGAATTCGCAGGTGGTGTCTGTATGTGACCCATGACTCAGAGCCGTACAGGAGGGTGGTCAGTACCACGGTTCTGTAGACACTGATCTTGGTGTCTTTCTTCAGGTGTTTATTTTTCCAGACACGGTGGTAGAGTCTGCCAAAAGCACTGTTTGCCTTTGCCAGTCTGTTGCTACATCTTTATCAATCTTTGCGTCACGAGGAGATTGTGCATCCCAGGTAGGTAAACTGCTGGACTGTCCAGTTCTGTCTCACCAATTGTAATGTGAGGTTGGTGGTACGCTACCTGAGGTGCGGGCTGGTAGAGAACCTCTGTCTTCTTCAGGCTGACTTCGAGTCCGAAGAGCTGGGCTGCCTCTGCAAAACAGGATGTTACATGCTGCAGGGCGGTTTCTGTGTGGGCTACAAGGGCAGCATCATCAGCAAAAAGTAGCTCTCGAATTTGTTGCTCCAGGGTTTTGGTGTGGGCCTGAAGACGCCGCAGGTTGAATAGGCTGCCATCTGTGCGGTAGCGTATGAAAACTCCGTCTTCGTCATCAAGATCTTCTGTGGCCCGCTGAAGCATCATGCTGAAGAAGATAGTGAAGAGGGTTGGTGCAAGAACGCAGCCCTGCTTCACCCCGTTTGTGATTGGGAAAGCCTCTGAGAGGTCGTTGCTGTTTCTGACCTGGCCACGCTGGTCTTCATGTAGCTGGATCACTATGTTGAGAAACTTTGGGGGACAGCCAAGACGCTCCATGATCTGCCACAGGCCCTTCCTGCTCACAGTGTCAAATGCCTTGGTTAAATCAACGAAGGTGATGTACAGTCCCTTGTTCTATTCGCGGCACTTTTCAGATTTTTATGTATCATAACAGCACAAAAGACACATTTGAAAGTACATTAACACATTTAACGATAATTTAACCTTATTAAAGAACATTTTTCAGTTCTATAACACGAACATTACAGATTTCCTAAACACTTTTCTGAACGTTTTTCTAGCCTGCAAAAAGACCT